>JAECUM010000482.1:0-218080 GCA_016617855.1 Megalonaias nervosa | reverse complement strand
CTTTAAGCATTGAAGATTTTACTTTAGATTCAGCTGTTAGAAAATATATTTCTACAGTTGTCCTGTGTGGTTACAGGGCATTAAAATTGGGACCACTGTGATACACTAACATGATTGTATGCAGTGATTAAAAGTGTATGAATGCTAAGAATTTTTCTAACTGGGGGACTCCAGCATGAATATAGGTTTTAGTTCTTTATCTCATATTTTTATCTTCATGTAAACAAGATGTGAAACCAAAATATGTGATCCTGTTTGGCACCATGTTGCCTGAATTGAGATGGTACACTGTAAAACCCATATCAATCAATCAACATTTATTAAGTCAATTTTTAATTCAAATCCTAGATTTGTTAGTTGTTTTGGTAATGACAAACATTATTCATTTTAATAAACTGTAAAAATACTTTCTGAATAAATATATAGAAATCTCTAAGTGCACAATTAAAATAGACCAAGCCCATTTCCTAGCTAAAAAATTTCCAAGTCCACATTTCCAAGTTATGTCCCAGTTAAAAAATGACTAAGTTCTTATTCCGAGGTTTTTCTGAGGCAAAAGTAACTAAGTTCTCATGTCCAAGGCTTTGTCCAAGGTATTTCCTAGTTTGTTTTTTTTTATGTATGAGATAATATCTGAGGTTTGCTTATAAAACATTGGACAAAATATCAGCATTGTTTGAGGTTTCCTAGGTTTTCCTAGGAAAACCATGGAAGAACCTCGGACGTCCAATGTTTTAGGTCAAAATTCCAGGCATAACCTTGGAAAATGTACAGCTGGGGATGCACGATTGAAATTTTTGTAAGGTATTCAACAGCAAGAGAATTGTTTTTGTTTTTGACTCCACAATTGACCTTGTTTAAAAAATAAACCTATCTTTTCCACCCATTTTCACTACAAACTTTCAAAAATGCATAAATGCAAGATGCAGTTTCACAATCCTATTTTTGATATACTCTCACTGCATTTGAAGTTGTTAACAATATGAATTTCCAGCTTGTAAAGTTAGAGGTTTGAAATGTTCAGTCTTCTCGTACAGTAGCAGGCACACTAGAACCCTTTTGGCATCATAAGGACCTCTTGTAAATCAAAGAAAGCTGAAAGAAGTTCACTCTGAGACCGTGTTACTGGTTCTTTGCCTTTACTTTTGTTTTCTGAACTTGTTTCTTATATGATTGTCCTACATTTCTGTGAGCAGCAGGGAGGGTGAACAGACCACTCTTATAATTAAGCCAGAATCTGCTTCAATTCTGTTCGAGCAGATCCTCTTTTCTCTGTCTGCTTCAAAAATATATCATACACACATGTGGTCGCCCCTCCCTGCTGCTTTCGATTTGAAACCAATGATTTAAATTAAAAAATAAACAGCAGCTATGACATTCAGCTCACCATTCTACTGGGTCCCTTCTGCCGGTAAAGTCTTTTGCCAATAAGGTCCTAAGAGTCCCTTATTGAGGCCTTAAGCCCACAGGTCACTCTTTCATTGGTTAAGACCTGTCTTATGGTCCACAGGCACCTTATTGAGACTTTTGGTCCAGCGGGCATTCTTTCTGAATGTCCCTAAGCAGCAGAGAGGGTGGACCCTACAACTTTGTAGAGACCTTATTTTTGAAAATTAAGGGTTCCCTGAAAAAAAAGAAGTTTTTGTCTTAATACTTCTTTAATTGACCAGATTTTTTTCACAATCTGGTCACGTGCGTATGTCATTCACCCTCTCTGCTGCTATAAATTAAACAGCCATTATAAATATTATCAATAATGAGTATTGGAGAACCACACTCAGCTAAATTAGCTCGAGAGCGACTAGAGGCAATTAAAAAATATCTACCCGTTCGTGATTCTGTTAAACAACAACTACAATCGCGTCAGGATTCTCAGGTGGAATTTACAGAGGGTACAGAAAAATTATTTAAACCGATTGTCGAACCAACAAAGAAAATTGTTACAGCAACTGAGGCAACACAACGAGCTCTTGAAACATTACCTGCTGATATTGCTGGTCGTATTCAAGCTGCTCAACCACCACCACAAGTAGCTCAACCACCACCACAACCACCAAGAACCAGAACTAAGATAATAGATAAATTTACATCTGAAGGTATTGCTGCTATCAGGGATCCAATCCAATTATTTGATATTGCCGCGTATGGATATTATGAAAAAAAAAAATATGTAAAACCAGAATATATTAAATCATTAAGCTCTGCCAATTGGATCAGAGATGTATATCGTGTCGCTACTGGTATTCCAGAAATCAGATCTAATGAAGATATTATGAATTTTAACAGATTTGATGAGGATATACATAGATATATAGAAGAGGTTGAACAAGGTAAACGATCACCACCACAATTTGAATCATCACAACCACCACAATTTGAATCATCACAACCACCACAATTTGAATCATCACAACCACCACAATTTGAATCATCACCAATATCATCACCATATCTCAAATTTCCATCACCAGAGCAACCAGTACCACGACTACAACCACTACTACAACAACACAAGATACTACAACAACAACAAGAGAGACAACGACAACGAGAACAACGAAAACAACGAGAACAAGAACAACAAGAAACAATAAAATGATTATGAGAACAACGAAAAGCACCAAAAACATTTGAGCAATCACTTCGTGTTTATCCAGAACCACAAAAAACACCACCGAAACCAAGTAAAAAGAAACCACCGGAACAAGTTGAAGAGGAAGAAGAAAAAGAATTTCAAGAAGCCCCTGGCGCAACTGGAAGTGGTCTAGGAAGTGGTCTTATTACTTGTCCCAATAACGTTCTTGCTGATGTTGATCGACTAGAAATTCTCATCGGAGGAAAACGAGCTGGTAATAATTACCCAGAAATCATTAATGAAGCAGCTGATATTTGCAAACGATTATTTAGTGGCGGCATCATGGATATTAATGTATATCGGTCCCTCATTAATGAAATCGCCGATGATTATTATAGTGACTAAGTATGTAATTAGTGATAAAATCACTTAATAATAAAATGATCATACACAATACTCGTGGACCTACCATGGTCAGGGTAATAAACTCTCGATTACCAGTATACAAAACGACCTACGGAGATGGATTAGGTGATGTTATTCAGGGTCTGTTTAGAAGGATAGCCCCCAAAGCAATACCGATTGCAAAGCAACTAGGAATGAAAGCTATTGATGTTGTTCATGAAAAAGGTATAGGCGCTGTTGGTAATCTCGCTAGCAAAGCGTTTTCAGCAATTAAAGATAGACTATCACGATTAATACGCAGACCGACTCGACCTGTGAAATTACCTAGCACTGAAGTGATGCCAGCAAATGTCAGTAAAATAATAAACCAAGCAGCTAATCAAAAACTAGCGGAGTTGGCTGATATCCCGATGTCGGAAAAAGAAAAAAATATAACCGCTAGTCTGATAGCAGGAAGTGGTCTTCGAGTTAGACGAAGACGATAATAATAAAGATGTTTAAGCACATATCTGACCCCGCGTTTGACATGGACGCACCAGTTCTCAAAGATGAGTCTGTGCGCGATTATCAATATTATTCTTAGGACGCACGAATTCCAGATCAGCGTGGACGAATCGAACTACAGGTTCAAGATACAAGTAGATATTTCCTACCCGCTGAAGCATTTATCGAAGTTGAAGGTGAAATTTTAAATAATGTTGTTCCTGCAGCACCAGTAGCATATGGTGCTGATATTGTTGTTGGTTTTGTTAATAATGGTATTATGGCGTTATTTGATAGCGCTACGTACATGATTGACGGAAAAAATATTGAATCAATTCAGAAAGAAGTCGACGTTGCCACGACAATACTTGGTCTTGCGAGATACAGCGATGATTATTCGAGATCAGCTGGTCCATCAATGATGTTTGTCAAGGATACTTCTAACCACTCTGATAACAATCAATATGACCACAGAATAATGCGGGAAACGCCAATGTGGATGTAGAAAATATGATTATTAATGTTAATCCAAATTTCAACTTAGGATTTGCAGTACGTAAATCGATGTTAAAAGGTGATAGGAGAATATTTTCATGTGCGATTCCACTGTCACATATCTTTGGATTCTGTAGAAATGTCAGAAAAGTCATTTTCGGAGCCAAACACACAGTTGTACTTGTACGAAAAGGTGATGATAATGATGCAATATGGAAACCCATTGGTGATCCAGGTAAAGTAGTACTAACAAAACTTTCCCTGTGGATGCCAGTGATGACTCCGTCAATATCTGAAGAAGACCGGTTGTTATCTTTTATGAGTCAAGGCGGTAAATCAACGTTGTCATGGTTGACTATGACCACAGATGCTGTTCAGAGTGCAATTGATGGTTTATTTACGTGGCAAATAGCATCACAGCAAGGTGTTTCTGCACCACGACACATATTTATTGCGTTTCAAGATGTTGCACGAATAAACAATCAAGATGAAAGTATAATGATATTTGACAAACTCGGTGTTTCTGAGGTTTCAATAAGGATTAATGGACATCAAGAACCATCCGAGGATATATTACTGAATTCCGATCAAAGTCATGTAGCACGTGCATATCATCGATTAATGTCGTTCATGGGACGTGATCAAAATGTTGATACTGGTTTACAAATATCTCAGTTAGATTTTACAACGCTGTATCCGATTTATTACTTTTCACTAGAACATTTAGATTTAACCAGACAATCTGTTGTAGATATTCATTTTCGAGCTCGTGTGACTCGAGGAGTTATTGTCAATTACAGAGCAATTGCTGTTATACTCAGCGATAAATCTATGTTACTCGAGGGTGTTGGTGGACGAATGAGAATTATTGATGCTCCAGTAGAAAACATGTAATTAGATCGTTCATAATAATTATAATGTCATATCATCACGTTAGTGTGAGTCTGACTCCTGGTCAGATTAAAAGGCTGCAATCAGCATCAAAAAATAATTGTGGAATAAAAATATAGCTAAAGCGAGAACAAATGACCGGTGCAAATAAACTATCGTTGACCGAGCGTCAGTTTAAAAACTTCAACGACGCTAAAAAATCAAATAAAGGCGTCAAACTTAATCTTTCTGCGGGCGCCATCAAAGACATCGCTAAAACGGGTGGTATATTTCCACTTCTCGCAGCAATACCAGCATTAATAGCAGCTGCAGCCCCAGCTGTTGCAAAGACAGCTGCGCTAGGTGCTGTTGGAACAGCTGCTGGAATGGCGTTAAAGAAAGCAACTGGAAAAGGAATCAAAAAAAAAGGAAAGGGTCTAAGATTACCAGGAACCCCGCCTTCATGGTACGGAAAGGGTCTAAGATTGCCAGGGACTCCACACTGGTACGGAAAAGGCCTAAGATTACCAGGGACAGTTTACTAATATCACCTATGTCCAATTTTGATTTACTTAATGCTGCTAAGCAATTAAAAATAAAAAATTTCAGAGGTGTTTTATGCGCGATCAATTACCTACCGTTGCAATGCAACATGAAACCGGTATCATTAATCTCGATAAAAATTCTGGCCCAGGCACGCACTGGGTCGCATATGCAATTGATCCACGTGGAATTATTTATTTCGATTCGTATGGATTAGCACCACCGAAAGAATTTCTTCATTACGTTAGCAATAATACTGCTCCAATCTGGTATTCAATGCTACCGACACAAAAAATAACTGATCCTCCAATATGCGGCCGTGAAACCCTCGCTATGCTTGATGCTGTATCAAAATCAACAACACCGCCTCATAAAGTCGTACACGCGTTCACTACGCTACGTCATAGTACTTAAACTGATATCAGTAAATATAATGGTAGATATTTACGGAAGATCCTCAGGTAGAGCTCAGAAGATCGATTTATCTAAATATGCAACCATTGATCAGCTCAGAAATGAAATCGATGATTTATTAAATATAACGAGTGTGGATCAAAATGAAGTCGTCGTTTTTCAGGACAAACAAGGACGATTAAAAACGAGTAACATACAACTACTAGATGTTCTTGTACGAATTCCCAACGCGGTTGTTAATAATGTCGTTACTTTCACTGATCATGGTAAAATACAGGATTCCGGTAAGTCGGTTAACGATTATGTTAAGAAAACTGGTGATGTATTTACCGGTGATGTTGTTATGTCAGGAAGAAAGATTACGTATCTTGGAGATCCAATCGCAGATACAGACGCAGCAACAAAAAAATACGTCGATGATCAAGAATCCAAATACGTGTCAGTGCGCGGTGGTATAATGCGTGCATTTCTCGACATGAATAATAATGGTATTAATAATCTCAGAACACCAGAAACAGATTTTGACGCTGCAACGAAGAAATACGTCGACGATAGGGAAATTCCAATAACGACTTCATTAACGACAATTAATGATGGAATTGCTTCATTTAGAACTGAATATTTTAATCACGTACAAACATTTCTAAATTTTCGTAGAAATGTACACAGATCTATTAATGACTTTTTGGAACTCCACCAAATGTTATTATTAATCTCGCTGACATTAACGCAAGACTCAACGATATCATTGGTGGTATTCCTAACATTATTCAAAAAACTAATCTCGTTAAAATTCCTCACAAGCAGATCATTAATATCGTGTACACAGTCACATCAGGAAAGGCAACATGGTCGCAGGAAAATAACACTTTTAAACACACTGCAGAGGTTACTGGTGTATACAGATTATCTGTATTTAGTAGTGCAAAATTCAGTATATTTACCACATTTCCATGGCGTCATTCAACCGATGATTTTTCTGGAATTGTGTCTATAGTGTTAAATAAAGATACTGAAGAAACGTTTATGCTAATAGCGAATGATAAAAAGTTAACCGCAGCGACTTATTGGTGGTGTATTGAGTTTGTAGCTGAAACTCCCGAATTAGTTACTTAAATAAGTATAATGAATCAAGAATCATTTATCGACGTTCAACGTCACAGATACGCTCAAGTATGTGAGTGTCAAACTAAACTAAAAAATATCATCGACGATTACACGATAAAGGTAAAAAAATATCGTCGTCGTATGGTCGTTATTGATATAATGGTATACTCGGTTTCTGCTGTTATTGCTGGAACTGGATTATTATTATCAACAATAACGATGACAGCGCCTGCAGTTGTAACGATTATAGTTTCAACGGCAACAACATGCGCAGGTATTTTCAGTATTATCTCTAAAAAAATATCTACGTGTACGAATGATAAACTAAACGAGTATATAATGAAATTGCACACAGCAACAGCCGCATACACTAAATTATGCTCGTATATTTCAGCGTATCTCAGTGATGGTAAAATATCCGATGAGGAGTTCGTAACGATAATGAAAACCTACGATGAAGCGTTCATAATCGCTAGTGATAATAACGGAAAGATGGAGAATTAAATAATAACGATAATAATAATGTCAGAGTCGCAATTACTTCAGCAGATCGTGGCTAATACAACGCCGTCAAAAACTACTATGATATCATTAAGTTCAACCAATCCTGAATTTAGCGTTAATTTTCCGACTGCAATTCCAGCAAAGGAAATAGCATTAGCGCAATTACGAGTTTATTATAGTTGGCCTAATATTAGATCAAAACCGTTTGGTGGACAACCAGCAAATAATTCACTGGTATTTGCGAATAAGAATAAACCGGATGGAACACCTGACTGGCAGGTTGTTGGAATTTCAACGGGCAGTTATCAAAAAGAACAGATTAATGATGAATTCCAACGCAGAATTAAATCTATCACAGGGAAAGAATCTAAAATAGCGATTACTGTTTATGAATCAACACTATCAGCGGCGATTGAAATAAATTCTCCTGATTACCTCGTAGATATTTATCAAAGTTCGATTAGATCCGTGTTAGGATGGCCTGATGTCGCACCTGTTTATAATGGAGTTTCAGAACCAAAACTAGAAGAATTTAAAACGAGTGAAGAAAAATTCATTAAAGAACCAGAATATCGATATAACAAAACATGGAGATATATATTATTTAGAGATTTTGATCCAAACGACACATATTATTACCTTACCGATTATGACGGTAAAAAGATCCCCAAGGTGGTTATATCAGTATTTAATGTTATCGTTATGCCAGAGGGGGGGTATCGAGATATTGTTGATGTAATATTTATTAAACAGTTTTTAGATACTCTTAAACCCGAATACGATAAAACGTTTAATGATTTAAGAAATTTACTTATTTCATTATCACAACATTATAATGAAAGTGTAAAGCAGCAAATAATCGAGTCAATAAAACATTTAAATGGGATCTTATTCGATTTATACATCGCCAATCGAAGTGTTATAAACGTTGCGACTAAACTCGATACTACTTACACAAGTCCAGAATTGAGGCAAATATTTCTTGATCATTATAAAATAACAGAAAAAGATTTACAAACATTTGTTATACCAGATTTAAATAACGCTGAAATGAAGAAATCATTAAATGATCTTATTGAAGAATATTATCCGGGAGTAATTGAATCGTGGAGAAAAATAGCCCCACCACCGGTTATATTAAAACACAATAACAACCCCTTTGGTGCCGGTAGACATATATCACCGGGCATTGTAAACATAACAACAACAATTGCAGTCAATCTGGTATGTGATGTTATTGAAGGTAGCTATCAGGTAGATCTTTCTAAATCTAACCACCGCAGTGGCACTGCGGAGCAAGGGTACATATTATTCAGTTTTAGCCCGATTGTTCCACCAGGCTGGTTAATTGTGGCAGAACCAATTAATCCCGTTTACCTGCGAGTTCATAATCCATTTCTGACAAGAATAAATTTCAAACTTACAGACCAAAATAATAGAATTCTGGACACGAGGAACGAATCTCTTAATATAAACCTATATGTACGCTCATAGAACGTTTTTATTATAACAATATCCGGATATTATTCTTTTGTTTACATAAAATCCGTGAACTGTGGCTGCATATTGATTATTCCATAACATGTGCGTAAAGTTATTTTAAGACCGCTATATATTATAACTAAATCAATATCCGCTGTTACGGCCCACGCATAGACTCAGTGTTATACAGAATTATATATATTTTGGAAAACTAGAAATATAAAATCTCATTTTAGACAGAAAAATGTGGTTTTTGTTAAGAATATTGTAGTTTTTAGGAATAACGATGTGACTGACACATTGGTAAACACATGCTAACTTTTTCAATATGTATTTATAACAAGGTCCGATAGCTCAGTTGATAGCGTGTAGAAACTCTCATCCGGAGGGTCACAGTTCGAAACCCAAGAAGGATAAATTATCTGCGGGGGCGATTTTATGCCAAAATTTATAATTTATTGGGGCTCCAGCCACCCCCGTCTTCAGAGTACACCAATCCACTACGTCAACACGTGGTGGATTCACTTTTGTGAATAACCCATTGGTTGATCGTTATGGGTTGGTGTGCTACGTGAAGACGGCATTTCATCATATCATCTCATTATCATCTCATCATCATATCATCTCATCAAAATATACAGCGGGGGGTGATATGAGGTCGTGACCTTGTGACTTCACTAAAGGGGTACCCCACACAGGGGCCATTCCAAAAGACACAATCGCAAACTAAAAATAAACCTAATGAGTTCGGTCACAAAGACCAATCAGCCTTTGAGTTCTTAGAGTTTCGGTTGCGGATATCTAGGAATTCTTGTAAGGCAACAATAAACAGAATCTGATTGGTCACAAAATAAGACCTACACGTACAGACAACCCTCTGAGCCTCTAAAGTTTCGGTTACGGATATTTAGGGGTCTCTTTGGGGGTAAATGTCTAAACAAAGATTCGGAACCTCATTAGGTTTATCTGATACAACTATGGAATGGTAGACCGAATGTCACCCCGCGCTGTATATTTTTGTTTATTTTTATATTAAATATAAAAAATAAATATATATAATGAACCATGAAAACATCAATGATATTATTTCTGCTATTAAAACACTAAAACATAACGGAATAAAAATATCTGATAATCTCGACCCTCAGAAAATCATGTGCGATTTTGAATTACTGCAACAGAGAAAATTTGATAATAAATATACACTATCTTCAAACTACAGATTCATAAAATTAATTTATCAATCCATGCTTGAATCACTAGCCATGGTAAACGACAATCAAATAAAACTATTTGCACCTCTTGCACGTTCTATCGAAAATATTAAATCCGAACTGTCTCACGAGTACGAAAGAAAAAAGATTGTGGATAATCGTGTAATGCAATTAAGAAAGATTATGCTATCTGATTCTCTAAAAAATGATAATGACGCTGAGAGCGATGAAGGTGAACCCATGACAGAGTCGGTGACTGTAATTATGGCTAAACAAAACCCTTGGGAAAATTAACAGAGTCGAACTATTTGTTTTTGTTAGGAATAAAGAGTTAGACATATTCAAATACTATCCGCTGATTATATATTTTTGAAAGGGCAGATCTAGTAATATTATTTGCGACAAATTGTACCGATCGTGAATTTATGCTAAAATGTTTTGCAGCCGCATATATTGATAGAAAAGTAATTTCCCGTCCTGTTTCTGTATTTATTGATTTAATAGATCTTCTTTCAAACTTTTTACATTTTCCAGTATTTCCACGTGTGGAATTTTGACTTTGTGTAATAGCCTGTAAATTAGTTAACCGATTATTCTGGGGGTCTCCATCAATGTGGTCAACTACAAGTCCATCTTTAATGACCCCAAAATGACATTCAAATACGAATTTATGTGAGTAATAACATTTATTTTTCCCAGCACGAAATTTAAGATAACCAGTATTACAAATACTACCGACTGGTTTTTTCAATCTGCAGTTTCTAATCACACCTTCTCGAGATGCTTCATAATTGGTAAAGATTGGGTGTGACACAAACTCATTTTGTTCCATTTATATATAATACTATTTGTTTAAATCATTATTTTTTTTGGAAAATCTAGCCAAATAATCTTCTTCGGTTTTTATAGGAGAGTCAGCGTTATTTTTTTTGTCATAATATCGTTTTAACTCTCTGTATTTTTTACCACCGCATTGTGCGCACAGTTGAGTTCTTCCTCGCACTCCAGCACTACACACAATACACGCTTTTGGTCCTGTACTTCCATTTCTAACACATTGCATATGATAACTACAATATTCATTCATGCATGATTTATTACAAGTAGAAGTATATCCAATTTTGAGCCAAGCACATTTGTTTTGTGTTTCAATCATATACAAAAGATTAATGTTCAATTAAATATATACTTGCCCTAATTATAATATGGAGGAATTATCCGTTATTGAACCTTCCCCTACTAGATTTGACCTTGACAGACTATCAGAATATAAACTTAGTACTTCGATGCAGGATCTGGCATTAATGGTAATCGAACGTATTCGTGAAGCAAAAAAGGAATTTCGTGACGATGGTGCAGTTCATGCATGGTCAACATTCAGAGTTGGAAATGTTACTAATATGATGAATGACAAACGAGGAAAAGTAATTATTAATCACCTTGATAATCAAAAATATTTTATTTTAATAAAATTTATTGTAAATACAGAAGAAGATATTTGGATTATTCGTGATAAGCGTGATCCAGTCCGTGTGCAGCCCGGGGGTAATATTGTTCTTTTGAGTAATAAATCTAAGCCCGGAATACTTACTGGCATTGATAAACCCTATTATATACAGAGTTATCCAGCAACTGCAGTTGTATATGGAATATTTCCGCTGAATGATAAACCTAATGTTACGGATCTGAAACCGATGAAAATATCAAGAATAAACTGCGTAGCTGAACGAGTTACAGAACATTTTACAAATGCGATACGTGGTAATGGTTTAACTGATTTAAGACATAAAAAAATAAACAAATGGGCAGAGTCCGTTAAAGATGCTGGTGCATCTATTAAGGATGTCGCTGAGCTAGAAAAGTTATTAAGATTTCCAATAACAGTAAAAACACTAACCGGAGAGATATTATACGAACCAAAATATATAAAAAATGGAAACCCTATAACAATCGTTGATCATAATGCACATGCATGGACTAATGCTGTAACGATATTTCCACGAGATAGAAAAGTTAAATTTTATAACGGTGACATCTTTGATTTTATTAAAAATATAAGTAAAAGCGACCCTGTGTCTGTTTGGTTATTTCAGAGTTCAGAATATAATCATTACGATCAGTTTGTACGGCCTAACGGTGATATTTATCGTATAGAATCTCTCCATGAAGAAATGGAACATCTTGCATTGAAATATACCTCTGATGATGTCATAGTTGGACAATTACTGAATAACTGCTTTACCGTACCATCGGTTGCTGCCCATTTCGCTCAGGAGAAAAATTCATGGAAAACGACACGATCAGAATTCCTTGAAGATGTCAAGAAAAGCTGTATAGAATATGGTCACGGTGGGTTATGGAACACCAAATACAACTATAGTGATGTTATCTCAGTTGATATGGTAGCGTGTTATCCTGGGAGTTTTCTTGGATATGGAGTATGTTCTAAGTACTTTAAGAGATTCGGACATCCTACACATGACATGACCAGGGTTGCGATAAACGGACCCCTTCCCATGGAAGGACCAGATGTTGACTTAACAGGATTTGCTCATGTAGAATTATTCGAATTTGCAGAAAATCTCCATCCGATTACTTATGCTTGGTTTGGAAGACATTTTTCAGAAAAATGTTGGGTTCCGATAGTACTATTGCGATATATGCTTGATGTTGGATTTTTAATATCGTTGAGAGTAACTGAAGCGATTATATCGTATAGTTCACAGAAGCAAGTTTGGTTACCAGAACCGAACAGATTTAATATCGATGATACCAGAAAAGAATTCCCTGATATTGATGAAGATCATATTATTAAAATAAATAAATGCAGAAACGAGTACGATGAGAAATTTACAAAAGATCTCGGTAGAAAGATAATCGGTAAATTTACTCAAGGTGGTTCATACGATTATAAACGACGTGTACAAGATTGATTATGGACGATGCTGAACTAGATTTTATAATCGCTGATACAACTGAAAAAAATACGTTTATAAACCGATGTAATGCTTATTTATCAGATGGAACAAAACTAGGTACCATTGTGAGCTACCTTGATGGCGACTCACCGCAGTTTACTCATTTAAGATCTTCGATGTTAGCTTATGTTTCGATAAACCTACTATCGATGATAAATAATTTCCTCATCACGCCGTCAGAGTCGCTACGGATTCATTTTATGTACATAAAAAATATAAAGATTTATTAAAACTCGGTAATGGTGAATGGGGGACGTGGAGGATAAAACAAGAAAATATATTTAGTTATTCTGAATCTGCCGATGTTGAAATTGTGGAGACATATTACAGAAATAATAATCAAACATCAAAGTCATCTGCACCATCTCTGTACGATCCTGTATCTAGACATAAGACCGTTTATCTTAATGGGTGTGGAGGGTCAGGTAAAACAACTCGTGTAATTAATTTATTTATAAATAATAGTTTAGATATAATTGTTTTAACACCTACACATAAACTTGCTAGAGAAATAAAACAACGAGGAGTAAAATCGTGTACATATCACAGTTTCTTTAGATGGTGCGGAGACTTATGGACTCCATCGCGGATGGGTGAAAAATATGTACCTAAATATATTATATGGGACGAGATATGCACGGTGTCGTTAGAAACACTAAAAACATTTCTTGATTGGTTGTTATTGAAGAATACTGCTGTGATTATGTGTGGTGATCATGGTCAACCACCACCCTTTGTTGGACAGTCTCCACATGAATGGCTGAAGAATAACGTAGATTATTATGAAGAAATAAATGATGACTATAGAGCTATTGATGAACCGCTGAAGGAATTTAAAAAATTAATCAGACTTCAGCCAGACAGAGTACAATGTGAAATAATGCGTAAAGTAATTCCAGAGACTTCTATGAATGATTTTCTAAATTTATGGAATCCCGCTGATTTAATAGTTGCAAGTAGAAAGATAGTTCGTGATGAACTACAGGAGAAATTATTTCTGTTACATAAAGAAAAGTTTTCAGGTCTACCTGTACCATTATGTTATCGCCCAGCAGATACTCGACGACAGAATATTGATGTTGAAATTCCTGGTGGTGGAATACAGAATCTTGTCTTGAATGATATTATTTTAGTCGATATTAATGTTGTTGAGAATGCGCTGAGTATGAATAAATCGCCGTGGACGTTAGGATACGCTATAACGATTCACTCGTCACAAGGATTAACTATAACTGATACTAAAATCTGGATTGTAGATGATAGGATCGAGTGGTCAAATTTAGTATATCTCGCCGTATCTCGAGTCAGGAGAATATCTCAACTACATAGGGTTATTATGAATTTTATAGAAAATAATGATCAAATTGTTAATAATGACGTAATAAGAAAAAAACTATCTGGTTATAAGCAGTGTGACAAAAAAATAATCGTGATTTTGATATTGATATTGAATTTATTATAAAACTAAAACAATTACAAAATAATCATTGCACAAGTTGCAACTGTAATATGTCATGGCAGTGTTTTAATCCAAGACAATTTACCGTAGACAGAATTAATAGTGATCTCGGTCACACACGTGAAAATGTAATGCTGACCTGTCTTGAGTGTAATCGACGTCGAGGCTCTGGACATTTACAAAATTGAGCTTGGTGGTAATTGCGTATCCTCAGGAATTACTTGTAATTGTTCACGTACAAATCCACGCTGAGGGGCAGTAGAATCTAGCCTGTATATTGAAGGTCTACCAGTGGATCTAACCACGCTAGAAATTTTATGTGTAGTCACGCTCCAGATAGGATCGGTTGCTCTTTTTTTACCGCCTTCAAGTTCGCCAGGTTCATATAAATATCTAACTGTAACATTACCTAATACTGGTTGAGAGAAAGATTCATGTCGTTGTCCGTAGCCATTGGGTATATATTTTTTTTTGATCGCATTAGAAAGTTTCATGGAAGTTGCACGAGTAATTTCATTATTCAACGCAGCTATCACACTCGGTAATCTTGCAACCCATTCACGAGATCTATCTTTGAAGTCAGTAGATATTTCCTTTGCATATTGGTATCCGAATAACCGCTCGGCAAGTGTTCTATTAAATCGTTCAACGATTGCCTGATCACGATGAATTTCAGTATGTCCTCGCCTGATTTTAACGTTATGTTTCTTCATCAACGATGATACTACTCCAAGAAATTCTTTACCAAAATCAACCTGTAGTAGTTTTGGCCATCGTAGACCACCTCGATGATAAATGCGTTCGAACGCAGATGCAACTTCGGATGCTGTTTTCGTTGATAATGGCTCCGCTTCTTTATATCTACTAGCAATATCAACGACAGTTAACGCGTATTTGTACGTGCGTGATTTTCGTCCACGTGTTTTAATGGTATCGTGTGGTAAAAATAAAATATCTGCTTGATGAACTTCATTAGGAACGCTAACATCAAAATGCGCGTAATGAATTCCTTTAGGTGGACTTAGGAAGATTTGCCATATTGCCTGTCGTGCTAACCATGATGCAGCGACATTACGTGAAACTTTTGCTGCTTCGGCGAGTTTACTAATTGCTGCCTTACCTCTCCAAAATCCTCTCGGGGAATAATAAACAGATTCCATTATGATAGTTATATAATTAATTGCCAGCCCCTAACACTAGTTTACCTTTCATAGCAGTTTTTACTAGAAAACTAGCTATTTTTTCTCTGAGAGATTTATTAGGTATAGAATTTAACGCGTGAATCAATTTTACATCCGCGAGATGTCGGTGTTGCAAATCTTTACTTTTATACGCGACATCATGAACGTGACATGCTTGATCAATCTTATTTACTGGATACTCTCCTGGTTTTGGTTGATCTTGATCATCGAGTCTGATATCGAGACGAGTTCCAGGACCACAATAATTATATCCGGGTAAATGTTTCTCACCGGGATATTTAGCCCATGGAGTTCCTGGTAATTTTCCTAATAAAGCGGCTATATCACCCCCACCTGTCTTTGTTGCAATAAATTTATATTTCTTGGTACCACATTTCACACACTTGCCTGTAAGTGCACGTCTTTTATTTTTTGTTGTTACTGTTGTTAATTCAGTAGTATCGGTAGGTGCTCTGCATCGAACACAATATAGACTCATATTATTTATTATATGGATATAATTGACTTTTCTGCGACACGAAAACAAGAGCCAGTAAAACACCATCCAGCGCTTCCGAATTCTATCAGAATGATTATAATAGGCCCATCTGGAAGTGGGAAGACGCAATTACTGCTTAATCTAATAATGCGATGGCTGAAGTGGGATAAATTATATTTAGTAGCGCCATCTGTAGATGATCAGCGATGTTACGAAGTACTTAAAGATTTTAATGAAAACGCAAAATCGTTACATGAAGACAATGTCATAGACTTTATTACTGATATTGATGAAGCGCCATCCGTAAATGATCTGGATGTATTTATTAATAATTTAATAGTGTATGATGATGTTATGCTGGACAAACAATCAAATCCAGCTAGAATATTTTCACGAGGTAGACATAAAAATACAGACGTGATTTATGTTACACAGAGATATACACAAATTCCAAAAGTAATCAGAGACAACTGTAATATTTTAGTTGTGTTCAACGGAGTTGATAATCATACGCTACAAAATATTTATTATACTTGGTGTTCAGGCGACATGGACATGAATAAATTTAAAAATTTCTTTTCAAAAGCACAAGCTGCTCCCTTTGGTTTTGTAACGATAAATTTACACGATCCAAGGTCAAGATATCGCAACGGACTTGATATAATTTTTGGATAAAAATCATAGCAGCAGTAGAGCTAATTTAGCTGAGTGTGGTTCTCCGATACTCATTATTGATAATATCTATATGGCTGTTTAATTTATAGCAGCAGAGAGGGTGAATGACATACGCACGTGACCAGATTGTGAAAAAATCTGGTCAATTAAAGAAGTTTTCATTGTTAAGACAAAAACTTCTTTTTTTTCAGGGAACCCTTAATTTTCAAAAATAAGGTCTCTACAAAGTTGTAGGGTCCACCCTCTCTGCTGCTCCCTATGTGGGTACTTTCAGTGGTCACGACTTCACATCATCCTGCTGTTTATTTTAGGGATGCAAGCGCATAGACACACCCCCAGCGAATTCCTAATGTGCAAAATGAAATATTAGAAATTCAGAGGGCTGTCTAGGCATTGTGATTTCGTGTAAAAAAAAAAAAAAACCCATATCAAACCCCGGGGTAAGTGCAAAACTGCACTCACCACATTGTTCAACATGGTGAGGTTTACATGAAATCTCATGGGGTTGTGCTTGCGTCCCCACTTATTAAGTGGATAATAATTATTAAATAAAATTTCATTCCAGGGCCACAAACCATCGACAGTGTCATTCATGGGTTTGGAACTCAAGACCTCGAGTACGAGAGTCAGACGTGCTACGAATGCACTATTGTTCCAACTTACAAATACACATTTCAAAAATAAATATATAGCTATCTTAGCCCTGACTCTGTCACCTTGACTATGTCCAGGATGATCAGTATTTTATCTGATTCTGAATAAAATCTGCAATTTTACATACTTCTGTCGTTTCTGTCTTGTTTAAATATTATCAACCCTTGATTTCATCAGGACAGAACTATCTAGCAATGAATGCATGGATCGATATTATTCAGTTCATTCCGGTCTAAACAAAAAAATCAATAATGACAGATTGTCTATAGCGTGGTTCATCCTGATTTTAGGCAACAGATTTTGTGTGGTTTGATTATATGAAATAGATAGATTTCTCAGACTTTTCAGAGATAGAGGGCTGGGAAATCAAAGTCAAAGAAGAACATGACTATAGGTTTGAAACTATTAATTATCTATGTACCATTTTCTCCTTGACTGTCAAGGGAAATAACTGCTTCATTACTCTATGAGTTATTCAGTATCAAGGACCAAATATTCTATCAATACCAGCAGCAGAGAGAGTGTAATTAAATCATTGTTATATCAATAATGATTGGTAAAGCTCACTCAGCTAGACTAGCTCGAGAGCGACTAGAAGCAATTAAGAAATATCTACCTGTCCGTGATTCTGTCAGACAAAAATTGCAAGAGTGTCAAGATCGAAAAGAAGGATTTGAAGAAGCCACAGAAGAAGTATTTAAACCTGTCACAAAGACTACTAAAGGTATTCTTCCCGTGTTGGATAAAACAGCTGAAGCAACTGGAAAAATAGCAGAGCGAACTAAGAAAACAAAAAAGATTCTACGAGAACTTCCTGCCGAAATAGCTGCTGCTCAGCCAACTCAAGAAATACTTGAGGGTATCGACAAAACTCGTGCTGAGATTGGTGAAATAAGAGAACAAATACAACCACAATCAGAACCGATAAGACCAAGAATCAGGACCTACATGTTCAATAAATTTTAGCCAAGATCTGTCGAATATATTTGATTTATTAATAGCAAAGATTTACATGAATTTGCTGTGAAAAGTTTTTTTGATAAGGGCGATTATTTAAAACCAGAATATACTCAAGAAATAACAGATCATGAAAAATGGTACAGATGGATATATCGTATAAACAAAGATCTTAGATTTGTTTGACATAACGATCCTGAGTATGTCGAATATTTTAGTAAAACATTTATTCGTGCTAAAGAATTACAACATCAATATTCACCACGAAGAATTATTCAACCAGTAATTGAGAAATTAGAAGAAGATCAAGAAGTTTCAGTTGCAGCTGGAAAAGGTATTAATACAAGTACAACTGGAAGTGGTCTTGTTACTTGTCCTGATAACGTCCTTGCCGACGTGGACAGATTAGAAATTCTGATTGGTGGAAAACGAGCTGGTAATAATTCTCCAGAAATTATTAATGAAGCAGCTGCTATTTGTCAACGATTATTTACAGGTGGTATTATGGACGTAGACACCCTGAAATCTCTGACATACATCAAAACAATCTTTGAGCATTCGATTGTTTCCAGTTGGCAAGCTCTGCTCATTTTGAAGCTACCCTCGGCTTAGTGGAAAAAAAAAGAAAAAAAAAGAACAGAGAACCACAACAAATAGATCACCTTTATTTTTAAAAATACCAACATATTAATCACACCGACTCATATATTGCAACTTGCTTGTTATTTTCACCCTTCCTAGGCATGCGTACAACACTCACCCCATATGGAGCCTCCGAGATTAGCCATCATGCATGTACCGGTATTTAAACTCTCAATACTAAAATGTTTCTGTCGTAAATATCTACAGAATTATAATTCCAAAATCTTTTTATTTAGTTTGTATTAATATCTTAATTAAATAGAAATAAAACTTGCGTGTGTTTGTAAGGTAGATTTTAATGATCACTGATTAGCAGAGAGTTAAACTGTGGGTTGCAAGATTACTAATATGGCGGTTCTTTTGGAAATTACGCACACAATCGTGGCTCTAATACATGTATGGCTGCGTTTTCTGGTGGATGGACATGTATCAAATAGTCAAAATAGGCAAGTAATGCCTGTTTTTCATTCATTATCCTTTCCATGGTGTTAGGCAAAGTACTTGTTTTACTTCATGGCAGCACGTCATCATGTGAGCCAATGGTAACTTTGTTACAGATGTGTGGGTGGGTGGGGGGCACAAATTTATCTTTCTGTTTGTTTTTGGACACCTAATTAAAGAATTCAATATGTATTCGGACAACAAAAAAAGCAATTATTTTTTGCCGTCCAAAAACATGCAGTATAAATACGGGGCTGTAAAATTGTACATGATCAATATGAGAAAGAGTTTCATAACTTGATCAAGCTGGCTATGCTACCTAAGCATATGCCACTTCAGATTGCAAAGTGTGAAAGTTGGTTCTCAGCACTGGACAATATTCACACACAGATTAAGAGATTAAGTTCAGAAACAACAGATTAATGCTTATATACCTAGAGGTGACATCTTTTAAGGATTTTGATTTCAACAAAATTCTAATAGAGTGGACGACGAAGAAGGAGAGATTATTAGGTGTTAGGTAAATATTGAATGTAAACCATTCCTCCTTCCCCTCTTTTTTTCCAACTCCCTCCTTTATTTTGGTGACAAGGTGGGAACTTCCCCCTTTATATAAATTCGTGTTGCATCTGTGTGTATATTTACATTCCTGCCAACTTTTATGATTTTGCTGTAAGTTTTATGAGAATTACCCTTAAAATACGGGCTTACAGCATAAAAGCAAAAAGTACTGAAAAATTATCGTTGACGAAAAATCCAGATTACTGGTTCATCCGTGTTTGATTTGGATTTGGGTTTTATATTAGAATTAGTGAAATTAATCAGGGACCCAGACTAACTTTACAGCAGCACCTTGGATGCTTTAAACTGCACGTGTTTGTTCATATGAAGCATCTGCATGATCAAACTTGATTATATCATTTTTTTTTAAATGGCGCAAGCGATGCATGTTTAAGACGATAAGGAAAATAAGCCTCATGAAGTGTTATCCCTTTACCTCATGCAAGCACCTTTGGACGCCTCTAGTCCATTCTCATGGAAGCGCTTTTGGATGCCTCTACCTGATTCGCATGTAAGCGCCTTTTGATGCCTCTACACCATTCTCATGGATGTGTCTTTCGACGCCTGCCGTAAATATCAGCCATTTTGAGCGGGTTTTCGCAGCGCCATCTTCGGGAAAAAACCCCTATTGGATCCTACATTCATTGGTGTGAATGACCATTACATCAGATCACGTGGTCGCTGTTTATGCTCTGGTCGAAATCTGTTCTTTAAAGTAACTGAGTCGTATTCTCCATGCTCCAAAATGTAGGTTGCAGATTTCGTTCATTACTTATTCGTGTTTTGACGATTAGAATCACAACTATGAAAGCTTCAACAACTTAAGTAAAGGCTCCGATATTGATGCAGGCAGCAATTAGTTTTTATAAATTATCAAATTCAGATGATTTAGTGATGTAGATGCAGACAAAGAACTTGTACATTTCGAGTCTGAGAAATGGCAGCTACAGTTGGTCACACAGCTTCACTGACTTGATGGTGAATCAGTTCTCTCAAAATTTGAAAGCAGATAAAAAATTCTTCCTTGAAAAATAATTGTACAGCTATAAAGATTGGATTTTACTCTTAAACCTTTCCATACATAATATATGTGTACCAAAAATGTAAAATGGTTAAAATTGCTGTTAAATGTAATATACACTACACTGCTGAACAGTTAACAGGCAGACCTATGTGTATGGAGTCGAATAGGTAACAGGTGTTCGATTTATAGTGCACTGCAGTGGGTAACTTTGCTGCATGTGTATCGAAGGGCTAAAAAGCCATAAACTCTATGAGGTAAAGGGTTAATGATCAACACAGAAGAATAAAAAGCAATATTCAGATTTATGTGTATAAAAGCTGGAAGGACACAATTACATTTATTTGACATAACATGCCAATCTGAGTATGTCTCGTGGCGGGAGATATGACTACCGTCGTCATGTGAAATGGAAATAGAATTTCCAAGAATTACGTCGAGGGATGGCAACAAGCCATTGAGTTCCATATGGTTTGGAACTGCAGTTTGTGCAACTGTAATAGTGGTAAATAAAGTCTACACGTACTTTACAAACTTTTCAGTCGAACATAATGTTTATCGTCAATGAATGTTTCAAAAACTGAACTTTTAAATGCGTTTTCCAGCTTTACAGTAGCAGTATTTTGTTATATCTTACTGAAAACTGGTAAACCTTACGGAAAAAAATCAACTGCCTTACTGAGACAACTCATCAGGTTGGTAAGTCTGTGTATGGTTGTAAATATAAATATCTACAGTAGAGTAAATGAATTGTTCTCAAACATTTTGTGATCATCTAGGAATAAAGCAAACATAACATTAAAACAAACTATTTAGAACTGTATTTCAACATATCTTTGTTACTTCCATAGAATAAGAATGTCACCATGCTTTGACAAAATGTGCTGTGACATTCTATGCTATAGGGATCAACATTGCATATGCAACTGCCAAATCAGGTTTCCTTTTGTCTCTGTTCCCCATTCTTTGTGCAGTATTTGCAGGTTGATCTTTTCATTGAAGTGCCTGCAGTCTATGCATGACAGTCAGTATTGGCCGGTGTCACCGGGGCTGAAGATTTTCACCCATGGCAACCTTCTTGAACTTAAAACTTCCTATCACCTGCTTGGCTAACTTGATCCAAAAATTGGTCAGAATGTGTTCCTTCTCTCTTGACTCATAGGATGACTCCGCTATTGTTATAAAGGCATTGATGATACAGATGTTGACTATGAAGTGGAACATATATTGGCACCAAAATTTGATGCTCCTCCAGTAGCATATTTGGCCCTGAAACGGTCACATATGAGAACACTCAGCAGAATACTCATCATAGTTTTTGATGACTGCCCATGGACAGTTGATTTTGTCATAGTGTTCGATCTTTCTGTTTACAGGTGGCAAAATTATAGATGGTTTGGTTTGCTGCTGTGATCAAACAACAATAGGCATTTTGCATGTCCACAATATTGCAGCAGTCAGGTTTACACACTGCTTGACAAGATGTTCTCCCTGTGCTACGTATGGTCAATATTTCAACTCCTTAGGGAAGTCTTTTTGTTTTCTCCTGATTGTGCCAGATACAGACTGAATAAGCTTTATACTAATCAGATGGATATGAAAATGCTATCAAAGTATACAGAGAGGGTGAAAGTCACAAGTGAAAATATTTTAGTTATTCACCCATGTGATGAAATATATCCGTTATTCACTTGTTCTTTTTATTTCATGCTCAAATATGCTGGCTGGCAATATGTGTAACAGATTGATAGCATATTTCTTTCTGTATTCCTTGATAATGTCAGCAGGTTACCATTGATTTTCTTCTGTTTTGTGCATTGTTATGACTCTAAGGTCTTAATCTAAGTAACACAAAAGAGCAAAAACCAGCAAGTTTTGTAAAATTCAACAAATAATTTATTTCCCTGGCAAAATTAAAAAGAACTTCTGGTATTGTGAATGAAATTCCAAAAAGTCCTAAAATTTCTATTATAAGTCCATATGTGTGAAGTTCCAATTGAATTCCATTGGTGTTCTAAATAAATTACAGAATTGAATATTTTGATGTTCCTTTAGTCTGGAATGTGGTGACGTCTTAAGTCTTTTAATGTATCACAATATAATAATCCAAAATGTCCTTTTCTGAATTCGCTACAATTCCAGTTTAATGTTTTAGTCCAAGAAATATTATTGAACACTTTGTACTTCCAATGATCAATAAATTAATAAATAAATTCCAGCAAGTTGAAAACTGAACAGAACAATAAAACCGATTCTGCTTCAGATGTTAAGGCAAGAGTGGGAAATGTTTCAAGTAAACATCATATAAAAAAAACTAAGACATAATAATAGAGCCAGGATGTGAGTCAATTTCCTTCTTAACCCTTTACTGCATGATAGCATGACACTTCAACAGTCTGATTTCCACAGAAATTTCCTGATTATTTATGAATTTGATATAGGTATCATATATTCATCATAGAACAGAATCTTTAGTTTTGAATTTATATGGGTAATAAATCCTAGTAGCCATGTGAAAGTACTCTATTTTAGTTTGTGAAACATTTTCCACTTGGTTACCATGGCAGTGTAAACTATTAAAAACTTGGTCTTTGCAATAAAAAATACTCATAATTTCTGGCCATTTTCATTTTTTTTAATAACTATTGGCACTGTAGTATTGATATGATGTTTTCTTAATTACACATCTATAAATATATTTTATATTATGCACATTTTAAGGTTATTAATCATTAAAAACAAAGCAGAAATTTTACCATTGCTGTATACAGTGTAATATACGGGTTCGAGTCTAAGATTCGGCGAATGTGGATATGTGAAAAAGCTTGCCAGTAGCTTCTCGTGGGTCGGTGGTTCTTTCCGTGGATTTCCCGGTTTCTTCCTCCACCATTAATACTGGCCGCCATGTATAGCCCATCGTGTGCTGAAAAATGGCGTTAAGCCCCATAACAACAACAGCAACAACAATCTAATATACAATATGATTATTTTCAAATCTTTCTGATACAAAGTATGAAAACTTTGCAACCAATTCTTATTTTTAAATTAATTTATTAAATGTTCTTGTATCATAAATTTCTTAAAGGCATCTAACTATTTTGCTTCAACCATGTTTATGTTGATTTGAAATGTTCTGTTACCATGGTAATAACTCTTCTGAAATGAATTTAATCACAAGTAAATAATGTGACTAAATTTTTTAAAATTTATTTTATTTAAAGTTATCACATTCAAACAGTTATTAAATTTGTGAAAATAAAAACAAGTTTCCAGACATAAAGAACTTTACTAAGTTGAAAAACTTAATATTAGCACAAATCAAACAAACATAGCCCATGAAAGTAAAAAAATGTGAAAGAAGTTTGTAAGGTGACAGCATTCCAACAATTTTTTTTAAATATCTTTAAGAGGACAATTCATATATATATCAAGTTTTGAAAATTGTTACGTGTAGGCTCGTACAAAAATAACAAAAGAAAAGAGTGAAGCCAACAAGCTTTGTAAATTTAACAAAAATGATTATTTCCCTAGAAAACAAAATAAAAATATGAAATAGAACTTACGGTTTGTGAATATAATCCAAAATTGAATCCTAGGATTGAAAAATATAAGTCCTATCACTAAACAGTTCTAACTGAATCCAGGTTTGAATCTCGATGAAATTCCAATATGGAAGGCGATGACGTCAGATGAGGTCATTGTACTGACGGCAACAGATCCTCGATTGAATCACAGTTTATAATGTTTCCGTTTAGAATTTCCAGAATATATTTCCACTGAATATCATTCTCCCAGAACTTTTATAAATATGAAGCACTTGTGTAGTTTTCTAGAGAATGAATTATTAAATTCCAAAAAATAGATGAACTTCAGAACAAGCTGGCAACAACAATAAAAACCTCTTGAGCCCTCAAGGTTTAAAATACGACTGAATAGATCTAGTAGAAAATGTCTGTTTTAAGCCTCGATTTTAGATCACATGGTGGCTTACGTAACGGGCTACATGATTTACTAATTTGAACAGCGCAATAAAAAAAAATGCCATTTATCACGTAAGTCTTGAAAGAACTTGGCGAATCTTATTATAAGATTCAATTTAAAAAAAGTTGTTTACAAATAAGAGATATCACGCAAGCAGATCATGACTTTGGTAATAGCCAATGGTATTCACCCGATGTTTACAAGATCTTTGAACCAGCGTGAGCTAAAAATAATGCTGAAGTAACTGTTATAATCTAATCGGGTCAAGCCAGTTTTCTGGAAAGAGACTCAAATCCAATGAAAATTATCATTACAATAAAATGTAATGAAACAAAGTTAAAATAAGAAAGAATTTGAAACTAACACACAAATAATTAAATTACATATATGTAACACTTCCCCCATAAAGAAAAAGAAAGATTTATATAATAAAGCTTTCCTTTTACCATATGTAAATTATACATGAGGTAAAATAAAATTACGTAAGAAAAATCTTTTGAATTATACAAAGTGTACATGAAATAATATTTCTATACACGGGAAAGTGCATCTGCAATCAAATTGTCTTTTCCTTTGATGTGCCCGTTGTCAAGATTATATTCTTGTGAAAACAAACTCCACCTTAATGATCTTTGATTTTTATTTTTCATCTTGTCGATGAAAGTAAAGGGGTTGTGATCACTAAACACAACGACCGGAGAAGGAGCTGAGCTAATGTAAACTTCAAAATGCTGTAATGCCAATGTTAAAGCCAAACATTCCTTCTCGATTGTTGAGTAATTTCTTTGGTGCTTATTTAATTTCTTAGAGAAATAGCACACTGGGTGATCAACACCATTTCTATCTTCTAGAATCAATACTGCTCCAACCCCAACATGACTTGCATCACCAGATAATTTAAAAGATTAATTAAAATTTGGAGCTGTGAGAACCAGTGCACTTTTGAGTATGGCTTTTAACCTATCAAAAGCCTCCTGACATTTTTCAGTCCAAAGAAACTTGTTTTTCTTACTCAACAAGTTTGTCAGGGGTTCAGCAATATTAGAAAAATTGGAACAAAATTTCTGATATTATCCGGCCATACCCAAAAATCGCATGAGCTGCTTTTTATTGACAGGCACATGGAAATCAGAGAGACCTTTAACCTTAGCATCTATAGGTTGAACCTGACCATGTCCCACAATATGTCCTAGAAAAGTTACACAAGCACGGCAAAACTCACTTTTAGATAAATTGATTGTCAAATTTGCATCAGCGAGTCTGTCAAAGAATTTCCAAATCGTGGCTACATGTTCTTTCCAGGTGTCATTGTAGATGATGACGTCATCTTTGTAAGCATCACAATTATCTAGACCAGAGGTAATCGTATTCATCAAACATTGAATGCTACTTGGGGAACCCTTCATCCCAAACGGCATTACTTTATATTGATAGAGTCCATCTGGGGTCACAAATGCCGAAATTTCTTTCGCTCTTTCCGTAAGTGGAATTTGCCAAAATCCTTTCAGAAGGTCAAATTTGGTGACATACTTGCATTTCTAATGTTATGAATACAGTCATCGATTCTTGGTAATGGAAATGAATCTGTTTTTGTCACACTGTTCACCTTCCTATAATCAGTGCACATACGGAAAGTTTTATCTGGTTTCGGAACAAGTATATATGGTGAACTCCAACCCCTTTATGGCTGTATGAAATCGTTCTCCAGCAAATACTGAATTTCCTTTTTCAAGTATTCCTGTTTGAGAGGGTTCATCCTGTATGGGTGTTGTTTCACAGGTTTTGAATCTACAATTTCAACGTCATGAAAAGTTTTGTTTGTCCTTGTAGGAATATCTGGAAACAAGTGCTCATATTCGAATAATAACTGTTTAAGTTCATTCCTTTCTTGTTGTTGCAAAGTAAAAGTTTCTGGTCCAGATTTTTCATAATTTCCGAATTCCGAAGATTTGTTGCTCCAAGATCAACAGAATCCTATTGAATTTCTTCACTTAAATCTTCAGTTGGTGGGACAGGTGCAACTAAATTAATTGGATGATTTACTTGGCTATCTCTCTTAATATACTGGTACTTCATTAATTTATTTAGATCAGAGTACTATTATTATAATTTAACTGATTCATTTTCTTCCTACTTTGTAAGGGCCGTAAAATCTAATTTGAAGAAAATTTTGAAGAATGAGGAAGAGAGAATGAACTCTATTACAAGACTCAAAACTTTTCTCAAGAAAAGTTCTGTGAAACCATAATTTCACTTTTAACTTGAATTGCTGAGTGCCAAATTAAAGCATTACTAGCTGGAAAATTCCAGACATAAAATTTGACCTTTGACCAGATTGGACAAATTTAGGAAGGCCAAATTGAGTAAAAAACTTTATCAAAGCTTTTACAGTGAAAACTGTCTTGAGCGACCTCTGCTATGAGCGACCACTTGTCATGTACGACCACAATCGTAATGCACGGATCGATTTTATTATATAAACTCTCTGCTATGAGTGACCACCTGTTGAACGCGACCAGCAACCGCGATATCTTCTCAAAATGTGCATTTCGACACTGCTATGAACGACCGCATCGCAAAAAATGAGGATAAACTCCACCAACCTTTGTTTAATCCCAGTAAGAATGACCGTTCATACCGTTCCAAATATATATATTAAAAAAAAAATTAAAAAAAAAAGGCTGGCTACCGATCTCTGATTTTTCTTGTTGTTGCTAGGCTTGTATTTTATAGTTTCTGTCGTAAACCAGACTGAAGTATATGGAGATTATTTCCTAGTCTGGTTCCCTGCTTCGCATGCTCCTTGTGTTGTTCTGCGTTATTCATATAAGGGTGAGGAAATCAGAAAGCATACAAAGCAGGGAACCAGACTAATTATTCTCGTGATTAACCTGCTTCCCGGCCTTTGTAGGACCTAGCATCCCTATGACGACTGTATCACGAGAACTGACAGACACCAGTGACCTTTATTAAATCAATTATTATAACGACCGCTTGTCGATTGTTCTGATGAAAAACAAATATCAAAAGAATATTTAAAAAAGAATTGTTGCTACCGGTGATAGATGCTACAGTCCGTAAACCAGGCTAATGTACATGTCATGAAATGCCATTGAAGTGTTATAGTTGAAGCAAGAGAGAATCATTTGCGGGATTCGATTCATAGTGCTCAAGACTTGTGATGTTTGTCCCCCCCCACCCAATGTTAAGTGATGACATCCCAATCACAAAGCTGTTGTCTATTCAAGTTGGTGCGACCGGGTTACACACTTTGCTTATAGAGTTAATCCCTGTATGTTATCTTTGAATGAAGCCGTTGACTTTTGTCACTGAGTAAATGGTCCTGTTTCAGGATGAGATAATTGTTTCTTTTTATTTCATTAATTGTTAGATATGCAATGCACATGTATAGATTTTTCATATTTTCCCACAGCCACCGTCTTTACATTCGATGTTACAACTGAGTACTAATAATTTTAACACCTAGAATTTTAATAACAATGGACAAACCTCCAACTAAAAAGAGCCAGATTTTAAGGCTGGAGAAAATAATTATTGTAAGTGAAAAAGTGCAGACCACGCGCAAAAAAGCGGTTTAAACGTTGGTAAAACAAATTTAGGTTGTTATAAAGGAAAACTAGTAATTCAGAAACGATTTCATATGGTAAAATATGTGATCTTCAAGTGGAAATGTGATTTCATGTTTAATGATAGAAGTATATCTTTATTACAATATAATTTTGTTTTTAAAAGAATGCATACAGTATTTTAGCAACAACTTTTGATAAAGAATAGAATATATGTACAGTGATTGTGGTTATTTTTCTTGAAATTGTTCTGAAACTGGACCTTGGAAACTGGTATTTTTGTACAAACCTGCTATGAAAGACCACCTGTCTTGAGAGACCGCTTTATGTTGGCAGAAGGGGCGGTCTCTCATAACAGGTTTTACTGTGCTATGGTTTTGGTTTAATATTCCTGAAAGGAATTGCCTCTGGAAATCTTGTTGACACACACATAATTGTCAACAAATATTGGTTGCCTGACTTGGTCTTAGGCAAGGGAGCAACACAATCTAACATAATTCTGCTAAATGGTTCGTCAAATGCAGGAATAGGTTGCAGATGAGCCTTAGGTATCTTCTGATTGGGTTTTCCTACCATTTGACAAGTATGACAATATCTACAGAATTTACAAACATCACTTTTGATTTTTGGCCAATAAAAGTGAGTCAAGATCTTGTAAGAAGTTTTATTAATCCCTAAATAACCAACCAGAGGAGTTTCATGGGCCAAAATAAGTATTTCCTGTCTGTAAGATTTTGGAACTACAATCTGATAGTTCACGGACCATTTGTCACTAGCAGGTACCTCGGGAGGTCTCCTTTTTCTCATAAGAATTCCATTTTTAATGAAATAACAGACAGGTACTTCATTGGCTTCAGTTTCACTAATGGCCCTCTGAAACAAACAGGAGATCTCAGGATCTTTTTCCTGTTCGACGACAAGTGATTGTCGTTTGTCACCCTGATTATATAAAAGAGAATGAGTATTTAAAAGAGGATCACTGTGATCAATACCTTTTGATTGATCTAAATTAGAAGTGAAAGTGAGCTCATCAAAAGCCTGACCAATACATGTGTCAGCTAAAGGAATACTTTCCTTACCAAAATCATTCTCAAGATCTTTCTTTGCCATAGCTCTGGTAAGTGTAGAAGCTGGGTATAAATCAGGGTATTCTTTTTCAATAGGGTCAGCTTTTCTGATCCAAAGAAGGTTTGTCAGTTACAAGTGGATTAACCACAACCTTGTCTCCAGCTAGGTCGTTGCCTAGCAACAAATGAATGCCCTCAATGGGTAGAGTAGACACTATACCGACTGTCACAGGTCCTGAAACTAAGTCTGATGACAAATTTACAGAATGGAGAGGAACATTAACAAATCGGCACTCTACTTACTGAATGAGAACACACTCGTTAGAAGAGGACTTCTTAGAAAAAGGCAAAGTACCTGATAATAAAAGTCTCCTAAGATGCTCTTGTATCCCTTAAAATTTGAATAGGGATAGGATTGGCCAAATCACCCAAGAGTGATATAGAATCCTTCGACATGAATGGTTCATAATTCTCCATAATAAAATCAGACTGGGGTTTATGAGACTCAACAATTGTATTGCTTTCAATACATGACCGTGACCTTGACCTCATAGAAATAAGAGCATTTGGGATAGGTCTATCTTGATTCAGATGCCTATTTTTCAATTTGAAGCAATCAGAAATGATGTGTCCTTTTTTCTTGCAATAGGTACACGTAGGAATAGACAAGGGTTTTGAATCAAGTTTTTCAGAAGCTTGATTTTTGGAGGTTGTGCCAGATTGAGTTTTAGGAGGGGTTGTATTGGGCTGAAATGCCTTTCTACCAGTAGACTGCTGAGTGAAAGAATTGCCTACAACAGGAACTTTATGAGTTAAGGAACACTCATCAGCAGCAAGAGCAGCATTTTCCAAGGTTTCGATCTTGTGTTCTTCAAGATGATTCTTAATGTCATTAAGAGCACAGTTCTTGAACTCTTCAGGTAACACAAGTTGTTTGATATTTTCATAATCATGTTCAGCTTTCTTGGCTAAGCACCATCTCTCAAATAACTGCTCTTTTTCTCTTGCAAATTCAACATATGTTTGTCCAGCTTCTTTTTTATAGTTTCTGAGGTTTTGCAGATAAGCCTGAGGGACTAACGCATAACCCTTTAAGATGCACTCCTTAACCAAATCATAGTCAGAACTTTGTTGTATTGACAGGGATGCATAGATATCTTGGGCCCTGGAAAAAGTACACATTGCAATAATTGAGTCCAATACTCCCTTGGCAATTTCAAATTTTCAGGAACTTTTTCAAAAGAAATAAAATATTTGTCTACTTCCACTTCTCTAAAAGGGGGCACTAACCTGATATTTCTTGTAATGTCAAAACTTGAATTTGTATGTAAAGTGGGATCGTGCTTTTCACTTGCCAGCTCCATTTCTTTCATTTGAATATGAAATTCCTTTTCATCCTTCTCTTTTTGCATCTGTAAGTGCATTTGTTCTTTCTGTAACTCCAATTGCATCTGTCTCTCTCTCTCCTCTTTCTCAAATTGTAATCATTTATCCTCCTCTCACTCCTGTCTCTCTCTCTCTTCTCTTTCTCAAATTGTAATTTCATTTGTTTATCATTCTCTCTTTCCTGTCTCTCTTTCTCCTCTTTCTGAAATTGTAATTGCAATTGCTTCTCTTCTAATTGCAACTGCATTTGTTCTTTCTCTTTCTGAAGGTGGAGCTTCCTTAACTCCAATTCCATCTTGTATTTCATTTTTAATTCCATTACTTTTATGTCAGAGTCTGATACCGACTTAATGACCGAGGCCAAAGACTTTTATGAAGAACATTCTTCTCTATCAAATATTGAATCAAAATGTTTTTAATTTCTTGTTTCATTAAGGAAGATTTTGCCTCAGAAAGATCGTATTTTCTGGCAAGTTAAGCAACTCATCTTTTTTCGAACTATCCAACTGCTCCTGAGTAGGACTACAAAGAAAAGTCTCCACTTTTGATGACATTGTGACAAAAGCCTGTTGTTTTCACTAAAGATTTCAAACAAAATGTAAAATAATACTTGGGATTTAAAACTATGAGGATATAAATTTGAGGAAAAAAAATCAGAGTTTTAAAATATTTTAGCGAATTTCAAATATCCCAAGGACGAACAATGCCAATTTTCTGTTGTTACGTGTAAGTTGATACCCAAGGAACAAAAGAAAAGAGTGAAGCCAACAAGCTTTGTAAATGTAATAAGAATGATTTATTTCCCTAGAAAACAAAATAAAAATATGAAATAGGACTTACTGTTTGTGAATATAATCCAAAATTGAAACCTAGGATTGAGAAATATAAGTCCTATCACTAAACAGTTCTAATTGAATCCAGGTTTGAATATCATGAAATTCCAGTATGGAATGCGATGATGTCAGATGAGGTCATTGTACTGATGGCAACAGATCCTCGATTGAATCACAGTTTATAATGTTTCCGTTTAGAATTTCCAGAATATATTTCCACTGAATATCATTCTCCCAGAACTTGTATAAATATGAAGCACTTGTGTAGTTTTCTAGAGAATGAATTATTAAATTCCAAAAAATAGATGAACTTCAGAACAAGCTGGCAACAACAATAAAAACCTCTTGAGCCCTCAAGGTTTAAAATACAACTGAATAGATCTAGTAGAAAATGTCTGTTTTAAGCCTCGATTTTAGATCACATGGTGGCTCATGTGACGGGCTACGTGATTTACTAATTTGAACAGCGCAATAAAAAAGATGCCATTTATCACATAAGCCTTGAAAGAAGTTAGGTAATCTTATTATAAGATTCAGTTTAAAAAAAGTTGTTTACAAATTAGAGCTATCACGCAAGCAGATCATGACTTTGGTAATAGCCAATCATATTCACCCGATGTTTACAAGATCTATAAACCAGCGTGACTAAAAATTATGCTGAAGTTACCATTATAATCTAATCGGGTCAAGCCAATTTTCTGGAAAGAGACTCAAATCCAATGAAAATTATCATTACAATAAAATGTAATGAAACAAAGTTAAAATAAGAAAGAATTTGAAACTAACACGCAAATAATTAAATTCCATATACGTAACAAAATTGGTCAGCAAAATAATTGCTCATTCTTCAAATATAAAACCATGAAACATGGTATGCTTGGAAGCATTTTGCTTTGCATAAATTAATGTTGCATTGGATGCAGCCATAAACAGTCTCTTTAAGCCTCTTCTCTCCTCTCTTGGTGCACCACTTGCTCTTGTTTTTGGATGTGCAAGCTTAGAAACCCTGTGAATTCTTTGTTGACCTGGTGCATGGATTTGATCTATTCTGGATGAGAAGTTGCTGATCAACCCTTGGGCAACATCAACACAGAAGTCTAAGAAGGTATACCTCTTCAGTTGGTGATCCTGGTCTGTCTCCTTTGTAACAATAAAGGCATATGTAATGCACAAGTTAACAAGATAAAAGAAAAAATAGTGCCACCACTTCTATGATGGCCTTTCCACTGGGTTCTTTGCTCTTAACTGATTGTTTCTGTCAACACCTTCCATGTACTTTCAGACAAGCTTCCACTGAAGGTTGTCGACTGACTTCAGCTTGGCTTCCATTTGCAAGTCTATGGACAGTTGATCCATTTCTGAATGGGTCTGAGTGAGAAGACAGAAATGGTACCTTAAATTGGAAATTAAAACCATACTAAAAATCAGTTTTACTTTTAAATATGTATTAAGATGATGTTAATTCTGTCGAAGTTATTATTTTTAACAATATGACTAAGAGCATTTTAAAACATAATCTGAGGTTGAAAATATTTCCAAATTAATTTTTCTGTGACATCATGCACCATTTTATAAAAGTTCTTATGACTGAACTATTAATGCATGCCGTAAATAAAATAACTTCTCATTGAAAAAATGTTATTATTTTATTCCCTTTTCATTTTTCATTCAGTACACTGTTCATCAATCAATTGGTTTAATATAGTACACAAGTTTTAAAATTAACAGAGAACAAAGTACCTGATTTTTATCTTGCCATACAATGGCAACTTGGTTTTTATGTTGTCTTGCAATACTCTCACCCTTTGCTAACCAGTGTGATTTCCATATATCAAATGGGAACCCTAGAATAATATTGTAATTGATGGTGTACATGAGAACAGATTAACAAGGAAAGATATTTCTGTCATTAAATGAGCATGTAAATGTTTGATACAGTGTTGATAATTGTCTAGTACAATAGCAGCAAACAGTATGTCATATGGTATAAGAAATTAATTTTATACCTATATTGCACGTTAAAATATATATTGATCTGGATCAAAACAATTAGGAAAGCATTAATATCGATGATAAAACAAAACTGTATAGCTTGTTTGTGTGTATTACAGCGCATCCAGATTTTGAAACCTCTCTTTATGGGCTTACTGGGCATGTATTGTTTCATTGAGTATCACCCTGTGAAGTAATTTACAAACTCTCTGTGATTTTTGTCCTACCTAAAAATAGTACATGGTGGCTATGTATATTGAATTTATTAGATATTGATAAATTATTCATTTAATTTATATTTTGTTGTTAAATAGATAATAATAGACTTAGAATTTTCATGAATATTCTCTTGTCGTTATTAAAGTGTTTATACACAAATGAAAATTTAAAATGCAACATACATGTAAATCATATTTCATAATGAAATTTAAAATAACTACCTTTATATTTCACCATAGCCTCATGTACTGTCTGATTCTGCCTCAGGGGATGTATACTTCTTTAAAGGCTGTCTTCACTGTATCTAGAAATGGCAGAATCTTATGTAGTTGGAAATAGTGATGGAGTTTGGCAAATCATTTCACAGGCATGGCTCCTTTGAAGCCATTGTTTCCTATGAATGGATTAGAGGACCAATATAGCCTGTATGATGGAAGCTGATTCACTCCCATTAAAATATTAAAGCCAAGAAATGCCTTAATTTCCTCAGATGAAGTTGAGTGCCATATTTGACCGGGCCCATTTTGTTGTGCATACAAATTTGTTTGTGCATCACAATCATCAAAAAATGATTGTTCCACGAACAGTTGGGCATATTCAACAGGACATCTGGCATTAACTCCAAGGGTATGGTTAGGCCCAGATCTCAAAATGAATGGCTTAATATCAACTTGTTCCAGATTACTTAACCAGTATCCCTCATCTTCCAAGTTGTTTTGGCTTTCAGGGATTTCACTTAACTCAGAATTTTTCTCGACATCAGAAAAATCAGAGCACACATTATCAGTGTGACTATCATGGGAGTAAACGTCAATATCAGAGTCACTGACATCAGAAATGGATGATGAATCACATCTATTGATACTCTCATTGACAATACTATCAAAACCAACATTGCTTACATCACTAAAGCAACTGAACCAGCTCACATGGTTATTGTTATATTGATCAACTTCCATAGTGAAATCACCATCATGACAGATGACAACATATATATTTTTGAGGGTATAACAAGTCTATGATCATTTGAGGTGCAATTAATATTGCAAAAATAGAAGTCAGAGATACAGAAAATATTGCAAATTTATTAAAAATCTTAATTATGCATGCACAACATTAGACAGCTTGTTGTAATGGTTCACGATCTTTTTGACATGATGGCATGAAAACTTACTTCTCATTGAGGACAAAATAAGACAGTAATTTTACACAAAATGGTTGACAAAATACATTTAACTGTAGATCGGCAATTTTGAATCAAATTTCTGCTATTTATTTGCACTTTAATTTGATTAGATTCATATAAACAGTAAATTACCTGTGAACTGAAAGAGAACACATACCGGAAGTTATGTAAAGAAGCATGTGGCCACTTGGATTTTTCTTGTTACTAAAAATAGATCCTGCAATTGCAAGCTTACGATCGTGATAATTATAGATATATTTGGTCCAAAAATTAAAGAAAATTATTTATATGAAATATAATTATGTAGCTGAAATAACAATATACAAGTCGGTCTTTCTTATGTGGAATAGTCGTAAACAATTTAATGCGGGTAATTGGTGACATGCCAAGTCTCGTTAATATCCTTCCATTTAGCACAGTTTTCCGATGTTTTCAATCAATTTTTTCATAAATTTATAAGATTAGGTATTGAGGGATATTGTTGAATTGTATTGTCAAATGCAATATACAATGTATTTATTAAAATACTCATAAATTCAGTATTGTCTTTATGGTATGTAAACTATGTTTACTGATGTTGGACATAATACATTGACCTTATTGATTGTAAGGAAATCGCCCATAAAAGTAGAACTTGTGAAGAAACATTGGTTTTATTTCATAAATATTTTTATTATGCAAGACTATACATTTCAGTTGTAGTAATGGAGGAAAATTCAATACTTAAATCACACGTAGCATCTAAAGTGACTATGGTATAAAAAGGCGTCAGAATGCGTCATTGTGCAGTAAAGGGGTTGGTGTCAAAAGGCATCATCATGCAGTAAAGGGTTAAAACATTCAAGGGTATCAAGAAGTACCACCATGTCAGCCAATTGTGCATGTCGGGTAATTCTGCGTAACAATATGTCCTTTCTGTAAACATTGGATCATGTGTTATTTTCGGGTCAAAAATCCATTTTGTATCAAGAAAGAATGATCATACTTTAAGAAAAATGATATTAATAATGTGTACAAAAATATCCAACATTTAAACTCAAAATGCATATGAAAATGTGATTTGTAAATGTGATCATGAAGACCCAAACCAAAATTGCAAGCTTATTTTTAAGGTTGCTGCAAGCTTGTTACGTAAGTTTGCGGCAAGCTTAGATTTGAAACCACGACTAGCTTGCGCAAGCTTACCAATTGCAAGCTTCCCTATTACTAGCTTGCGCAAACTTAGAGTAATAGGGAAGCTTGCTGCAAGCTCAGAATTAAAACCACGCAAGCTTGCCAATTACATTAGCTTGTGCAAGTTTACCGATTACAAGCTTGTGCAAGCTTACTGATTACAAGCTTGCGCACAAAGCTGACCTAACTAGTTGCATCAGAAGAACTGATATGGCATCGATTGAATTATTCTATACATGGTGACGTACCTCCATTTTTCCAGCTTTTGGTGTGCAAAAAGTATGTAACATCAAATATTAAAATGAAAATGTTAATATATAGTGAACATCAATTAGAATGAGATCTTACTGTCACGATAAAAGAAAGAATGAAGTCATCAAATCATGTATAGGTGTTTAATGTAATTAAATGATGTTTACACAAAGAATAGATTCCAGTCAAAGCTCGTTATGTGGGTCAGTTCAAGGCCAGTTCAGTGGACACGCACTAGTTGGATTGGCTCAGCCAATCAGAGACAATGGTCTGCTGCGCTGAGATAGCTGACAGCAGTCATTCACTTTACATATTTAATCAGATAAAAATAAGAGCATATGAATGGGATCTGTGTGAGCAAACTCTTTATACTTTTGTTATGTATTGGTTTGGAAATGTTTTACTAATTTACTTCCATGTATAAATCCATTTGGGGGAGGATGGTGTCAAATAGGTTCTCTCTCTGTCACAATGATAAACTATTGGGTGAAAACAAGAATGTTTGCCATTTGAATTACTCTGAACCGCCTCTGCGAAACAAAATCCTCAGAATAAAATTCTGCATCCTAGACTGCTTCTGGTGTGATTCAGGTATCATCCACTGAAATGGATTACAGCAACATGTACTATGTAATCAGAGAAAAAAACACGAGTATTTACCTCTTTGGCAAAAGCATTTCATTTTTAGTTCATCATTCCAAAATCACTTATCAAATCCAAGAAATATCAGTAAGTGTTATTCAAGATCATCCTTTAATGAGCTGTAAATTTTTGTTTTACCATCCATTTTGAAAGGGCTATGACACATGTCAAACAAATGGCACTTAAGTGTTTTGAACAACAACAAAAATCCGATGAAATTGATTAGGTACCATAAGACATTTTGAAATAAAATAACGGCCATCTTCTTTGAGGATGAAAAGAATTAAATGTAACAGTCTCTGAACAATTGTTGAATTTCATATGCGAGAGGAAAAAAGACCCTAAGAATAACAGAAATGAGATTCACAAGCATGTGTTTAACTTGATAATCTCGTAAACCCTATTGTCGATAACTGACAGCACTGCATCGATTACTGCAGTTTGGCAAGCGCAGCAATAAATAAATAATGATCTGCGGAGTTGTTATCTCAATCATTGGGTGAAGCAACGTTACAGAGTCATTTTTTTTTTTGACATATTTAAATCGCAAAAGTGAAACAGAACTCTACCGCCCCTAATGAAAGTCCAGAAAACTGGCAAAATTCAACACTCTTGAGTTTACCCACCAACATTATAACTCCGTGATTTCAGATTATCTCTCGGGTTATAGGATCGCTTACCGCACATATATTGGTTCAGCAGGCAATGAAATTTACTGAATTAACGAGCTAAATTGTGATGGTTCACTCTTGAAAATTTCGCCTAATGTTTGAATGAGAGGCTACAATGGTTGTTTTGTATTCTTGCGACTCAAATATGTTGTGTGCATATTTAGAGTTCGTAAACCAGTCTGCTGACCGTAAACAGGGGGAAGTAACCATCTTTAATGACTCGATACCGAATTAAGTCTGTCGCGGAAAACCACACTTCACCTTGCATGCTTTTTTTAAAATTTCTTTTTAAACAAGCAAAATTCACAAAGCTCAGTTCTTTATAGAATGTTGGCAGAATGGGATTCATCTCTCTCTCTCTCTCTCAAAGAAAAACAAAAAATATATATTTTTAAATTTTTATTTAGGAAGTAAATAACTGACAATTACTTTTCTTTCTCCTGGCAGCAGATTGTCATTGAAACAAATATATGACAATTCTTTCAAAAACTTAACACCAGAAGTTAATATTACAAGATTTACGGAGATTATATTTGATGGTGCATACTTTGTCAGTAAATAGGATTTACAAGTACTTGACATGAAATATCTTGCTGTATTAAATTAGTATGTAAATAACTTTGCAACCAGCAATTACTGTTCTACAGGATTTTACTAAATGGAATTCTTTATCTAGTCTTCCATTCCTGACAAAATTACTGCATAGCTAATTGAGTGTACAATCACTTAAAGAATTTCCTTTATGCAAAAAAGCTCAGTTTTTTTCTCTAAAATGTATAACATTTGTAAAAATTTGAAAATGAGAAAAAAAGACATTTGCAGAAAAAGTAACATTTCATATTTTGTCTTGGTCAAGAAATAATTCAGTTTATTTTAGAATATATTAATAATGCCCATAGTTAATTTAAACAGAAAAATGTTGGAATAATATATTTTATTTATGTATCAGCTAAGTACAAGTAATTAAGTTTTTAGCATTTTGCAACACTGAAAATGTATATTATTTAATGCAAGTGCATTATCAGATGCTATAAATAAAAACTAGATTACCAGTAACATCTTTTAATTTGACAGTGTAGTTTCTTATACTGAGCATGATCTAGTCACAACATATATTCAGCATTTCAGGAAGTACTGATCTCATGCAGAACTGCCACCTTTCAACTTTCACAACTGATCATTGCAAGCTTACAGCAAGTATTTTAGATTTTGCAAGCTTGCAGACTTGGAAAAATTCCTTTTGCAAGCTTGAACTTTGGAATTTGAAAGCTTGTAAGCTTGCAGACTTGGAAAAATTCCTTTTGCAAGCTTTAACTTTAAATTTTGCAAGCTTGCAGACTTTGAAAAATTCCTTTTGCAAGCTTGTGCGAGCACCCTTACTAGCTTGTGCGACCTCAGCTAGCTTGTAAGCTTGCAGCAAGCTTGCTGCAAGCTTGTCGTAAGCAAGCATTTTGGTTTGGGGACCTACTGCATGACCTACTTGAACCTGTAACCCAGAATTTCCTATTTACTATGTATCTTTTAGAATCATACAAAAAGATGGAAATGTATACCTTAAAAGAATTTTGCATCTTAATCCAAGTTTCCAATTTTGCATGAAATTGTCCCACACGTACAAAATCGTCTGCAACCCAACATGTCGACATGCAGCTAGAATGGGATTCTCAAGAAATTCCTCGGCATATAGTCTATTTCTAAATTCTTTAGTAATTTTTCTCAATAAACAAGACATTGTAAACACATTACATCCTATTCATTGTTGTTTCTCTTCCACATAACAGCTTATTTTTTTTATAAAATGTTGAATATCTCTTGCCATTTGTTGTCATTGTTACGTTGAATTCTGTAAAACTAGCTATAAACCTGACCTAATTACTCGACTGAAATGCTGACAGAAACAGTCCAAAGTAATGTGTTTCATTTCCATTGCCCAATGGATAAACATTACATCTTTTCAAAGCTGTGTGCAGAATAGGCCGCCATATCGCGAATCATGAAAATACGGGGGTGGTATCCCATATGTCGAAAATTAATATGATTTTGAACAGAATATTCTGGTGACAACTGCTTCTTTTCAAATGGTAAGCACTGCAGTGTTTTATTTTCATCAATCGGTTGAATTCGGTATGCATTTTCCTTCAGTATTGGAGACGGAAACCTTATGTGCGCAGAAATACCCGACAGCATTGTATATGAATTTCTGAGTGAAAAACTAATATTTTACATTCAGATAGAAGTAAACATGTTTACTTCCATTGATAATGATCTTAATATTGAATCTATACTCACAGAGAAATATTTGCTATGCATTATGTTGTTTACAAAATGTTTCAGGTCGGGTATACCATTAACTTGATTTTGATCAAATGTCAAATGCAAAATTCATATATACATAACATAATCATTGAAAAGCCAACAAACACTGCAAATTAAATGTACATTACAGTATATTCACCCACAAATATCAGTAGTAACATAGTTCATCTACCTGATTCAAGGTAAAACATCAAATTAAAATGAAGTTAAACATATATGCATGCATATGTGCATATTTCTTCCACCTAAGCTCAGTGAGTGACATGGCTGCTTTGCACCTTACTTTTTAAGAGAAATGCATTGTTGGTTGGGTTTTTTTGATAACTTTTTTTGTTTACAATTGCAATGAATTCTGTGTTTGTACATGTGTATGTATATATATCTTGAGAGAGACGCACACACACAGTTTGATGTTGGTAAGGCTTCTATGCCTTCTCAGTTCTGGCCAGAACCTCATCTTGTATGGGACATACTTTGTGAGGTTTGTCATGTAGGATTATCTGTGGTGTCGTCATTTTCAGACATGATCTGTGGCATTACATCTTTAACCCTGTGGTTTAAAATTAGTTGTTGTGGCCTGTATTATGCTGTGACAGAATCCAAGAAGGTCCTAAATAAATGCAAGTGTTTACTTACAGTATTGTCTGTTATGATTTGATTGAACTTTTCTCTGTTTTTAAAGATTCGAAGTAATAAACAACCAAGGCATCATTGATTTTGTCAATCTGTTTAATGCATCCCATAATTACGGTTGATTTCATAGTTCAAACAGCTCATATATGCTGATTACAAATAACAATACAGGGAAAAAGAGTTGCATTATTTGCAGGCTTTCCAAAAATGCTTTTAAACAGAAGATAAAGACATCATGAAATGATACACATCATTCATATGTCAAAAGCTATAAATTGATACAGTAGTCCCCCTCTTATATGGCCACCCCTTCTGCACCGGGAAAGTGGCCTTGTAAGATGGGTGGCCTTTCCAGAGGGGGAATAAATTTTTTGTGAGAAGTATATGTAATGTATGCAGTAAGAAAGCTACATTCTTCAAAGCATTTAATATCTTCGTTTAAAAGTAACATTGATTATTAAAAGGTTCTTCTTGTTATAATAATAGACTTATTTCAGCTGAATATGCATTAATAGTTCTTATTCTTGGTGTAAGAGTGATATGCGAGTGGGTGTTGTTGTCATGCACATTGCAAAACCAATCAAAAACATCATTTAAATCTTGGTACATAATTTTCTTTCCATCTGCTCCATTTTCCCACTGCTGCTGAATAACCTCCTTATCGGTTATGATGTTGTTTATTCGAGTCTTTTCAACATAAAATTGTTTTATTCGAGTCTTTTCTACCTAAAATTGTTTGGCAAGTCCCCTCTACCCACCTCACCCGATGTCGTGGAGTAGAATAACCGACTTTGTTTTTAAATAATTGTCTCCGTTTATGTGATGACATGTTAATGTTTGGTAATGATTTATTTGGACGTTGCTAACTGTATGCGATTTAATTATGCAGACGAAACATTTGGAGAGCGGACGAATGCCTTCTTGTTAAAGGAAGGTGTTGTCATGTGATTTTTTGGTCTTTGTCTGGTACCCTCTTTTGTTCAAGGTTAATTTCTGTGTGTGTGTGTCTGAAAAAATCTATTTTTCAACTATGCTGACCCTGTTATGATCTTGACAATTACGTCCAGTTGTAATCATCAATGTTGCCAACTACAAGACTGATAAAACAACTTTTCTGCACTTAAACAAAATGCCATGTGTTTTTTAAAGGCAGCGATCTTGTCACGTGATTCATTAGTCGCAGTCTGGTACCCTATTTGTGTTTACATTTCTTTCCACTAAGTGAGAGAAGCCAAAATGGCTTCGATATTTACACAGATTTGATCTGAACAATAGCACCTCGCGGCCGTTAGGATTTGTAATCTTGACAATTATTGTCGGTAGTAATAGCCACTAATTAATTATGAAAGTAAACAAGCTCAACATCTTACTAAGGGAAGGCACAAAGGCTATCAAACCATTTTCCCGCTGACTTGTGTATTGTACATCAACACCGCCACTTTTCAGATGTTACTACTGTTCAATAATTGTAATCTTAACAATTATCAGAGTGACTAAACTGGACATCTCATGATAACACAGCAGTAAGGCTAATCGGATTACGTGTACTTACATTTTTGCTTGGATTAAATCGAGTCTTTCTCGGCTTTATGGAATAAATGTGGCTTCTCATGAGGTGTAAATGATATAATATTAACCCTAGTGGTACATGTACTTTAGTCAACACTTTTGGTAACGAAAACCTGACATCGGGAAACAGAAATCAGATTACTTAACACACGTTATGAATAAAATTGGTTCTGGATACATATTAAAAAATAAAATGCGGCCGCTTGTGAAGGGTAAATTTTATATTTTTGCACTAATATGTTGTACGCGTTAGCAGGGTGGCCTTTTGTGATGAGTACTTTTGAACACAAACTAGTCGGTGCCGTTGGATTCTGGCTGTAAGGAGCGGGTGGCCAAGGGGGTCATTCAAGAGGGGGACTACTGTATATAACATACATACATTGAAAAGACCATACTATAGTCATCTAATTGGGCTGATATCGTCAATAGAAAGTACATTTTGGATGGTGCTTATGAACTCTCTCTCTTTCTCTCTCTCTCACACACATACACACAAAGAAAGGAGTAACTGGTTGATTAATTGAATTAAGTTTTACATTACCTAATGGCATGCAGAAATACTCAGATAGACCCAGGTATTAGTAAACGCGCATTCTTAGCTTTAGTATGTTGCTATTTTCTCGTGGTGAATCAACTAAAAACTTAGATATTACCAATGTTTATCAGGTAAGGGTGTAAGGGGGAGATAGGTAAAAATGCCATGTTATGTATAGATGGAAGGTAAAAGCACTGAAAAGTGTACCGGTACCTCAGAATCAAAGGGTGGAAATCTGTTCTACATGTGTTTTGGACACCACCACCCATCCCACCCTGGACCCATTTTGCATCCACTTTCTCCCTTAGATTTAATTTTGTAGCGACTAATGTTGTGTCCCATGTTCCAGGTGTCTGAAGTCCGCTGGAGGTTATAATGATTGGCCCATTGGTCGTGGAATATTCTTCAACAAGGACAAGACCTTCCTTGTTTGGGTGAATGAGGAGGACCACCTGAGAATCATCTCCATGCAAAAGGGAGGAAACCTGGCTGAGGTCTACAAGAGATTGGTTAATGTAAGCAAAACATCAGAACATTTACTTTACATTTTATTGCCCCTGTAGGAGCCCTACCCGTACAGAAAAATCTCACCAATTCACATGAGCTGCTCATAAGCTGCACATGAGAACCTTGTTAGAAATGTATGCAAACTGGGTAGATTTTGCAAGTTAATGTGTGCAGTTGTTAGATCTTGTGAGCCAAGGAAAAACTAACCTGATTTTCACATGTGCAGATTTTGCTCACATGAAAATTTAAATTTTCACATGAGAAAGTAGAACTTAGAAAACATTCTTTTTCATTAGATATGACCGTGTTTGAAAATAAGGCAGAGTTATAATTTCTCATGTGAGTTATCATGTGAGAAACTTGAACTTTGATTCTCATTAAACACTTGCTTCAAATTTATTCAAAGTTGGATTTTCTCATGTGAGTTATCACATGAACAATTTGGACTTAAATATTTTGTGCAAATGTTGAATGTTGAGCATCCTTATTATTGTCAAATGGACATCATTTCTAGTTTAATTGCACTTGCTGTTTCTTTGTTGTTTTTTTTTTTTTTTAAAAAAAAACATCTGTCAATTTATTTTCTCACAGTTTGTTTTAGTCTTATTTTGACCCAGCAGTCTCCTTGTATCTGAATATATTAATGTTCGCTGTTCATAAAAGGAAACAATTCAGGATTAAGGTCTCGTATAACCAGACTACCCATTAAACTTTAACAACTGTCAAAGAAAAGAGTTAATACCTTGCATAACTGTTCATGGTTGATGTTTAATTCAGTATTCCTTATAAAGGTGAAATGTTTCTCTCCCAGAAATATGCAGTTTACAAATATAAAAAAGGAAATAAACCTTTTGCCCCAAAATGAATGCTACATAAAATAAACATATGATGCAATCCTTTTATTCAGAATTTATCAAACTCCTCAAACTCCACTATAAAATTGTAAAGTAAATATATATATCCACATATCTGGAAAAAATAAACATTGATGCGTAGTCCTTTTGGCTTAATAAAACTCTTTAAGTCCTTTTCCAGAAGATTTGAGATTTTCATCCAAGTTTAATGTTCGCTCAAAAGTCTATAAAATCTTATCCTGACCGAATTGTGTAATTTGGCCTATTACAGGCAACAATGTGCTCTGTTAGTCTTTTTTTCGGTGACTTTATTTAATGGAAATGCTAATCCAGCTTCTCTATTAGCTGTCGATGGATTCACTATTGCTAAAACTAAATTATCATTGCCATGATATATAAAATTTAATAAATCCAAAAGAAACTGCCTAATCCTGTCGTGTTTGTGTAGCTGTTTAGCAGTCTTCTGCACATGTATATTCTTGGCAATGGAAAATCTTTTTTATTTGCAGCCTTTTAAATGTTCTGATCATGTCATTTAAAAGTTTATAAAAGAAATTTGCTACTGAAATACTCACGAGACAAATCACTGACATTTCCGTTAACTTGTCTGTGACCCTGGTTATCAGAGAACATGGTGGAAGAATTGGCTTGTTAGAACCATTAGAGTGTCCTATGGGGTATGGCTCAGCCCAAGCTACTGTAAAAACATCAGAATTAACTACGGCTATATTAATTAACTTATCAATGATATGAATTCACATACAGCTCAGTTTTTATGAAACAGCTGATAAAAAAAATACCATTTATTTGATATATAAAATATAACATTATGAAATACCAGAGTAAATATGTACAAAGGAGAGTAAAACCACAGGGGCTCGTATTGTTGCTTACAATTTAACTGTCAGTCACACGTTAGTGTAAAATAATAAAAGTATTATTTATACTACATGTATGACATTTATATTGTAATCAGTGATACAAGCCCCTGTGCGTAAAACAAAATGTTTACTAATAATTCACCCTTTATGGTGCTCCAAATGAACTCCACAGATGCTGCGTGCTGACCTACAGTGTACATGTAGAATAGCACTTTAAAACAAAACATAGAAATTTGCGCGCGAGCCATGTTCACTTAGCAAAGATCACTCTGTTTAGGTATAAAGCTATTTAATATTCTCCCAATTGCTAACAAAAGAAACCAATATCAACATCTAGTTATGTCCACATCGGTACTGATGTTAATGTCCAGTGCGAAACGGAAGACATTGACGTGAGTTAGGGATGCATATTAGAAGATTCAATGATTATGAAGGACTGGTTCTCTTCCGAGAAAGCGGTAAGTTATGATTACTCATTTCTTTTTACAATTTTTGCATATGGAATGATAAAAGAGGATAGCCTGAATCATCAACGTTATAAGTGTAAGCATAGATTCGGTTGTTTAAAAAATAAGCCAAGGTTTTGCTTCAGATTTTACTTAAAGATATAATTCAACCTCTTGTTACTAAAATTGATATTTACACCACATGATCATCAAATACTACTTGACCTCCTTTGTGTTGAACAACACTCTCAAAACTTATTTCAACTGTGCAACCATGTCTGCCTGTCCCCCCTCCCTTTCTGTGGGCACCTCATTGAGGAGCACTTGTGTTATCGATTGAAACAATTAGTAACCCAGCCACTCAGAATTTTAAATCCTATCTGAATTTGGACAAACATAAATGTTCTTTGTATTATTTTATTGCTGATTGGGTAGAGCAAGTTCAGTATACGCAATTAAAAACCAAATGCTGTAGCTAATTAATTCATGATTTTATTCGTAAAAGACATTTGCCCTGTCTGTCAAGTCTCTTGATTTGTAGATTTAAAAGAAAGATTCAGTATAAGGATTACAGCTTTTCTTAATGCTTATATATACTAGGACTCTTTTGCCAACCACATCTTTTTCCCATTTCAGTGCATTCTTTCTGTTCTGCATAGATAAAAAAATGATCAATTACACTAATCTCTGATGTTCTGTCAACAGATTAAACTTCTTGAAGGTCACAAAATTTTAATCAACACAACAAAGTTAGCAATCATTTGAAAGAAGTGGAAAACATTGACAGCAACAAGAAGAAGTCAGACAAAACCCCATTGCCGTGTCAGAGGAAATTCCGACTCCAATAAAGATTATGTATAAGATGCTTCAAACTTTTTAATGTAATACACATGATACATATGCATTTCAGACTCTAAACTTTGACCCCCAATAAGGTTAAAAAAAAAAAAAAATTGGAAACCAGATTTGAATTTCTTTATATATTGCAAATGTACATATTTTGGAAAAATGTATGCTAAAAGTTTAGGAGAAAAATCTCCCTGGGGACTGTTCCAGAAGTAGAGATGTCAAAATTTTGGGAAATTTCTACTGGGTACCCATCAGTCCTAATGATTGGTTATCAAGGTACATGATCAAAAGGAAATTGTATTAAATGTGAACCTGAACTGCTTTGTTGTAGGTTCACACGTGTCAACCCCGAAAAGAGGTGTAAGCATAATTATTACCAAAATAAGTGGCAAAAAGCGTAATCTGATCATAAAAAAGGGCATATATTACATGCCATAATACAGAAAAGTATATGAAAAATGTACATTTAATTTTGCTACTTACCTGGATCTGTAGTTAACATTTTTGTTGAAAATCTGCTAAATTCATGTTGATTAGTAGCAGACCTGCGAACCCTTATGATTTTGCCTTAAGTCTTACAAAAATTACCCTTAAAATATGGACTTGTGGCATAAAAGCAAAAGCTGCGGAAAAATTATCATTGCCGAAAAATCTGGAAAATTTGTTCATCCATGTTTGATTTGGATCCGGGTTTCATATTAGAATTAGTGAAATTAGTCAGGGAACCAGACTAACTTTACAGCAGCACCTCAGATGCTTTAAACTGCACCTATTTGTTCATGCGAAGCGTTTGCATGATCAAACTGTTGATTGTAGAATTTGTTTAAAATGGCGTCCAGTAAGAGATGCATGTTTAAGACGAAAGGGAAAATAAGCCTCTTGAAAAGTGTTAATAATCAACAGTGAAAAATAAAAAGGAATATTCAGATTTTTGTGAATAAAAGCAGGAAGGGACACGATTATGTTTATTGGACATCAAATGCCAATTTGAGTATGACTCATGGTGGGAGATATGATTGCCATCATCATATGAAATGGAAAAAGATGAGAATTATTTCAGGTTGAGAGATAACAACAAGCCATTGAGGTGCATAGGGTTTGGAACATAAGTTTGTGCAACTGTACTAGTGGTGAATAAAGTCTACACGTCCTTTACAAGCTTTTCAGTTAAACATAATGTTTATTTTCGCTGCATGTTTCGAATCCCACACTTTTAATTACATTTTTGAGCTTTACAATAGCAGGTTATATTTTTTTTGACACCTTACTGAAAACTGGTGAAACTTATGGAAAAAAATCAACTGCGTTACTGAGATGGACTCATCAGGGTTGGCAGGTCTGTAATAGTAAGGATGAGAATGGATACAAAAGAAACTGATAAATTATTTATGTATAACACTCTCTTTGAGTAGTCTACATGTTTACAGTAACTTTCACGAATAGTCGTAAAGTCCACAAATGATGACTGTTGCATTATCCTCGACCTGCCATGGTTCATCCCAAAACGATGGTCCTGTGCAGAAATGTTTTTAAGTTTAACAAAATCACTCTTCTCTAACATTTTTCAGTCATATAACATCCATCAGTCACATCAATACATCCTGTTTTTTGGGTGTGTGTGTATTTTTTTTTTCTTTTTGGGTTTCTGTTATTTTAATGATATCTAGCACCATTTATTTTTAATTTGGGCTGGTCTGTTATGTGTGTAGTATGATAATAGAATGAGTCTAGGGCAAGTGGTTTCACATTCAAGTACCTGTCAAATTTTTTTTAATGGGTACCCAGTTGTTTGTTTTATTACCCGGGTTATTAACAATGGGAGAGTACATAGAGTACCAATTGGCATCTTTATCCAGAAGTAGTCAAATTTGGAATATGTGATGTGACTTGCAAGTATCTCGTCAATAGTTCAGTTTATAAGTTTGCTACTGAACTATGGTAGCTCTATTGGTAGAGCAATTAGACTCATAGTCCAAGGGATGCATTTTCAGGCTGGGTTGGCTTGCAATGTATGTCCTCGGGAGGACGGTTCCTATTTTCACAGTATGAGATAGACACTGTGTTAAAAGTGCCGTCTAATCCAAACAACAATTATGTATTTTGCCTTTACCTTGTCAAATGAATCTACAAAAATCCGTCTTAGAGAATGTCTCAAATGCCATGATCAGAAAAAAACTTGTACCAACTTTTTTTTATTTCCATTTCAGGTTTCATTTCAACAGGAAGTGCATCGATTCAGAGAGAACAATCTCCAAGTGAAAATATTGTTGCAGACTGGCATATGAATGCGTATACATGATGAAATTCAGAAGCAGTAATGTTAATTACACATTTTATTTGCTTTGAATTTTCTGGAACAGTGAAGAATGGTATTCATGTGAAGCAAATTTCCTGCAGTATCTTTCATTATGACCTTAAAGTTTGTAGAATGAATGTGATGTATTAAATATAACACATACATACATACATGTACTAGTTGTCATTTTTCTTGTGTTAGAAGACTTGTTGAAAGATCAATAATTGCACTCAAATATGCTTGTGATTACTAGATTTGAATATGATCATATTCTGTTTAATTCGTGTAGAAGATGTATGTATTCAATAAAAACTAAATACTAGAGTTGTTTTTGCTCATATGAGCAAGATGTCACTCACAAGCATGCAATTTTCACCTGAGCAGACTTGATCACGTGAGCAAGACCTTGCTCATGTTAACAATTCCTGCACATGTGATTTTCTTATTAGAATCTATTTGCTCACATAAGTTCTACTCTAATTTGCATGTTAAAATGCACATGAGACTAACCTGAGTTATATCTCATGTGAGAATCTCGTGTGCAGAAGGGTAGGCTGTTTTGGTGTGGGTACTATATAGGATCACACAAGATGGAATCTGTCATTGAGCTAGTCCAGCATTGGGAGACCTGCCAACTCTTACAGTTTTACCTGTAAGTCTTAAGAAAATGACCCTTATATTACAGACTTGCGGAAGAAAAGCGAAAATTATAGAAATGTACGATTGTTGTAGTAAAATCTGGATACTGGCTTGTCCGTGTTTGATTTGGATCTGGCTTTCAGAATATTTCAGGAACTGGTCAGGGAACCTGACTAACTTTATAGGAATACCTCAGATACTTCAAACTGCACATCTTTGCTCATGCAAAATGTCTGCATGATTAAGCTGTTGCTTATAGAATTTTTTAAAAAATGGCATCCAGCAAGCGATACAGTATGTTGAAGACAAAAGGAAAAATAAACCTCTGAAACTGTACAGAAGAATAAAACAGGAATTATAATCTTTACTGGGAAAGAATTAGGCTGGAAGGGCAACAATTTTATTGAACATGCATTGATTTGAGCATGTCTAATGGCTGGAGATATGATAGCCGTCATTGATCCAAGAATTAAATGAAGTTGAAAGATAGCCAGAACATTTTTCAAAATCTAGGACAGAAAGAGCCCAGAACCTAAGTCTGGCTACTCATCATAGGTTCATGCAGCATACTCTTCCTCTCTTTTTTGGATCTTCTTAGCATTGGGACATAGTTTCACTCTTGGAAAATTGCTATCATATAACTGTTTTGATATGTTTTAAGGCATATTAATTGAAATTTCCTTGTTTATTGAGTGATTATCCCCTCATTTCTTGCAAAGTTTGTTCATTTTTATTGCCCTCTTGTTAATTGTGGGTGATATTGTTGTGCCATTTTAATCAGTAGTGTTCTTAATAATTATACCCAGTGGGGGCAAATATTTCAGCCTGTGTTATTCAAGTCTATTAATACTTATTTAGGCCTTACCTTCCAAACATTCTTTATATCCTTGGGTGACTTCTACCCAGCTGTGATTCTGTTATTTAATTCCCTTGATTAAAATTATGGTAGGTTCTTTCTTAGACAACACACTCATTCTTGCATCGGAATAATTTTATTGTACTGTGTCATCATTATATTTTTAAAAGTCTGATCACTAGGAAGTTCTTTTTAAAAATTTATACATAATTATGCACAGATGTCTAGTTACTACTAGATTAATCTGGGCTGTTCCAGTAAAACATATACCCCCCCCCAGGGGGAAGGCTTTTTGAAATTCAACCAACCCACAACAGAAGCAATTTAAAAAAATTAAGATCCACTGTCAGATATGTTTGAATCAAAAAACACTGCCCCCTACAGAAGCATATTCTTTTTACATAATTTTTGGCTATGGGTTAGTGGGTTGTAGAAGCGATTTTAATATTGGGTTGGGGACAGAAGCGATTTAAAAGACAGCTGGCTGGAGGTAATCTACTGAATTCTTATAGATCATATAATCTATTGCATATTTTTATTTGTATTCATTCATTATAATCAATCTTTTGTCCTTTTGTTTGTTTGTCTGTCAGCCATGTATGTCTCTGATACTGTGAAATCACAAATTTTCTCTGTGGCTTATTAAATGTAGATGTCATTGATCAGTCCCTTAGTACCTACTAGTTTAATGTCCCTGAATATAGATTTTATATCGGGGATTTCTATTCTAATACAGAAATCATGAATTTGTATCCTTACTAAACTGTGTGTTTATTGAAGTGATCGCTGTGGTTTGCTATTTTTCTTTGTTCTCAGGCATGCTGCTTTTGATTAGAATAATAGTTAAATCTTATATTGCTTTAAATGTGTGGTCAGATGCTATGATTCCCTTGTTATTATTTTTTTCAATGAATGTTTTGTTAAACTTATAATACATGATTTGTCAGAAAAATCATTAATGCCTGTGAAAGTGATGTCACATTATTTCTGCCTACTTTTACACTATATCATTTCTTGTAAAAACACATATTTAAGTTACCGACATCTTATTTTTTTGCCTTGTTGCCAGGCTAATATAAAGTTTAAAAAAACAGAAATATAGCAAGTCAAACATTTTTATATCATAAATTATATTTTTAAAAAAATTAATGAAAGTCAAGGAATCATTTTTTCCTCGAGTACTCATAAAATCAATTTCATTCAGTTAACTGTATTGTCAACAGCATCATCATCATCACTGATGGCCTAACAGTAACATTCTGCACTCTGAATCCAGTTGTCACAGGTTCTATCTCCCATTTCTAGTCTTTCATATGAAACTTATACCTATGGACTGAGGGGCTTTCATGGCAGACTATAAGATACTTGTCTTGTGATACAGATCTGAGGGGCTTCCATGGCAGAATGGTACAAGATGCTTGTCATGTGATTACTTGCCTCCAATGTGTAAATGAGAATGTTGCCAGTTACTTGTGGAAGGTCAGTGGTTCTACATAAGTGGTGTTTGGTGTCTCAAAAGTACTTGGATTTTCTTCAGCAGTAAAACTGGCTGCCATATATAAATTCTCTTCATCTGAAAATGGTGTAAAGGCTATAATGATCTACCAAAACCTGAGATCTCATGTCTAAATGACTTCGGCTGTTGGAGACAATACATCAAATCAACAGAGGCTCCATGTGCCCAAGTGTACTAAGGTGCTTGCTTTTACAGATCACTTGCACATCTCACAGAGTAAGTTTTTGTTACAGATCAACCAATTTGGGTTGGTGGTCTTTCGGGGTTCTTCCTCCACCTAATATACTGTTAAACCCTCCCCCCCAAACCAAACCAAAGTAAATCAATCAACTAATCAACTGTGGCAACAGCAGCAAAGGTACTAGTCCATCATTTTTGCCACAGCTGTATGAGTTTATAAATTTTGACTCCAGTAATTTTTGTAGACCTTTGAATATTGTCAATTATGCCTTTCTGACAATTACCTAAAAGTCATCATCAGTTGGTACACATGGATTTTTCACAGTGAGCATATAAGATGGAGAAGTCTTGAGCAATCCTGCATCACACAATGCCAAAAATTTACATTTTAGCTCACTTAAAGTTTCTCTAACAATGTCCATTGTTCCAACCAGAACTGTTATAACTTGTTCAAGCTATATTCATTGATATCTGGAGATGTGCATCTGTAATAAATATTTGTAACAAAGTATGAGAATGCGTCAGTGTTTTTCAGTTATGCATTTGAACTGAGCAACAACCAGAATCAACAAACCAAGAAATAAAATTATTCACATCTCTCAGGCAGAAGTACAGTGTATAATCATAATCTGCCAAAAGATTTTTCAATCTTTAAATTTGCCAAAATTTTTTCCAACCGATATTGATTCAGTGGACATAATCATCAGAATGGACAGAAACAGACCAGAACAGATATAACCAGAAGGTTAAAATCGATTTGAGTAGCTAAATTCACATGGTTTAGTTAACTGTACATCCTTTATTGTCTTCCCTTTGATGTAATTTCTTACTGAATCTGAGAAATAATGTTGCACACATCAAGAAAGAGGCACACTTCTGCTCGTTATTGTTGTTATTATACTTCTCCATTCCAGCCTGTTCTTATGATCTTGTCCCCCCACAAACTATTTGTCTTGTTTATGATATGTTTCTAAATTTGTCACTTTTCCTACTACTGTGCAAGTTGTTTGTGAATATGTATATCAATGTGAAATGCAATGGGGAGACTGCATGCAATCCAAGATAGAAAACCTCTACATGTCTGGATGTATTCTGCTTGGATTCCATGTTTCTGCACAAAACTCAAGAGTTCAAGACTCACTGTACTAATTCAGTTCCCATTGTAAACCTGTGCAAACACCATGGTATTAAAATTCAATAACTTAAAATTTCGAGTGCTCATGATAAATTTGTATCAGTATAGACACATCTATGATAACAGCTTTTGTGAAAAGAAAACCATAACAGCTGCACCATTTTCTGGATCTACACAAATTTGAAATGTGTGCTTTCAATACTTAACACCAAAGAGTCGGCTGCTGATTTCAGTAATGAGTCTTCCAAACTCAGGTGTGTAAAGGGACAGAAATTATTTTAATAAAACAATGTCCCTGACTTATTTCAGTTTCAAGTAGGACAAGGTCTCGAATGATTCTCTTTACTAAAATCTTATTTTCATTATCAACCAATCAGGGCCAGTCAGACCATGTATGCTCTATTTTATCTTCACTGATTTATAGTATGGTTCTTGTTCTTTCATATCTGTAGTAATGTGAGTCCTTCAAGAACTCTCAATGTTTGTATGCTTTTTTTTTACCATGCTGACTGGATACACTGTAATAGAATGTTCAAGTAACAGAAATACCATGGGATAACCAGAGACCAATAAAATCAAATAAAATGGTCAAGTTGTCTCCCCTTCTGAGATGTTGCCAGGATTTCAGGATTTAATCTAAGTTTTGTGTGTGTGTGATCTCCAATGAGGAAGTGGTGGCGGGAGGAATAGCCATTGTTAAATATCTCCCTAACACTTAAATATCTGACACTCTTACTGTTCCACTCTGTTAAGGCTACATTGAAATCAAAATACTCAGAGATGTCATCTCTAGTTGTATAGCGATTATTACTGTGATGTATTGGGCATGGTCACGTGGTTGTGGTGGGGTCTTGATTGGAATGGCAGAAAGACCATAGGCTTACTCCATATTTGACAGCTAATTACGATGTTGTCAAAAGAACTAAAAATTTTCTAACAATTCAGTTGGACTCGGATTATATACTTGATTCATGGTCAATGAACAGGTTGTAAAACTGATTTTGGAGCCATGTTCCTCCATCACATTCAAGATTTGAATATACCAAAGGTGAAATTAGGACAGCTGCATCATAAATTACTATCATGGCCACTTTATGTTATTTAATATGAGACTTCAATACCAGAACTCATAGCTTCTGTGATTTTTGGGTTAAAAAATGAATTTCTTCTCAAAGAACTCAATTTGGTGCAGATTACATTGTTTTTTAATGATACTGAGAATTCTTGATGTGTAAAAATTGCACAAGAAATGAATTACAACATCAGATCAGGAAATTAATACCACTTGGGAAAAACTGACAGGAAGATGCTTAAATAATGATAGTATTATTTAAATGGAATATGTGGTGACAATACGAGTGCTGGTTCTACAACTTTGCAAAATACATCTCGTACAACTATTCTGTTGTTTCTAACAACACTCTGCAATATGGCAACATTTTTTGCACACACGAAGTTGACCCACTTTTTACTTTAGTCTCTTGCTAATTAATAGTTTTAAATTTTACAACAAAGCTAAGCACATTTTACCTTTTGACAATAAGACATAATCACAAATATTTAGATTGTAAGAAAATAGAAGTTACAATTTTATTAAAAGTATTGGTACCAGTAAGACTAAAGGAGATGGTAAAAAAGAATCAGGATGAACAGATTAGTAATGTAGTAAAGAATCCATATATCAGAATGACATCAAGTATTTTTTCATCAATTTCATAATTAGCTAATGACACTGCTTCAGAATATTGTGTCCTAGATAATAGAAATCCAATTTGTAATACAAACACCAAACGATGGCTTGGAACTAAGTGCCAAAAGGTCAGCAGAAAATATCAACATCCTTGAAATATACATAGGAATAACCAAACACAAAGAGGACAAATTTTATCCATCTTGCTTTGAGTTTACACATTTCAGGCAGTTTCTTATGTTTAATGTCATTTGGTAATACATCTGCAGGAGATGAAAGTTAGTCTCGTTATTCTTTTGTTGCCATAGTGGTTCTGCCAACTAGAGATCTACACACACTTATGTTGTATGGGGATTCTCTGATGTTCCCTATGAGCATTAATCTGTTGATTGTTTCTGAATTTAATATGATTCTCCTCCTGTGTATGAATATTATTCTGTGCTGAGAACTCCCTTTCATTGCCAGTGCTGTCTGAAATGCATATGCATAGCTAGCTTGAACAAGTTACTGTTATTTATGGTTGTGCAATGTTTTTTTTTCAACATCTCACAGGTATGGCCCCATGGGTATTCTCTCTTTGATATCGCTGTTCCAAAAAGAAAAGTTTTCACTAACATGAACTCTGCCAAAGATTCACTTCCTTGAATCAGTGCTTTGCTGCCTCTTATGCCAGATTTTTTCTCTTCCATAATGCTGTATTAGGGTTTTAAGTCCAACATTCCCATAGTCTGCTTGTTCAGACATGGGCATCTTGAATAAATATAACCGGCATCCTATCGATCCAATATGTACATCTGACTCGCGTTCAACATCAATTTTGGGCTCCAAATCACACACTGGTATTTCAAGTGACTTTTTCCCAATGTCCAACAGACTGATATACATGAAATTCATTGTCATCATAGCTATCACCTGCCAGTATTTGCCGACTGAAAACTTCGTCTGACGACAAACCCTGTTGTGATTCAGCCATTTTGGTTTCTTGTGTGGCCCTTATTTGAAACAGATTTGTAAAACTTCAGTCATGAAAGTAATGTTAAAACTAGCATAAAATGCCTGTTCCCAGGCCTAATGAACCAATGAAATATAGTTTAACAGCCATTGATGTCGAACCTAAGTATCCAGCTATTTTAACGTTTGCCTTCCTTAATCTGGATGTCACATCAAGCGCTGCGATACTGCTACTGGCAGCGTGAATGACATTGTGAAATGAACTTTTAAAGTTAAAATTTGAATAAAAATTGCATACTGAGCAAACCACTTTTTACATCCGCGACGTTGACGTAATTTGTGGAAAGCGAATTCGTACAAATTAGGTGCACTCTCGTGTACTGGCATCATTTTCTGACCCAATGTTTTATTCAAGTTAGACCACTAGGAAGGGATTAGATGCAATTTTAAATATATATTTGATTTTTTTTTCTGACAACCCCACCAGTGATTTCTCATCTTGTTAACACAACCCACAACAGAAGTGATGTTCCTAATCAACCCTCCACTGTCAGAATCAAAATAGTGTGAAACACAACCTCCTACAGAAGTTTTTTTAAAGTGCCATCCCCTGGGGAGATATATGTTTTACTGGAACAGCCCTCAGTACTTCCTGAATTGTTTCATTACATTTTAATATCAGTAATTATATACATTATCTGTCGCCATTGTATTACTTGCCTATCCGGAATGGAAAATAAATGTGTACATAAAAGAAACTTCCATCTTCCCATTAGATGGAAAGTTCCAGAAAGTCTAGAACAATAAATAATGCAGACCCTGACTGTCCACGAAGTAACAGTCTCCAATTTTTTTATTCAATTTTTGGATGTTTCATGACGTCTAGGGTTGGTACCATCTCTTCCCATTCATATCTGGATTTTTATCAGGGGTCATGCTCTCAGGCGAAGTGGGCAACTAAATCGCCTAAAAGTAAACTTTGCCTTCTTCTGTTAGGAAAGTGAAAATGACTTTACCCTGTGATTTTTTAGAGGAGCATTGAATGACCCTCATTTTCAGATGCTCCCTCGCCTTGGACAGGTTAGTTCCAGTGTTTGGTTAATGCAAAATTTAGGCTTCAAGCCATCAAATAATTGGTGTTGATATCAATTGCGTGGACAAGCAAACTCTTGCACATTTACAGGCATGTGTTTTGATAGCTGATTGACTATTAACCCTTTCCTGGGTAAGTTATAGCAACTATTACTGCCTGTTTTCCACAAGTTATCCTTTGATGATAAAAACATACAAACTTGTGTTTTGAAACTTAAACTGATGTAAATAGCAATTTGTGTTTTAAGAATAGAATCAGTATCATGAACAATTTAACTGCTGCGTGTACATTATTTTCTTGATAAAAATCAGTTTGGAACTGTAAGTGAACCAGTCATATAAAAATAATGGCAGACATTGCTGTGTCTAGGAAGTACCACTTTATTAGATTGTCTCTTTTCATAAAACCATAGGGCCAGTATATTCAGGAAAATATACTATTCATAGAAAGCCGGGTCTAAATATTAAGTTATTGAAGATTTAGCTTTAAATCCTAATATGTAGGTCAGAAACATGCAGGATAATGAACCCCTCATCCAAGCATTCGTGAAGGATGAGGGGCATTATTGGAGTAAAGCCGGAGGCTGAGCATGTATACATAGCATGTTACTCTGTCATTGGCAGAAACGGGCGCTCTTCAAAGAAAAGGAAACTTATCAGTCATACGACACGTCACTTGAAGTACCCTATATAAACAAGCCACCTGCACGAAGTATCTCATAGTTTAAAGTGTAGCGTTTTGTTGTCTATATAATACAGGGAGGGAAAACCCCAACTTACAACAAAGAATGGGTGGGTGTATACATGCTCAGCCTCCGGCTTTACACCAATAATGCCCCTCATCCTTCATGAATACTTGGATGAGGGGTTCATTATTTTTCGTAAAGCCTTCAGCCTCACATGTATACATAGCATCTTTAAAGATTGACAACAAAACATCTGCTAAAAAACATGAACATGAAAAATATTATTTATGTGTTATTAACAACTGCTTCAGCGAAACCCTTGCTATTAGCCTGGATATCTCTTAGGTAAAATTTGTAAAAAGTCTTTACTGATGTCCAGTCTGCCGTTTTCAATATATTGTGTAAGGAACAGCCATGTCTGAAAGCAGCTGATGCTGCAGCAGTTCTGTAAGAATGAGCTTTGAATTTAGATGTATCAATTCCTGATTGTTCTAAAACTATTTTTAACCATCTAGCAATAGTACTAGATGTCACGGCTCTGTAGGAACAATAAGATACCAGAACTTGAGTAGATTTCCGAATATTGTTAGTCCTGTCAAGATAATGCAATAAAGTATGCATGGCACAAAGCTTTTCATCCTTATAATGTAGTAGTTCCAACTGGAAATTCTTACCTTGTCTTGAAGTTTTCAACAAATCTGAAAAACTGAATACTATTTTATCTGCCATACAAGTTATGTTATGTAAATTCAAAGATTTTAGAGTTTGTGCTTTTGGAGCTGTAGACAAAGCAATAAGAGCAACCAGCTTCATTGTTAATAATCTTAAAGATATAGTTTCCAAAGGAAAAAGAGTACACAGGTATTTTAAGACTAGGTTTACATCCCAAGTGTCAACATATCTTGGTTTTGGTGGACTTTTGTTAAACAATCCCTTCAAGTATCTGTTGATCAACAGAGGGTTAAGGCACCACTCATTATCAAACATTCTCAGAGTAGTAAGTAACATAGCCTTGTGAGTGTTTACGACACTGTAAGACTTACCTTCAGTTACCAAAGTCTCTAAATATGAAACAACTGTTACCTCAGAGACACAAGGTGGATTAATTTTCCTGATCTTACACCAAAAATACCATTTTTTCCATGCCAAATTATATTGTTCAGATGTTCCTGGTCTCCATGAATTGATAATGATGTCCACAGCTGTTGTTGGAAGTCCTTGGTTTTGGAGCAGTCTCCTGATACAGTCACTGCAACTAAAGATAGGGTCTTCCCTAGGGGATGAGTTTGACCACTGTGTGGAAGAGTCAGTATATTTTTGTGCCTTGGAAGTCTAATTGGAAGAGAAATTAAACAAGACAAGAGTAAAGGAAACCAGGATTGTGATGTCCAATGTGGAACAATTAAGAGTGCTTTACTAACATTATCAGCAATAATTTTATTCAATATTTTCCCAACAAGATTAAAAGAGGGAAGAATGTTTGGCATTAAATCATACCAGGAGAAAGAAAAAGCATCAGTTTTAAAAGCACCTGGTTCTGGAAATCATGAGACAAACTTCTTTAACTGACAGTTTAGTCTAGATGCAAAAAGATCTATGTCTGGAACAAAAGTCTGTGCACACAATCTTTGAAAAATTTCTTTCAGTAGCATCCATTCAGTAGAGTCAGAAAAATTCCTGGACAGAAAATCTGCCTGTATATTATATTTGCCAGCAATATGGACTGCAGATACAAATATTTTCCTTTCCAAGTACCAGTTCCAAATCTGTCTGGCTAGCTGATCCAAATGAATTGATGCCATTCCACCCATATTATTAATATATGAGATAGTACATATACTGTCAGACTGAATCTCGATATGGGCATTTCTGTGATCTGAATGAAAACCTGTAAGGCGTAAGAAATTGCTAACATCTGTTAAGTAATTGATGGAAAAAGTGGTCTCACTCTTTTTCCATCTACCAGAGATTGATCTATTTGAATCAAGTTGATAAGCTCCCCACCCTGAGAGTGATGCATCAGTTTGAATAGTAAAAGCAATCTTGTCTTGTCTGATAGACTTCCCATTCTTGTCTGCAACATATAGATAACACCATTTAAGTTCCTGAATACTTTGTGGAGACAACTGAATTGTACTATCAAAATTTTTGTTTTCATGAAGGCCTTTCAATTTATCATGTTCCAAATACCTGTAGTGCATTGGGGCTTCCAGGATTGCATAAAATGCATTAATAAGCATACCAATAAATGATGCCAACGCTCATACTCTAACATACATTTTATCAAGAAGCGTCTTGGCAAAAACATGGATCTTTTCCACTTTCTCCTCAGTAAGAAAAACCTTAAACTGTACAGAGTCAAACACAAAACCAAAAAGGGTAATTCGTTGAGATGGAATAAGCACCGATTTTTCGAAATTGATAGTGAAACCAAGAGATTGTAATGTCTCAGTCATAGTCCATGTGTTTTGCAAGCAAATGTGACTATCACCGTCCAAATTCAATGAATTGTCAATATAATAGGCACACCTAATGCACTGCTGCCTAAACCAAGCATAAATGGGTTTTAGGATCTTAGTGAAAACTCTTGGAGCAGAAGAAAGCCCAAAAGGTAAACATACAAACTGAAAAAGTTGACTGTTCCAAATAAACTTCAGAAACTTCTGATAATCTGTATGTATTGGAATACTAAAATAAACATCCTTTAGATCAATAGAAGTAAAGAAATCATTTTTCTGGATGAGATCTAAAACAATTTGAAATGTTTCTTGCTTAAAAAGTTCATAATGGACAAATTTATTCAACTGTTTCAAGTTGATAACTGGCCAAAATTTTCCATTAGGTTTGGGAACAATAAAAACGTTCGAAAGAAATTGATTATTCTCACATGTGGATGGAACTATAGCTCCTTTGTGTAGAAGTTCAGTGATTTCATTGGATATAATGGTACTCTGGTCATCTGAAAAGGGAATTTCTTTTGGAAAAAAGGCTTGGAATCAAACTCTATTATGGACCCCGAAACTGTTTGTAAAATCCACGGATCATGAGTAAACTTATTCCATATAGCAATACAGTGCTTAAGTTGTCCCACAGAACTTACCTCTACAGATTTTAATTTGTGGCTCGTTTGGGAGACTAGTATAAGGAGGACTCTTTCCTCTATTGGAATTTTGGTATTGATACCTGTACATATTTTGAGTACTATAAGGTTGGGATTGAAATCTTGCCCTCTGATTGAAATCAGGACCTCTCATGAGTCCACCACCTCTAGCACCACGGCATCTATCGAAATGAATCTGGGCAAAATTTTCTTTGGCAAGCGCAAACCCAGTGTCGCATTTTTTAACTTCTTTGGCCACATCATCTCCAAAAAGCATCGACATTATTGGGGTATGCATATTACAAAGATTGGAATATTTCCTTTTCAAATGTGGTCGAATCATATACCTCCTTCAGAGGGAGACATGATATTGCACCTGACCCATAAGGGTAATAGCATCTGAAATTAGGGTCTTTGCTTTTTCATTAGTGGCAATCTGAGACTTTATTAATTCTGCTAACTGGACAACTGGCATAATGCCTGCAGCAACAAGATTTTGTATATCCCTAAAGGCTTTGTCGTAAGAGTGAACTCGTTTGCTAAGGTCATTCCAAATTTCTTGATTGACAAGTGGGGGACTCAACTTATCACAATTTTCTGGGATTTTGTACTTCTGTACGATTTCATCTGTTGCACATAAGGAAGTGCATGCAGTATTAATCAGCTCTGCGAAAGATTTAGGTATTGGCTCTCCTTTTTTGGGGAGTTTTTAGTTTGGGTAACTGCGACAGATCATCAGCATTGCTAGCAGAAATATAGTTGTAATCAGGCTGCAAAGCATCAAACAATGCCCCATTTATTTTTCCACTCAACAAAATTTGCTTGAGTGGTCTACTTGTATTGCCCTCTTCTGGGGTAACCTCAACATCTTGCTAGTAGAAATATAGTTGTTATCAGGCTGCAAAGCATCAAACAATGCCCCATTTATTTTTCCACCCAATGAAATTTGCTTGAGTGGTCTTGGTCTACTTGCATCGACCTCTTCTGGGGTAACCTCAACATCGCTATGTGGCCCTTCATTTTCAACTTCTACATGTAATTCAGGTAAGCGTTCACCAAAACGGTCATCAATTTCATTGTCATCTGCCACAACAGGCTGTATATCATTTAGACCCAATTTTTTCTTCAAAAGCTTAATGTCTGTTTTCGACAGGTTATTTATGTCTATGAGAATGGACGTCTTCATCTGTCCAACATTTTTCGTTTGTTTGTCCGCGTAACTATCTTGCGTTTTGCCACTTTCGGAACTTTAGTCACAATAGACTTCAACTTTTTGTCTTTGTTTTTCTGTTTTTGTGGCTTCATAACTCTTCCCTCTTTTGAGGAACTTGCCTCGACTTCACAAAAGGCTGCAATATCCTGAGGCCCAAAACCCGAAAATTCCGAGTCGGCTTCGAGGTCGATAATTGAGAGGACTTCGTCCTCTTCAGTAGCCATTACAAATAAACAAAGCGAAATTATAACAAATAACACGTATAGCTTGGACTACGTCCTAAGCTGGCTACTACACCACGTACCTATTATTTAACTTGCTGCTACCTACCATTCCGCTACAACGCCAGAATAACTATGAGATACCTCGTGCAGGTGGCTTGTTTATATAGGGTACTTCAAGTGACGTGTCGTATGACTAATAAAAGTTTCCTTTTCTTTGAAAGGCGCTCGTTTCCGCCAATGACAGAGTAACATGCTATGTATACATGTGAGGCTGAAGGCTTTATGAAAAATACTGGCGTTAAACCCTACAACAACAACATCTTTTCAAATTAGTACACATAAAAGAACATATTATGCAATTTACACATCCTGCACAATCAAATTTACACATCCATGTAATGGCAATCAGAAATATACTGAACATACAATTGGAATTTTACCCTGAAATAAAAGGTAAAGTATGCCTGGAATTGTATCCTATATGAAATGGGTTAATGTCTGTGAGATTGTGATTAATGTGAGTAGGCATGTGTGTGGTCATGATATTTTAACAATGCTAAAGTGTACTAGCTGTGTTTTAATTGTAAGTGTATGAAATGCTTCAAAGAAAATATTTTATTCAAATTTGAATTAACAGACATTTTTATAGGCTTACATAAATAAAATAACTTTTTCAAAATATGACCTTTAAGCTGATGTGCTCCAAATCCCCAACACTGGAAGGTTTACAGGTAATTGCTTCTAGCAGATTGGTCTTTAAACTCCCTGATGTCAAAAGCAGTGGCAGCTAATGACCAAAAGTCTTCATCTGTGGCAGAGCTGGCTTCAGTGACTGTCTTGGTTACTGATGTTTCGAAGAACCAAAACTGCCTACCCTTCTGCACATGAGACTCTCACGTGAGATCTAACTCGGGTTAGCCTCATGTGCATTTTAACATGAAAATTAGGTAGAACTCACGTGAGCAAGTAGATTCTAATATGAAAATCACATGTGCAGGAATTGTTAACATGAGCAAGATCTTTCTCATGTGAAAATTGCATGCTTATGAGCAAGATTTTGCTCATGTGAGTGACATCTTGCTCACATGAGCAAAAACAACCATAGTATTTAGTTTTTATTGAATACATACATCTTTTACAAGAATTTAACAGAATAAGATCATATTCAAATATGGTAATCACAAGCATATTTGAGTGCAATTATTGATCTTTTGACAAGGTTTCTAACACGAGAAAAATTACAACTAATGCATGTATGTACGTATGTATGTATGTATTTATATTTAAAACACCACATTCATTCTACAAACTTTAAGGTCATAATGAAAGATACCGCAGGAAATTTGCTTCACATGAAGATCATTCTTCACTGTTCCAGAAAATTCAAAGCAAACAAAATGTGTAATTAACATTATTACTTCTGAATTTCATCATGTATATGCCGGTCTGCAACAATATTTCACTTGTAGATTGTTGTTGTTGTTGTTGTTATAGGGTATAACGCCATTTTTCAGCACAAGATAGGCTATACATGGCGGCCAGTATTAATGGTGGAGGAAGAACCCTGGAAAATCCCGGGAAGAACCACCGACCCATGAGAAGCTACTGGCGGGCTTTCTCATGTACCCACGTTAGCCGAGCCTGGACTTGAACTCACGCAGACAGAGGTGAGATGGCAGTGATCCGTAACAGTCAGCGCTTTAGACCACTCGGCCACTCGGGGCCCCTGTAGATTGTTGTCTTTGAATCGATGCACTTCCTGTTGATCACTGAATTTAAGTTAGCAGACTCTGTTTTGAACTGTTGAAAAATGAAACCTGAAATGGAAATGAAAAAGTTGGTACAAATTTTTTCTGATCACGGTATTTGAGACATTCTGTAAGGTGGATTTTTGAAGATTCATTTGACAAGGTAAAGGCAAAATACATAATTGTTGTTTGGGTTATATGGTACTTTTAACAGTGTCTATCTCAAACTGTCAAAATTGGAACCAGCTGTCTTCCCAAAGTCACACTTAGGCAGCCGACCCAGCCTGAAAATGCAACCATTGGGCTATGAGTCTAATTGCTGTTCCAACAGAGCTACCATAGTTCAGTGGCAAACACATAAACTACACTACTGATGAGATACCTGTAAGTCACATTGCATATTCCAAATTTGATTACTTCTGGACAAAGATGCCAATGGGTACCTGGGTACTGTCCCATTGATAATAACCCGGTAATAAAACGAACAACTGGGTACCCGTATAAAAAAGTTTTCCAAGTTCAGATTGAGAAAGACTAATGCTTACAGTTCGAGGCTCGTGTTGTGTATGCATTTGTTCATCATCATGGGCTCGTATGGGTGCTTACAATTTACTTGTCATACATGTACTATATAATAATACAATAGTACAATCCTTTCTCACATGACCATTGATATCAACATTGATATTTCAAGCTCAACCATCATAACTTTGTGCCTGTCCATGGTTCGTGCGCCAGTTTTTATCACAGCTTAAAGACTCTTGTTTTGAGATCCTGATAACACTGACTGGGTCAATACTTTTAGTCAACTGCGATATTAAGTACTAATTAAAAAATATTTGACAAAAGAAAATTTAAATACATCCTACAATTCAAATAAAAGAAAGCACAATATAAATGTCCGGTTTGACTAATGCCATTTTGTGGCCTTGGAGTGAGTGTTAGCTGTTCAAGTCAGGGCCGCTGTTTACATGTTGGTTTACTGGACCCATTTTATTAGCGGGAAACCCAAAACCTATTTTTTGTCACGGCAAAGGCAACACAAAAACTTTGCTACTGTAACATGCACTTCTTATACCATGTTAGGAAAAAATGAACGAAATGTACAAACTGAAATTTTTCGCTGAAATGTTTAAATATAAAGGAAAAAAACCTTTGTTATTTAATAACATTGAAAAAAAAATCAAATAAAAATTCACCAGATGTGTAAATGTGGTAACTTCTGCATGAATATTACATCAAACAGTTCCAAGAAAATGGGTTCTTGAATGTGAAACCACTTGCCCTAGATTCATTCTATGATACTACACACATAGCAGACCAGCCTAAATTGAAAATAAATGGCGCCAGATATCATTTTAAAAAAAAAAAATATACCCGGGATGTATCGATGTGGTTGATGAATGTTTTATGACTGAAAAATATTAGAGAAGAGAGATTTGTTAAACTTAAATACATGTTGCACTGGACCATCGTTATGGGACAAACTATGGTAGGTCAAGGATAATACAACAATGATCATTTGTGGAGACTATTTGCGAAAGTTAATGTAGACATGTATACTAGTCAAAGTGAGTGTTATGCATAAATAATTTTTCAATTTCTTTTGTGTCTGTTCTTGTCCTTACTACTAACCCACATGAATTTAACCGATTTGTGACAAAAGTTTTAACAGATCCAGGTAAGTAGCAAAATTAAATGTACATTTTTCATACAGTTTTCTGTAATAATTATTATGGCATGTAATATATACTCTTTTTATGCGCAGATTATGCTTTTTTCCCCACTTATATTAGTAATAATTATGCTTACACCTCTTTTCGAGGTTGGCATGTGTGAACCTACAACAAAGCAGTTCAGTTTCATATTTAATACAATTTACTTTTGATTGTGTACCCTGGTAACCAATCATTAGGACTGACAGGTATCCAGTAGAAATTTCCCAAAATTTTGACGTCTCTACTTCTGGAACAGTCCTCAGGGAGATTTCTCCTAAACTTTTAGCATACATTTTTCCAAAATATGTACATTTGCAATATATAAAGAAATTCAACATCGGGGGTCAAATTTTTTAGTCTGAAATGCATATGTATCATGTGTATTACATCAAAAAATTTGAAGCATCTTATACATACCCTTTACTGGAGTCAGAATTTCCTCTGCATGCCAATGGAGTTATGACTGACTTCTTCCTGTTGTTGTCAATGTTTTGCACTTTTTTCAAATGATTTCTAACTTTTTTGTGTTGATTAAAATCTTGTGACCTTCAGAAATTTAATCAGTAAAAAGAACATCAGGTATTAGATAAATTAATCATTGGTTATCTATGCAGAACAGAAAGAATGCACTGAAATGGGAAAAAGATTTGGTTGGCAAGAGAGTCCTAGTCTAAGAGAAGCTGTAATCTTAATCGAATTAAATCTTTACTTTAAATCTACCAATCAAGAGACTTGACAGACAGGGGAATTGTCTTTTAGGAATAAAATCATGAATTAAGCTACTGCATTTGGTTCTCAATTGCATATGCTGAATGTGCTCCACCCAATCAGCAATAAAATGATACGAAGAACATTTATGTTTGTCCAGCTTCAGATAGGATTTAAAATTCTGAGTGGCTGGGTTACTAATTGTTTCAATTGATAATGCAAGTGCTCCTCCTTGAGGTGCCCGAAGAATTATTGGGGGGGGGGGGCAGATATGGTTGCACAGTTGAATTGTGGAAGGCATAAATAAGTTTTGAGAAAGTGTTGTTGAACACAAAGGAGGTTGAGTAGTATTCAATCATCATGTGGTGTAGATATCATTTTTAGCAACAAGTGGTTGAATTAATATCTTTAAGTAAAATCTGAAGCAAATCCTTGGCTAATTTTTAAAACGACTGAATTTATGCTTACACTTATAATGTCGATGATTCGTGCTATACCAATGTATGACTGACATTTAAATTGTGAGCAACGATATGAGCCCCTGTGGTTTTACACTTCTTTGTACATATTTACTCACGTATTTGTTAATATATCAAATAAACGGTATTTTTATTATCAGATGTTTCATAAAAACTGAGCTATAAGTGAATTCATACCATTGATAAGTTAATTAATATAGCCATAGTTTTAATGTTTTTACAGTAGCTTGGGCTGAGCCATGCCCCAGGACAATCTAATGGTTCTAACAAGCCAATTCTTCCACCATGTACTTTGATAACCTTGGTCACAGACAAGTTAATGGAAATGTCAGTGATTTGTCTCGTGATTATTTTAGTAGCAAATTTCTTTTATAAACTTTTAAATGACATGATCAGAACATTTAAAAGGCTGCAAATAAACAAGATTTTCCATTGCCATGAATATAAATGTGCAAAAGACTACTAAACAGCTATGCAATGAAACACGACATGATTAGGCAGTTTCTTTTGGATTTATTAAATTTTATGTACAGTACATATTGTTCAATGGAAATGATAATTTAGTTTTAGCAATAGTGAATCCATTGACAGCTAAAAGAGCATCTGGATTCGCATTTCCATACAATTATAAAGTCGATGAAAAAAAGACTAACGGAGCACATTGTTGCCTGTAATAAGCCAAATTACACAATTCAGTCAGTATAAGATTTTATTGACTTTTGTGCGAACATTAGGCATGGAAGAAAACGACGTAGTATATGTAGTTCTCCAGATTTTCTGGAAAAGGACTTGAGAGTTTATTAAGCCAAAAAGACTGCGCATCAGTGTTTATTTTTTCCAGATATGTGACTATGTATTTGTTTTACAATTTTATAGTGGAGTTTGAGAAGTTTGATAATTCTGAATAAATGGGTTGCATCATATGTTTATTTTGTGTAGCATTCATTTTGGGGCAAAAGGTTTATTTCCTTTTAAATATTTGCAAACTGCATATTTCTGGGAGAGAAACATTTCACCTTTTTACGGATTACTTAATTAAGCATCAACCTCGAACAGTTATGCAAAGCATTCACCCTTTTCTTTAATAGCTGTTATAAGTTTAATGGGTAGAATGGTTATACGAGACCTTAATGCTGAATTGTTTTGTTTTATGAACAGTGAAATGAACATTAATATCATGTTCAAATACAAGGAGACTGTTGGGTCAAAATAAGATTAAAATTCACTGTGAGAAAAATAAATTGACATGTTTTAAAATTTAAAAAAAAGCACCAAAAAAACAACAAAGCAACAGCAAGTGCAAAATAGAAATGATGTCTATTTGACAATAATCAGGATGCTCAACATTCAACATTCAACATTTGCACAAATTATTTAAGTCCAAACTGCTCATGTGATATCTCACATGAGAAGATCCAACTCTGAATAAATCTGAAATTAGTGTTTAATCAGAAACAAAGTCCAAGTTTCTCACATGAGAGATTAGAACTCTGCCTTATTTTCAACATGGTTATATGTAAAGGAAAAGAATGTTTTCTAAGTTCTACTTTCTCATGTGAAAATGTAAATTCTCATGTGAGCAAAGTCTGCACATGTGAAAATCAGGTTAGTTTTTCCTTGGCTCACAAGATCTAACAAACTGCACACATGAGCTTGGAAAATCTACCCAATCTGCATACATTTCTAACAAGGTTCTGATGTGCAGCTTATGCACATACAAAGATGGCTGCCATGTATGGATGGTTCTAACACAGCTCCACTCAGTTCAATGAACTTGGTGTAAAAACTGGTGTTAAATATGCTAATACCAATTGCCATAATTTATACTGAGGATTTATGACAATATTAAGTTAGTGTGAGTGAAATTTAATGTGCAAGCTTTCATTTATTCAAGTGAATTTGGAAACCTGTGCAAAACAAAGGATTTTAGGTTATCCAAGATGGCTATGAAAGGGGATTAATCTCAAATTGAACTACATCTACCATAACTGAACTTCAGATGATACGAACTCAAACGCAAGTTTCTTTTTCAAAAGTTTATGGATATGTGCTAGTCATATATAAGGATTTCATATACTTTCTAGCACTGTTATGAACAAGCTGAAAATATCAGAATCATGGAAAGATATTTAAATACCAGCCTAGTAGGTTCCTTACTCAGCACACTCATCTCAACCTTTTCTGCATCATTCTCTGGCTTTAGTATGTCTGATATACCTGAAGATCAGAGCCACACAGATAATCCCATGCTGGCAAGTCATGTACAGAGTGAAAATGAAAACAATGGTACAGGTGATGATTTGGAGTTATCCAATATGGCTGACATTTATCCAGAATTCCTGAGGCTCACACATAATAAATACAGTATCACTGTGCATATAGACTCACATAAGTTTGAGTTTGTAAAACATATATTGGATTTAGAACCTTGCATGACTTCATGCAGTTCAAGTTTTCAAAATGGTACTTATTTAACTACAGAACACAAGAGATAAACACTGTGACAGCTACATTGTATAAAACAACATTTGTCCTACACATACAGGGGCTGAACTGTTTGGAGGTCCAAATTGAAGAATTAAAACTACAGTTACATGTTATTAAGGCAGCACAGGGAAGGATTAATGAGCAAGTAACCTCATGTGAAATAAGCAATTCAGACAGACTCCCAAATAGCAATGTCAGATGCTCAGACACAGACATCCCAATACCAGCCAAGAGAAAATGTAAAATGACCTTGCAAATAACGATTGACACCCAAAGTAATCCTGCATTGCAAACAACAGTACCCCCCTCTCAGTCATGTGTCACACCTGCAACAGCAATAAGTGTACACCCATGGCCCTCAGCTCAGACAAGTCTGTTGCCTGCACCAACAACTGCACTTCCCAGTACTCAGACAAATGTGTCAACATCAGCTTAATTAACTCACACAATGGAGACACCAAGTTCAGCACCCCTTCCTCCAAGAGATGTGTCTGAAACACAAACCAGAGTCCAACACACGAAATCACAAGCCAGAAAAGATAGGACTCGAATAATTGGCTCCTCAATATTGAAAAGTATAATACCAAGGAGACTTTTTAAAATAGATGTACAGACTCTAAGAGGTGCAAAAATCAACAACATCACAGAAAGAATAATGAATACTGACCAAACCAAATACAACTAAATTATTATTTTAGTAGGTGGAAATGATGCCAGTGATGGAAGGTCATTAAATCAAATCAGAACAGATTTTAAAAGTTTACTGTATGCTGCTAGGTATTGCAGTCCAGATACATGTAAAATAATATCAGGACTACCACCTCGTGTGGACACCAGGGTGAAAGAAATCAATGATCTGATAAATGACCTATGTGAAGGCTTCATCCTACAATACATTCCATAATACACATCTTTCTTTCTTCAGAACCTGGATGTCAACCTAAGTCTCTACCAAAGAGACAAAATTCATTTAAGCAGAAAAGGAACCTTGCAACTACTGAGAAATATCAACATGTATGCCCCTATTTTGAGGCACTATAATGAAGAGTACTGTCTCTACTGTGGGGAAACTGGGCATATGACACAGGTATGCCATCATGGCAAACAGATTGAGTGTTTCAGATGCCATAAATTTGGACACAAACAAAGACTGTCCATCAATGTATTATACATACTGGGAAGCTGGCAAAGAGGAGAATGGCAATGCTTCATCTACAACAAATCTAAATGTACCTAGTGAGATTCTCGACTCTAACTATTCAATGGACACTACTGTAAATGCAAATGTTAATGGATTTTCAGGGTCTCTATGTGACTTTGAAGACGCTAATATATATGAACATTCAAATATGGAAATAGGATGTAAGAATGATAAAAATAGTATGGAGACAATCTCAGTGAGTACCCCATTGCATGATGACATACATATAATTGATCAGAAGCTAAATACAAAAGGTTTTAACATAGGTCACTTAAATGTACAAGGTATAGCAGGAAAAACAGACCAAATTAAGTTAATGTTGTCTTCCAAGGAAAATGATATACATGTTTTAGGACTCACTGAAACCAAATTAAATGCTAGCCACAGTGATGATCTATATCACTGTCATGGCTACAATAAACCATTACGCAGGGACAGATACAGCAGGGGGTGGTCTTGTATACATTAGGGAGGATGTAAATGCAGAAAGGGGACTTGACTTGGAGTCACAAGAAATTCAGAGTATCTGGGTGGAAATTTCTCAAAATAATGCAAAATCATTCCTAGTTGGTTTCATTTATAGGCCACCTTCCTCCAAAGGAATTTGGAATGATAACTTTTTGAAACAAATGGAAAAGGTTCTTGCACAGAAGAAAGAAACATATATACTCCATGATATAAATAAGGACCTTCTCAATCCTCAAATAAGGAACAACTGGATGGAATTTATTGAATCATTAGGCCTGGTCCAGCTGGTAAATGAGCCCACAAGGGTAACAGAAAAATCAAGGACTCTTATTGATCACATTTATACCAACCTACCAGACAATGTGGCTTGTGTCAATGTACCAAAAGTTGGTCTTAGTGACCACTATCCTACTTTTTTGACAAGAAAGGTTAAATGCAAGAGAAATAAGAAAAATACACACAAAACTATCACTTACAGAGCGCTCAAAAATTTTAATGAAGAACAATTTCTCAATGACCTATATAAAGTTCCATGGAATATGATCCAAAATTTGGATGACATAGATGAAGCTCTGAGGGTGTGGACTGACTTATTTATGGTTGTAGTCTCTAAGCATGCACCACAGAAAGTACATCGGGTAAAGAATGAAATCCAACCTAATTGGCTTGCTACTGAAATCCTAGACGCTATGAAAACATGAGACGAATTCAAGGCTATGGGAAACCATGCACAATATAAAGTATGGAGAAATAAAATAAGAAGTATAATTAATAAAGGTAAAAAAAATTATTATCAATCAATGCTTGAGAACAAAATGTCAGCAACAAAAACTCCATTTAGAAAGTCTTCAATGAACTCACTGGAGGAACACACAAAGATCAGATAAATAAAATTCACTCACTTCTGGTGAATGACACCATAGTCACTGATGACAATGACATTGCAAATGTTTTCAATGATTTTTTCACCAACATTACCACAAAGTTAAAAGAACCAGTGATTCAAAACAACTTTAATGAACTGAAAAAGTTCTGCAGCAGCAAAATCTCTAATGAGGTATGTTTCTCTATCCCACCAGTATCAAAAAAGTTTGTTAAAATATGTCTCAGTGAACTTGATACCAAGAAAGCTACAGGACTTGATCAGATTGGCCCACGACTCATTAAATCTTCTGCCTCTGCTATTGTAGATAGCATAACATTCATAATCAATTTAAGTATTGCAACCTCATCTGTCCCCAAAATATGGAAAACTGCAAAAGTAACTCCTATTCACAAATCTGGTTCTAAGGATGATGCTTATAACTCTCGGCCAATCTCAATACTACCAAACTTTTCAAAATTGATTGAAAAACATGTCCATGACTCATTCATGTCATATTTAACCAAACACTTGCTGTTACACCCTAATCAATCAGGCTTTAGACAGAAACATTCATATCAGACTGCCTTGATCTCCCTAACTGATAAAATTGCTTCAAGCACTTGACCAAGGTAGAATAATAGGATCTGTATTTGTAGATTTCAGGAAAGCTTTTGACATGGTGGATCATGAAATTCTTTTGAAGAAACTGAAAATCTACCAATGTGATGAAAGCACAGTTAGATGGTTTACTTCATATTTAAGTGAGAGAACACAACATGTGTATATAAATAATGTTCTGTCTGAACCTGGAACAATTAGATGTGGAGTACCACAAGGCTTAATTCTAGGTCCATTAATATTTATTTTATTTATTAATGACCTACGACTTGTACTAAGGGACTCAATATCATCTACAGATCTCTATGCAGATGACACAACATTGTCAGACATCCAAAACACAAAGCATGAACTCGAAATTTATTTACAGAATGCCCTAAACAAACTGGACAACTGGTGCACATGCAATGGCATGGTGGTAAATATTGGTAAAACTAAAATATTACTTATCTCAACACGGCAAAAAGGACAAAACTTGATAGTGATGAACTATGTCTGACATGGAAGGATAAAAATTTGCAAATGGTCTGTCATGATAGACTACTTGGTGTTTTGGTAGACAATAACCTGTTATGGACTGAACATATCAAACATATCAGTAAAAAAGTCAATTCAAGTTTATGGCTTCTCAGTAGGATAAGACACTTTCTCCCTGAAAGGCACAGAAAACTATTTTATAACAGTTACATACAACCCTATTTAGACTACTGTAATACAGTATGGGGTAATTCAAATGATAATAAACTTAGCAAAGCTGGCACATCTTCAAAAAAGAGCATTTGGGCTAATATCAATACAGAAAGAAAGCAAGGAAAATTTAGCTGGTAAGTTAAAAATATTACCTATTATAGACCGAATCTGTTTGAGAAAAGCCAAATTAATGTACAGGATGTCCAATAATAGTGCACCTGAATATTTACAATCACTATTCCAGTATAGGCTACCTGGTAATACTCCCCACCTGCGATCCATGTCTACCAAACAGTATAAAACTCCCAAACCAAATAAGGAATTATTTTTAAAAAAGTTTGCAATATTCTGGAACTTTGCTCTGGAATAGTATTCCAGTTGAGATTAGAAATGCCCACTCTCTTTCCTTCTTCCAAACAAAGTATATCCAGTGGCTTCAGAGATGCAGCTAAAATAAATAAATTCCGTTGTATGAGGGCCTCAAGGTAGATTAGTTCTTAGCTAATTGAGTTACCCTCTTTAAATAAAGTCTTTATTATTATTATTATGAGCAGCTCAGGTGAATTGGTGAGATTTTTCTGTACAGGAGAGCTGTCTCCCAATCCTCTGCCTCATTATCTAATGACAGAACCACACCATTCAGATCATCAAAATCTCTATCACTGTCCTCCTGGCCCAGTTGTAAATCAGAATGTGAGACCTAATCTGGCAGTGGTGGAAGTTGTAACACATCCTCTAAACTTTCAGAGCCAGAAAAACTGCATTTTTATATTTCTAAGTTCAAGAAATTTAATATTTGTGACAGTATTCGCACACCATTTCATTTGTTTGTCATCCCCCCCGCCCCCGTATCAAGTTTAAATACAGAATGCTTCAGATATGTTAAAAATGCATAAAACCTAGTCATTTATTGATTGATTTATAATTAACCTGATTCTAGCCAGGGGGTCGCAAACAGTCAACTTGTTGGCATTTTGAATCAGACAGGATTTCTTTTGTAATATGATTCACCATATTTGCATAGGTGTCTGTTTTCAACCAACAAAATATGATCTAGTTCACTCTCTTTGATAATCTCAGTAATTCCATAAATTTGGGAGTTATACATGAATACAAGTTTTTCCTTTTTTATTTGTTCAGTTTGATTTAGAAATAGTGAAACTAGACAGTGCAAATATTGGATGCAAATGAGTTTTTTACTGAAATAGACTATTCTAGAAACCAGAAGTAGACAGTGATCAGTCTGTCTTCTTGTTTACATTGGGTTCTTCCATTTGCTTTGAAACGCCAATAAGTCTGTTATCTTAGGGACCCATTGGCGACTGGTTAGAAATTATAAATCAGTCACTAGATTGAAAATAACTAAGTTTTGTGCATTTTTTGTATGTCCGTGATGCTTTTTGTTTTCAGCTTCAGTGGGGAGGTACAAACAAATTGTAGGGTGTGCAGATACTTTGGTACTTGTGCATATTACCATAGCCAGTGTTGTTCATTGAGTGTGGTCTCTTGTGCAGTTTTTTAGTTGTATGTCCTCCAAATCTTGATCTTTTGTACCCCATGAGCACTCTTTTTGATCAGACACCTACAATTTGCCTTTTGTTGATGTGCATCTGTCTGTTTATGCTAGCAATGGCCAAAGTTGTGAAAGGTGATGAAACCATAAGAATTGGCAATGAATATGTTTTAATGTATCTGGCAGTCTTGCAGTGTAAACCATCTGATGGCCATTAGTGTAATGTATTTTCAAGGTTAAGGTCACCCCTACGAGGAAAGTTTAATTTATTTTGAGGCTGAGATGATGGTGAAAGAGACTACATTTATACAAATCTAATATATATCATTGAATTAATGATTTGTTAGTGTGAAAAAAATTAATTCTAAAAATGTAGGTATTTATTATATATATGCTTGTAGGTAATGGGTGTACAGTATTATAATATATGCCAGACCTGCCAACCCTTACGATTTTGCCGTAAGTCTTACAAAAATTACCCTTAAAATATGGACTTACAGCATAAAAGCAAAAACTATGGAAGAACGATCATTGTCGAAAAATCTGGAAAATTTGTTTATCCTTGTTTGATTTGCATCCGGGTGTCATATTATAATTAGTGAAATTAGTCAGGGAACCAGACTAACTTTACAGCAGCACCTCAGATGCTTTAAACTGAACCTATTTGTTTATGCGAAGCGTCTGCATGATCAAACTGTTGATTATAGAATTTGTTAAAAATGGCGTCCAGCAAGAGATGCATGTTTAAGGTATCACAGTACCAATTGTTTTTCCACAGACCTCAATGCTAATGTTTTGTGAAATAAATATACTTTCTATCCTACCTCAGCATGCATGTCACACACTGTCATAGAGAACAATATTAGATTGTCAATTTGACAAGGACAGAACCAGGTACTCCATTGCATTTAAGAGAGATAACTTTGCTGGAACTAGACAAGGGTAAGAGTTATCTAGTCACGCCAGACATATTTTCAGTCATGTGTAGCACTTTTTAAAAAAAATCATAAAATATACAAAATGTGATCTAGTTATGAATCAACATAATCTCGCAAGTTGCCAAGAGGTTGAACTTTTTTTTAAGAGTAACAGAAAGTACAGTTCTTACATAATGCACCAATCACAGCTGGTTTTGTTGTTTATTTCTGAATACAATGTTCCCTACACCTTAAGCTCCGCCCACCTGGGGTTGTACAATTGGTACCGTTATACCTTAAGACGAAAGGGAAAATAAGCCTCTTGAAAAGTGTTAATAATCAACACTGAAGAATCAAAAGGAATATTCTTGTTCTTGTGAATAAAAGCTGGAAGGGACACGATTACATTCATTGGACACCATGTGCCAATTTGGGCATAACTTGTGGCGGGAGATATGATTGCTGTTGTCATATGAAATGGAAAAAGATAAGAATTACGTCAAGTTGAGAGATAGCAACAAGCCATTGAGCTGCATAGGGTTTGGAACTTAAGTTTGTGCAACTGTACTCCTGGTAAATAAAGTCTGTGCGTACTTTACAAACTTTTCAGTTGAACATAATGTTTATTTTTGCTCAATGTTTTGAATCCCGCACTTTTAATTACGTTTTCGAACTTTACAATAGCAGTTTATGATATTTTTTTTTACACCTTACTGAAAACCGGTCAATCTTACGGAAAAAAATCAACTGCCTTACTGAGACGGACTTGTCAGGGTTGGCAGGTCTGATATGCTTGCAGGTAATGGGTGTTCATTAAAGGTAGATGTGTGCAAGATCCAGAACAGAAAAATCCAGGGTGCAGCTCATTTCTGTTTAATCAGATGTTCAAACATGTTAATATTATACAAGTTACCTGAGCACATGATAAAACTTTTATTGCAATAATGTAAGTGACCAAGGAGAATATGATAGCACAGTGAAAACCACAAAGTTATGGTGGCGAAAAGATTATCTTATTTTTTTAAAGCACTATTAAGTGCATTATGTACTTTTATTTACATTTGTCCTCTAACATGTTTTCCCCCCCAGATTTTGGAGGGTGGGGGACAGTGATCCACTACTGAGATCCTGTATGCAACACTGACCGTAACTCCACCCACTAACTTCATACATACTTTTTTGTAATTCTTGTTAAAGGACAAATGACAAAAACATGTTTTGAGATGTATGTGTAAAAACATTCTGTAATCAGTAACACAAAGAACTTCAAATATTTTCAAGCTATAAATAGATACTAATATCAAAATGTAATTATTGCCAATAAACCAATACTTAAGCTATTCATAGGCAGTGAACTTAAGATTTAAAGTATGTCTACTAGCGCCTTCATTCCAACCAAAGGTGCATCTGTTACAATTAGATGATGTTGTCAGTTGTTGTTTTTTTTTTGTGATGCAACCAGTACAAGATGATTATAAATATCCAAGTAATTACAAAAATACAATTTAGTTTGCATTATATAGTGTACATAATTATCTTTATTTCTACAGGCTATCAAAACCCTGGAGAAGAAGCTAACCTTTGCCCGTCATGAGAAATTAGGCTTCCTGACTTTCTGCCCAACCAACGTTGGCACAACTTTGAGAGCTAGTGTACATGTAAAAGTCCCCAAGCTGTCAGCCCAGGCTAACTTCAAGGAGATCTGTGAGAAATTCAATCTGCAGCCCAGAGGTATGAAATTATAATGACAATTTATCCATTTGTGAAATAAGATAGACAAAACTTTCTTTTAGAAATTTAGTGAATTCACTATTTTTCATGGGATACCAAAATTGTGGCTGATGTAAACCATAAAATTAACTTTTTATCAATTGTAAATGTACAGCATGTAAATCCTAATGTCATTTTTGACACCATTATGAAATACTACATAATAATAACCAAAGAGCCCTCAGAAAGATTTGAAATAAAAATAAATTTTACATGTTTCATTGGGTTCGTTAATTTGCACATGTGAAGTTCATTAATATGAAAGGACATGTATTAACTGATTGTTTCATACCTGGGTTTTGTCATTTTTGTTTCCTAGTCATTATCAGAATTGATTGTGACCTAAATTTCAAGAATTGTAATTTAGTGAACATTGGGTTGATGTTGCATTTGTTTATGCTTTTTTGTGAGTTTTAGACTTGTTGAAAGGGTTCATACACCAGCAATTTATTCTAATTATGTGTTAGGTGATTGCATACCCTTCGTCTTATATTTTTATTGTGATATTAAACATGTTGCTGCTTCAGCAATATATCCATAGTCTCCAGTACTCAGTAAGTATTGCTGATGTTAATTGTGTTACACTGCAGTTAGCACACCACTCCTAACACATGACTTGACTCCCTCTTTCTCATTCATTAAATTATACTTTGTGTTGCTGGTTTCACTACATTTACAGACCTGCCAACCCTTCATCATGTGACAGCAAGTCTTACAAAAATGACCTTTAAAATACAAACTTGCAGAATAAAAGAACAAGGTACAGAAATATGATTGCTGTGGTAAAATACTGACTTGTCCATGTCTTTTTTTGTTTGGTTTTTTTATCCAGGTTTCATATTAGATTTAGTGGAGTTGGTCATGGAACTTTACAGGTAGGAATGAAATGATACACCTTTGCTGCATATCAGCATGATCTGTGATATGATATACTATTGACACACAAATGAACTTGATGGTCTTTCCACATTTAGTAATAATAATAATAATAAAGACATTATTTAGAGAAGGTAACTCAGTTAGTTACAGAACTAAACTACCTTGAGGCCTTCTATCTGTTATGTACAATATATACAGTATATACAGCATGATGTGAAGAATCTGGCTTGACACTAAATAATTCAGTGATTTAAAAATTAAAAATATCAAGCTTGGAACACATGCACAGGCATCTGTGAACACATAAACATATATAAAATATAAAATATCATCCTGCATTGAAAAATTCATCTGCGAAAATGATGCAAATTACAGAAAAGCAGGCAGTATTTATTGTACTAGAACTGTTCAATTGTCGAAAGATTTCATCCATTTGAGACATTGATTATGGAAAGAAGAAATGCCAGGATCCTGCCTTATGTCACTGGGAATGTTGTTCCATACCAGTGGATCAGTATATTGAAAACATTTTTTTTAACAATTCCTTCTTTGGCCTTGGTATAACGTAATATTTGCTTCTTATGGACCTTAAATTTGAAGTACCATCATCATCCCTTTGGTGAAAGATATTGCTTAGATAGATAGGAATGGCTTTTCTGAATACTTTATACATCGATTTGTCCTTGCTAAGAAATATTCTTTCATGTATTGTTAAAACCTTTATATTATTCATTGCATTCTGGAAATTGTCTATACATTGATCTTGAATTAAATGGCAAGCCCTCTTTCGGAGTCTTAAAAGTGTTGTTATGTTTGAATTAGAGGTATTACCCCAAATTACATTACAATAGTCCAGATATGGCTGAATATAACTTTTATAAAAGATGACCCTATATTGAAGAGGAATGTGTGTTTTGATTTTCCTCAGTAGCCAAAGATAAGAATTAACCTATTTTGAAACATGTTTAATGTGAATAGACCAAGTAAGATTGTTATCTATGAATACACCAAGAATTTTATCATAAGAGGTCATATTAAGGCTCACATTGTCAAATGGAACCTGGAGTTTGTCGCTATCTAGCCTTGCTAGTTTTTGTTGCATTGTAACTGGTAAGTCTTTCGTTTTTCCTGTATTTATGATCATACTGTTTTCCTTGCACCATACTTGAAGTCTGTTGAGAGCGTCTTTTAAGTTATTTTCAAGTACCATTTTGGATTTACCCATCTCAGACAGTGTAGTATCATCTGCATAGAGGTCAGTGGAAGAAATTGAAGTTCCATTCTTAAGAGGTAAGTCTTTGATAAATAGAATGAATAACAGAGGTCCAAGGATAGAGTCTTGTGGTGCTCCACAATTAATATTTTTACTTTGAGAAAGTTGACCTTTTAAAGATACTTTTTGCACTCTATTGATTAAGTAAGAAGTAAACCAGTTGAGGGAGTTTTCACTGCATTGATAGATTTTTAGTTTTTCAAGCAAAATTTCATGGCCTATAAGATCAGAAGCTTTATGAAAATCAACCATAGTAGTGCCTACCATTTCTCCTTGATCTAATGCTTTCAGCCATTTATCAATCAAAGATACAATTGCAGTTTCACAGGAGTGATTCTGTCAAAAGCCAGACTGATTATCATGAATAAGATCATAAGTGTTCAAATAGTTAAGAAAGGAAGCGTGTACATGTTTTTCTAGTACAGTGAAACCTGTCTTGAGAGACCGCCCCTTCTGCCAACCAAAAGTGGTCTCTCAAGACAGGTGGTCTCTCATAACAGGTGTGTGAAAATGGACTGGTTTCCAGGGTCAGTAGTTAGCACTGAAGAAAAAAATACCCATACTCACTGTATATATATCCTTTATTCATAAATCTTGTTAAATATTGCATGCATTCCTCTCAAAATAACTTTATATACTAAAGATATACAGTGTACATCTATCAAACAATGTGAATCAAATTTATATTTGAACATCACCTGAATATGTACATGTATTAGCACATGTATATGATGTCTTTTTTTCCAGTCATCAACTGTCTGTAAATTCACATCAGCTGATTCTCCACTGAGCACACTTGCTGTGATATTGTATCTATTTTTGAAGCTCTCCAGTCATCCGTTTGATGCAGTAAAGTCATCATAATTCAGTTCTACTGAGACAATAATTGCTTTTTCCTGAATCAGCTTTCCACTTACTGGTATGTTTTTACTCCTTGAAACACAAAACCACTCCCATACTCACTCGTTTAGATCTCCATACAATGTCCGTCGTGCTGTGGCATATTTCCTCTGTGCTTGTGCACCTTTCTGCCATTCGTTTCTAATGGACTCCTTGTCTTTGATAACATTCTGAATCTGCGTTTTACTGACGTTTAAGCTGGCTGCTATTTTGCGAGCAGTCTCCCCTTTTTCACTTCTTTCAATTACATTAAATCTTTCTTCCAGTGTTAGGAGTTTTCTTTTTTTCTTCGGAGGTTCTGCCATTGTTATTAGTGTTGATGTAATAACGACTAGATGTATTTCGATTTTGATCAGGATTTGGGGAAATGTGGAATAAATATATATTATTTACCAATGAATGAAACCCCCCAAAATAATTAACTCATCAAGAAACAATACATTTTTTTGAGACGAAGTTTAAATCACCAGCGTTATAGCTTGATAAACAAAGGTTGCGACCATCTGCACCTGGGTAAACAAATGGTGGCTTGGTGAAACACTGTAAAAAAAAAAATTAAAAAAAATCCGGAAACGATTCTCACTTACTAGTGTTAAAGACAAAGACCTCATTCACCCGCAGGCATTACAGATTAACTGGAAAGACAAATGATGTACTCAACCCTACACTGAAGCCCTTTCAAAAGATTTATCACTGGCACATTAGGACTACCGGCAATGTGTGGGTTTTCACAAAGATAAAGAAAAAATACAAACCTCTAAATTGACCGCGTATGTCCATCATTACTCCCTTTGATAAAAAATGGTTAATCTTACTGGCAATTCACATGACTTCGTCACTACAATGGCGGTTAGTGACATGTACTTTAGTCTGGTTACAGCAATTTACAAATGACACCATATGCCGGACTTGTAAATTTCACACAACTGGTAGGTAGCCAATTTTTTTTTTTTTTTTTTTTTAAATACTGTATTTGAACAATCTTTACTATTTATGCGGTCGATGATACAAAGGATTAAATGACGGTTAGTGGTGTTTATCTTGCCTTATGGTTGTTCAGTGTTATTTAATGTGCACTTTGTTTGCATACTACATGCATCCTGAGCTCTCGTGTTTACAAAGGATTAAGTCAAGGTCAATGGTGTTGATCTCTGTTTTTTGCGATGCGGTCGTTCATAGCAGTGTTGAAATGCATATTTTGCCAAGAAATCGCGGTCGCTGGTCGCGTTCAGCAGGTGGTCGCTCATTACAGAGCGTTTATATAATAAAATCGATCCGTGCATTACGATTGTGGTCGTTCATGACAGGTGGTCGCTCATAGCAGAGGTCGCTCATGACAGGTTCTACTGTAATTTGGAGAGACAAGGAAGGATAGAGATGGGTCTATAGTTATTTACATCATCTTTTGTTCCTGCTTTATGCAATGGTGTGACCTTGGCAGTTTTCCATGTTTGTGGAAATTTATTGGACCTAATAATTTCCTTGCAAATGAAAGCTATACTCTCTACAATTTCAGGTGCAGCTACCTTTAGTTGCCTCGGTCCAATCATATCTAGTGCTGTAGCTCTACAATCATCCATTTTTTCAATACATTTCAACACAAATTCAGGACTCATTTCAGGAATTTCAAACTTTATATTGTTTGGTAGTTTTTTTAACACAAAAATGGTTGAGTTCCAGATGATCAGATGAAATTCTGGGTTCTTTAAGTTTTTCAGTAATTTGAACGAAAAAACTGTCCTTAAAAATATTTGAGGTGTCAGTTGGATTATTGGTATAAATGCCCTCTTGATTGAGGGATAAAATTTCAGTTTTACTCATACATTTGCCTGCACTAAACTCTCTAAATACTTTCCAAATAGCTTTCAGGTTATTTTGGTTTTTATCCAGCACTTTTTTGTAGTGCGCTTGTTTGACTTGATGTATCATTTTATTAAGTTTATTCCTGCAAACTCTATATTCAGTTTGATTTCCTGGTGATATTAGTTGGTCTCTTTGCTTTATTGCTTCTAAAATTTCTGGGGAGATCCAGCCTGGCTGGTGGTCTTTCTTTATCCTGTGGATTTTTAAAGGGGTATGTTTGTTCACTATACTGATGAACAGATCTGTCCAAGTATCTAAAATATCATCAATATCTTCAAAGATCTGGATTGTACTCCATGGAATCTGTTTCAGATCTTCCAGGAATTTAACAATATCAATGTTTTGATAAGATCTATAAGTAATGGATTTATGAATATTATTTTTTTTTTATTTGCCATTGATGTTACTTGTTAGAAAAATTGCAAAGTGGTCACTTACACCAATCTTTGGAACCACTGTATTGGTATAAAAATTTGATCTATAAGCGTTGTAGAGGTAGATGTTACTCTGGTGGGTTCATTTACTAGTTGCTCCATACCTAACGAAGCAATAAAATCCATCCAATTCACATTTATTTGATCGTTGAGAAGGTCTCTTTTTATATCGCCTAGAATGTAAAATTCTTTCTCTTCATTTGAAATTTTATCTACTTGAAGGTCAGAATATTCACACCAATCATTATGCGATGATGGGAGTTTGTACACAAAACCTACTAAGTAGGGCTTAGCTTTTTCTGGAGTGATCTGTAGCCAGATGGATTTTATTTCCTGCATTTCTAGGTCTACCCATCTTTTAGAAATAGTACCAGTTCTAACATACACAAGGAGCCCACCACCACCTTCTTTCCTATGCCTTCGATAAGGTTTGTCATAGCCATTGATATACAAGAAAGTTTCACCCTGATTTTCTGTCAACATTGTTTCGGAGAGTCCAAATAAATGGATATTATATTTTGGGGAGGTTAGCAGTAACTTCACTTGATTGATCTTTCCACGAAAACCCTGAATATTTAAATGACCTGTGTGTAAACCCTTACTAGAAACTCCTAAATTCATGAGATTAATATCAATGCTATTAGAGGCACTCAAGGAGACATTAAAAGTATTAAAAGTATGTTCACAATGATCATCATTACAACTGTCATTACTGTATAAAAAATTAGTTTTTCTGCAACTGCATTTTCTACTTTTATAATCATTTTATAAATCTGAACTATCAGTCATATTTGATTATGTGCAAGTGGTTGGCAAGTTTCCACATTCAGAACATCTATCAGCAAGGGGATCAAATCTGTTTTGACAAGGGATGCATGGTGTATATGACAGTCCTTGATAGATAGATTGGTCCTCCCGCTGAATATAGTCTTCCTGTGGAGTTGAGATGGCCTTATTTCCCTTTTCCTATTCCATAAATCTAGTGTGAGTTTTGGTTTTGTGTCCAAAGCTACCACACTAATGGCATTGTATTGGCTGTCTGTACCTGCATTAATCTGTGCTGAATGTTTGGTCTCACCACAGTAATCACATCCCAAAGTGTACTGACTGTATTGATATGGCTGACCATATTGTCTGATGCTCTTTTGACCTACATTGGGTTTATAGGGACGGATGAAGTTTGTAATGTGGCTCTAAGACCAGACTACACAAATGACTGCATTTATATTTTTTGCTAGCATTTCCACTCCTTTGGTAGACTGGTGGATATCATCTCTTTTTCCAAATAAATGTTGCATCACTTGTCCCTCTTCGTCCAGGAAACTCGTGTAATTGTAAACAATATCACACTTCCATTCACTTCAGATGACCTCATTGATATCTAACACATCACAATCTCCCCTGGGGGCCATTTCACACAGTGCAACATGAGAGGTGTGATTTTGCTTATGGATGTGTGTAAGTGATTGGTCATATTGTTCTTCAAGAAGTTCTGGATCAGTTCCTTTACTGGCATTGTTCCCTCCAATACAGAGGACTGTTTTAGTAAACTTGGAGAGATAAGTAAAGTGGGCAGTGGTACAGGTCCATTGGATCTGTACAGGATGGAATAAGACACTCCTGCCCCCATGAGTCTCCCAACTATGGGTAAAGTAGTGTGGTGATAGCACAGCATCACTGGGTGAAAGTCTTCCTCGATGAAGTCAATGGCCAGGGCGGAATGGCTTCAAGATGAGCTGAACGACCATGTGCTCAGGGCCAGGGCATGCCACATTATATCAGTGGATTTTGGGTGTAGTCATCCAGTCTGGAGAGGGGTGGGCTTCGCCAGGCTGTATCTTGCTCTTGACACACCACATGAAGACAACTAACAATTCTTCCATACTGGATTGGTCACAGCCTGGGTAAACAATGACCACGCCTTTCGCTGCACACCAGGACGGAGGTGACAAGTATGCTACTGGTGCCCCCACTACCAAGATCCGTGGGAGAGACAACATCATCATCGGTACATGGAACATTAGAACACTGAGGACTGGGGGAAAGTTGAAAGAACTTACACATGAGTTGGAGAGGTACAACTGGAACATTATTGTTCTCAGCGAAGTGCGCTGGAAAAACTTTGCCGAAATAACAACAGATGAAGGGCATAAGCTCTGCTTCAGCAGAAGAGGGGACAAACACAATCATGGCGTTGGATTTCTTGTCCACAAGGGCATTGTGAACAGTATTATGGGTTGCTGCCCAGTCTCAAGCAGTCATATAGGCCTATGCACCCACATCTAACTATGATGACAACGAACTGGAGAATTTTACAACCAACTGCAAGATGTCATTAACAACTCGCCCAAGAATGACATTCTCTTTGTACAAGGAGACTGGAATGCAAAGGTGGGAGTTGATTCACAGACAAACTGGCAAAGCACATGTGGACCCTTCTGCAATGCAGAAACAAATAAAAGGAGGACTCGGGCTCTAGTAGTTTGCTGCCTACAACAATCTTGTGCTAGCCAACACGTTCGGCCCTCACAAGCATCTAGAAGATGGACCTGGCACAGTCCAGATGGACAACATCACAACCAGATTGACTACATCTTGGTGAAAAATAGATTCTTCACAGGACTGAATAATGCCAGAATACGAAGTTTTCCAGGAGCAGATATTAGAAGTGACCATGATTTATTAGTGACAATGTTTCACCTCCACCTGAAAATGATCAAAAAGCCTAACCAACCAAGAATCAGATTTGACCTTGAAAAGTTGAACAATCCAAAAGTCGCAGAAGACTTCTAAGCAATGATGGGTGGTAAATTTGCACCTTTGGTAACCCTGGGCAGCCAAGACACCTACCTCAAGTCCTTAACAACCACATTTAACACAGCTGTGACTAGTACAGCTAGCCAGATCATTAACAGATATCATCGAACAAAGAAACTTTGGGTCACAACAGATGTCCTTGAGCCATGTGACAAAAGAAGAGAACTGAAAAAGGGAAAAAGAGAACATGAAGGAGCTAAAACATACAGAGAGATAAACAACATGATCAGGAAAAGCATGAAAAAGGCAAAGGAATCCTAGATAGAAAGACAGTGCTGCAAAATCAAAGACAGTCTGAGTAGAAATGAAAGCAAAATGGCATATCAACTGGTGAAAGATCTCACAACCCATAAACAAGGGAAAACTACCACCATCCAAGACAAATCAGGAAAATGCCTCACAGAAGATCAAGAGATCCTCAAGCGATGAACAGAATACTGCTGAGAATTGTTCAATCATAAGACCCAAGGAGATCCAGCAGTACTAAATTGCCCTCAGGCAGAAGAAATTGATGACAACCCCATTGTTCATGAGGAAAAAGAAGAAGTAGAAATTGCAGTTAGGTCACTAAAGAAAGGAAAGTCAGCTGGCGTTGACAACATACTGGCAGAGCTCATTCAAGCAGGAGGAGAAGAGATAGTCATAGTCCTAACAACAATCTGCAGCAAGATATGGCAGACAGGAAAATGGCCCACCACATGGACTCAATCCAATTGGTCATCATGCTCCCGAAGAAAGGAAACCTACAGCTATGCCAAAACTACAGAGCCATCAGTTTGATCAGTCACCTGAACAAAGTCATGCTGAAGATAATTCTCAACATACTAAAGCCTCAAGCAGAGAAAATTATTGCTGAAGAGCAGAGGCAGGCTTCCAAGCAGGAAGGAGCATTACAGAACAAATCTTGAATCTCAGACTTCTTTGAGAGAAATGCCTTCAGCATGAGCAGAATCTATACCACGTCTTTATAGATTTCAAAAAGGCCTTTGATAGGGTATGGCATGCAGCCTTATGGGCAACTATGAGGAAGTACAACATCAGCTCAGACCTGATGCAGGTTGTTGAGCACCTCTATGACAAAGCCGCCAGTGCTGTCCTCATCAATGATAGCAGAGGAGATTGGTTTCGAACAACAGTTGGAGTCAGACAGGGATGTATACTGTCACCTGCACTCTTCAACATTTCATGGAAAGGATCATGGAGGATGCCTTGCATGACCACAAGGGCACTGTCAGCATCAGAGGAAGAACAATCACCAGCCTTCACTTTGCAGATGTTATTGATGGTTGAACAGGAGATGAAAAAGAACTGGTTGACTTGGTTGAGCGCCTTGACACAACCTCCACAGCATATGATACGGAGATTAGTGCTGAAAAAGCCAAACTGATGACAAACAACACCAATGGCATCAGTGCAGAAATTAAGGTCAGTGGACAGAAGCTGGAAAGAGTCACAAGCTTCAATTACTTGGGATCAATTATCACAGATGAGGGCTCCAAACCAGAACTCCTTTGCAGGATTGCCCAGACAACAGCAGGAATAACAAGGTTGAGACCAATATGGAAAGATACCAACATTGCTTTTGGTTCCAAAATAAGGCTGATGCGCATGATTGTCATATCTATCTTTCTGTATGGTTGTGAATATGGACACTCGCATCAGATCTACAAAGAAGGATTGAAACCATAGAAATGAAATGCTACCGCAAAATCTTGGGCGTCTCATACATTGACCATGTAACCAATGAAGAAGTCCACAACAGGATCCAATGAGCCATTGGATCCTATGAAGACATCTTGACCGCTGTAAAAAGCACAAACTGAAGTGGTACGGTCATGTCTTAAGATCGTCTGGACCGGCAGAAACAATCTTGCAAGGCACAGTGTGAGGGTGCAGAAGAAGAGGCAGACAGAAAAAGAGGTGGGAAGACAACATCAAGAAGTGGACAGGCGTGGGATTTGGAGATTCCCAAAGGGCAGTAGAGAACAAGGAAAGATGGAGAGAATTGTTTGTAAAGTCAACTGTAGTGCCCCAACGACCTCTTGGGTTAAGGGATTGATGATGATGATGATAATGATGGAGAGATCATATATTTTTATATCTTCCAGTATTGTCTGTATTTTGGCACCCGAAATGGCGTGCTTTCTAACACCGTGCCTCAGCCCTCGGTAGTTAATTCCATGTGAAATGGAACTGCCAATAAGGAGGATGTTACCTCTGCTATTAGAAGGCAAATTATGTGTACTTTGTATTGATGTAGTTAGTCTGTATGGTGCTTTATCAGACCTGCCAAACCTTAAGATTTTGCTGTAAGTCTTACGAAAATTACCCTTGAAATATGGACTTACAGCATATACAAATGAAAACTATGGAAAAAGTCTGAGTATGTCTCGTGGTGGGATATATGACTGCCATCATCATGTGAAATGGAAATGGAATTTCCAAGAATTATGTCAAGTTGAGAGATATCAACAAGCGATTGAGTTGCATAGGGTTTGGAACTAAAGTTTGTGCAACTGTACTAGTGGTAAATAAGGTCTGCGCATACTTTAGAAACTTTTAAGTTGAACATAATGTTTATCGTTGCTGTGGTGAACTTTTAATTATGTTTTCCAGCTTTACAATTGCAGTTATTGATATTTTGTTGCACCTTACTGAAAACTGGTCAATCTTACAGAAAAAAAATCAACTGCCTTACTGAGATGGATTCGTCAAGGTTGGCAGGTCTGCTTTATTACTCTTTGTTGTGTTTCTTGTCAAAAAGGATCTCAAGTGAGATGTATATGTTGGAACAGACACAAGTGTGTTGCTTCCAAGACTTTATTTCTAAGAGTGACTCCTATAAGCAATCCACAAAGCGGGTCCCTAACAGTGCATACGTATAGAAGTTGGAAAACGATGTACACATGATGCAGATTGTATAGTCCATTTGAAGAATACAACATTTCACTTGTTTTGATAAAATAAATAAAGTTGTTTTATCTTGGATGTAACATATAAAACAAGGCAACGAAATCTAAATGATTCTGTAGAAATAATTATTTTCAATGATACAGATTTGGCATGAAACAGTATATCACATAATGACAATGCATGCATAGGTAATGTCCAAAACATACTTAATGTGTTAATAACGTTGTTCATAAGCATCTTGGATAACCATTAAATTTATTTATTTGATTTTTTTTTTTATACTATACCCTAAAGATTCATCCTGCTTGTCATGCACTCATCAGTTGTTAACAGTCTCTGCCATTCCACATAATCGGCACTCCTGGGATGTCAGTTACACTCAAGTTTCAGTTCAGTTGTCTATCTATGACCATCAGTGTTACTTAATCCATTCATCATTTACATAGTTTGTTAGGTTTCACCTCTCTTCCAGACCGTGTTATATATGGGGCGACTCTGACCTCATTGTCTTAGCTCCTGATTCTGGGACAGTGTTACTGAATGTGGTTCTGTAGGGAAAACTGTTTGAAATGGAATATTTTCATATTGCTGCTCGGGGTCAGCCAATACGCACTCAGCAAATGGGGTCACATCTGACAGATTCTCCATGGTTTTATTAAGTAACCTTCAATTTCAGCAGTAAACACCACCATCCCTAGCTTGTACAGAGTATGACCTGCTGCTGTAAACTCTTGTAACCTTGGTGGATTTCCATAATTTGCCAAATTGAACTCTCACAGAATGATTGATGGAAAGTGGTTTAAGTAATTTTGCTGATTTGGCAAAATACTGTTTTTGCTTTGATTTCGACTACTGCATTTTGTTTTGAACAATAGCTGGGTCAACGGTCTGTGGTTTGAGAAGTTGATTTGTAATTGGTATTATAGATTTTGTTCTTCTACCAAGTAACATTTGAGCTGTTGTACAGCTGCAATCCAAGGGCATATTTCTATATTCTAGCAAGGCTAAATAAGGGTCCTGCTTACTGTCCCTTGCTTTGGTGAGCAATTTCTTGGCAGTTGAGACTGCCTTTTCTGCCAAACCATTAGACATTGCATGTAATGGACTTGTCATCCTGTGTTCGAAACACCATTCTTTCACAAAGTTTGTGAATTCTTGGGATGAAAATTGCGATCCATTGTCGCTCAGACAGACACCATTTCGTGACGTGTGTACTTTCAGTTTCCTGATAATTGTGATACTGTGTGTGTCAGGCAACAAGTCCATCTCAAAAAAGCGACTCTAATAATAATCTGCAGTCTTGAGATAATTTTTTCCATCAAATGGAAATGGGTCAGTACCAATTTTTTTATATGGCCTTTGTGGGATTAAAGGTTCTTTAACATTGGAGTTGTGGTGAGTGAGACATATCGAGCATTTTAGCACCTGGTCTGTGATTTGTTTAGAGATGCCTTGCCAGAAGATGCTCTCTTTCGTGTGTTCTAATGTCTTGTTTACTCTCAGATGACCAGTGTGCACAGCTCATATCATCTCCTGCCAGAGATGTTTTGGTACAATTAACTTTTGACCCCTGAAAATTAAGTCATCTTCTACAGATAGCTCATCCCTGTGATTCCAGAACTCAAGCACATCTGTATTGCAGTCAGTGCATGAACTAATCCATCCCTGAGTTATAATCTTTATCAAAGTTTGCATTTGCGTGTCAACTTTAATAACGCTCTTCAGACATTCTAACTGTCAATCTGTGACAAACAACTGTTGTTTGATCATATGTATGTGAAGGTTGAGTCTTTTGATCAATTTGGGTATGTGTCGGAAGTGATTGTCTTGATAAATAATCACTAATGGGCAAATCTTTCCCTCGTACATGATGCACTTCAATATCGTACTGCTGAAGCTGCAACATCATGCATTGAAGGCATGGAGTTGCTGCTGAAAGGGTCTAGGAAAGACCAATTGATGAAAACATTTACAGCCAATGAGTTTGCTGTATCAGTTCTGGCTGAGTCAGTGGCATAGTTGGAATACTGCATTGGGTTTTCTTTTGGCAATATACTTCAGGTGTCTGTACACTTAGAAAAATAGGTTTAGGACCAATGGTTTGTGAATGTCTGCTGGTAGTCAAAGGTTTGCCTTTATTACACATACATGGGGAGTGCTGTATATGATCTATAGTAGGGCCCTCTGTAGGTGGCAAAGGGATCATAGTGGATGGAGTGCTATTCATTGCAGGAACCCTAGAAAATGGGTCAGCTCTCTTATCAGATAATTCTTGGTTTCTATGACTACAACTCTCATTTGAGTCCACTATATCTGACAAACGTGGAATTGAAACTATCATCATTCATAAGGGCTAGATCAGTAGCCATTCTGATGAAGTTCTTATCTTTCCATTTCAGTGACTCGATCTAACCCCTAACTTCAATTAGACTTTCAGCACAATTAAAACTAAGTACACATTTTAGTCCATCAGCTTGTGTTGTAATAGTAAACATGGTCTGGGATGAATCAAAAGTGAATTCCTTTTTAATTTGTTCAGGATCTGATGGATAAATCCAGTTGTCAAAAATGTTATTGTGAAATTGGATGAATTTTAATGTTTCACATTGTAGATGATACCCTCTAAATTGTCCTTAACGGGAAGGTCTTGCTCTACATCAGAGAATCCTTTAAATGAAAATTTTTCTGAGTCGGAAGAGTGTGAGAAACTTGACATTAATGTGATAGATGAATCCATGACGAAAATATTCATTATAAAGTTTGTCTCTTAGTATATATTTCAATATTGTTATGATGTGTATTAATTGTAGTACAGTAAAAACTGTCATGAGCGACCACCTGTCACTTCCGACCACAATCGTAATGCACAGATCGATTTTATTATATAAATGCTCTGTTATGAGCGACCACCTGCTGAACGTGACCAGCGACCACGATTTCTTGGCAAAATATGCATTTCGACACTGCTAGGAACGACCGCACCGCAAAAAACAGAGATCAACAGCACTGACCTTGACTTTATCCTTTGTAAACACGAGAGCTCAGGATGCATGTAGTATGCAAACAAAGTGCACATTAAATAACACTACAGTTGAACAACCATATAGCGAGGTAAACAGCACTAACCATTATTTAATCCTTTGTATCAACGACCGCATAAATATTAAAGATTGTTCTAATACGGTATTTAAAATTTAAAAAAATTTGGCTAGCTATCAGTTTTGTGAAATTTACAAGTCCAGCATATGGTGTCATTTGTAAATTGCAGTAAACCAGTTTAAAGTACATGTCACTAACTGCCATTGTAGTGCCGAAGTCATGTGAATTGCCAGTAAGATTAACCATTTTTTCATCAAAGGGAGTAATGATGGACATAAGCAGTCAATTTAGAGATTTGTATTTTTTCTTTATCTTTGTGAAAGCCCACGCAATGCCAGTAGTCCTAATGTCCCAGTGATAAATCTTTTGAAAGGGCTTCGGTGTAGGGTTGAGTACAATGTTTGTCTTTCCAGTTAATCCATAATGCCTGGGGGTGAATGAGGTCTTTGTCTTTAATATTAGTAAGTGAGAATCATTTCCGGATTCGTTTTTTTAATTTTTTTATTATTATTATTATTTCTTTTGTTACAGTGTTTCACCAAGCCACCATTTGTTTACCCGGGTGCAGATGATCGCAACCTTTGTTTATTGAGCTATAACACTGGTGATTTAAACTTCATCTTCAAAATAAATGTATTGTTTCTTGATGAGTTAATTATTTTTTTTTGGTTTCATTCATTGGTACATAATATACATTTCCCGAAAGCCTGATCAAAACCATAATACATCTAGTCGTTATTACATCAACACTAATAACAATGGCAGAACCTCCGATGAAAAAAAAGAAAAATTCTAACACTGGAAGAAAGAATTAATGTAATTGAAAGATGTGAAAAAAGGGAGACTGCTCGCAAAATAGCAGCCAGCTTTAACGTAGGTAAAACACAAGTTCAGAGTGTTATCAAAGACAAGGAGTCCATTAGAAACGAATGGCAGAAAGGTGCACAAGCACAGAGGAACTACGCCACGGCACGATGGACATTGTATGGAGATCTAAACGAGCGAGTATGAGAGTGGTTTTGTGTTGCAAGAAGTAAAAACATGCCAGTAAGTGGAAAGCTGATTCAGGAAAAGGCAATTATTGTCTCAGCAGATCTGAATTATGATGACTTTGCTGCATCAAACGGATGACTGGAGAGCTTCAAAAATAGATACAATATCACAGCAAGTGTGCTCAGTGGAGAATCAGCTGATGTAAATTTACAGACAGTTGATGACTGGAAGAAAAGACTACCATCCATCACTGAAGGGTATAACCTATGTGATATTTTTAATGGTGATGAAACAGAACTCTTTTACAGAAGACTACCTGACAGGTCCCTAGTGCAGAAAGATGATGTTCGCAAAGGAGGGAAAAAAGCAAAGGAGAGGTTGACACAATTGTTAGCATGTAGTACAACTGGAGAAAAACTGGACCCCTTAGTTATAGGCAAATCACGCAACCCAAGATGTTTTAGGTCATATAATTTAAGATCTTTGGGTGTTGCCTATGAATCCAACAGAAAGGCTTGGATGACATCAGACATCTTTTGTAACTGGCTTGTAGCTGTCAACAATAAAATGAAGAGGAAAAATCGGAACATTTTAATTATCATAGACAACTGCAGTGCACACCCAGATGTTAAGTTTAGCAATGTAAAACTGGTCTTTCTGCCCCCAAATACAACATCTAAACTACAGCCCTGTGATGCAGGGATAATTCAGGCTATAAAAATTAATTATCAGAAGAAACTGCTGTGACACATTCATTCTAAAATGGATGAGTGCTCTACAGCAACTGAAATATTTAAGACTATCACTGTTCTGGATGCCATTTTATGGATTAAGTCAGTGTGGGATGCTCTGTCTGTATACACCATAGAAAGGTGTTTTGCCAAATGCGGCTTTTCTGTCAGTGTAGAAGCCATAAAGCCAGAGTGTGAAGAGAGTGAACAAGACGTGCATCCATCAATGGAACCTCTTCTCAATGGCATGACATTGGAAGAATATGCAGATATGGACCACTGTCTAGAAACTGCTAATGATTTCTCAGGACCAGACTGGGAGAAGGATATTCTTCAGAGAGGTAAATCGGGTACTCCTAACTGCTGACAGTGATAGTGACAATGAGTCATCTGTTGGTGAAATTCTGCCTCTGGTCATTTCACATTCTACAGTCATAGAACATTTAAAGGAGATTAAAGTATATGCTTTAAAACGTGGCAATCCCAAACTTTTGCTTCTTTGCTCAGAAATGGAGATACATGTTCAGACCAATCAGCTGAGTAAAAAATGTGAACAAAGAAGTATAATGGATTTCTTAAAGAAAAGTGATTAAGTGTATAGAATAAGATATATACATCATAGCTAACTGCAGTTTTTGTTACATGTGAAACAACTCTAAAATGTATGGCCATGTGAAGTTACCTTATGGATAGGATAAATATTATCTTTGTTTATTTCACAAATCATATATACATGTGCTAATATATGTACATATTAATGTGATGTTCAAATATAAATTTGATTCACGTTGTTTAAAATGATAGATGTACACTGTATATCTTTATTATATAAAGTTATTTTGAGAGGAATGCATGCAGTATTTAACAAGATTTATGAATAAAGGATATGATACATGTACAGTGAGTATGGGTATTTTTTTCTTCTTCAACAGTGCTTTAAGCTATTGACCCTGGAAACCAGTCCATTTTCACACACCTGTTATGAGACCACCTGTCTTGAGAGACCGCTTTTGATTGGCAGAAGGGGCGGTCTCTCATAACAGGTTTTAATGTAGTCACATCAAATACAAAGTACAGTGATGGCAAGTGATAAAAAGCAGTTGAGTTGATCATTGAGTGTTGGCAGCCATCTTAATGAATGCATCCTGTTCAAAATCCACAGCAGAAAAATTATTTTGTCCAATCCCTGCACACACACACATCTACAACATTATTAAAAAATATCACAAGTAATCCATGATCACTGTATTAACATTTATGACTTGGGTACTATTTTCCTGTGGACTAAGTATTTTCTCCATAAAACTAATTAAATCCATCCAGGAGCATGCAGCAGCACTGTCTGCAAAGCAGCTGGCTCTATTCCTCAATCTGTTTAGAAGGTCCGTCAGTGGTAGGTGGTGCTCTTTTGTGTGATTTACTTTTTGTATTTCCAGTTTCCAGATTATAGACATATACTAAGCATTTGGTTATATGTAATTCTTGTCTATGACAAGATAGCAAAAATACTTTCAAACAGACAACCTGTTAGTTGTTGGTGATTTTTATTTAATATTCTAGGCCATTTTACGGTTGCTTCATTTGATTAGATGCAGGACTCACTTTTGCCACCGGACAGAGGTATTTTTGATCAAATATTTTTTTACTCCTTAATTTCAACTTTTTTTTACATACTTATATATTGAGTTTTTCTTAATCCCGATAGGGATTTGTAGTTTTTTTTGTGGGGGTTTAAAACTAATTTTAAATATGCAATATTTACCTGCAACTGTGAATACATCCTCCCAAAGAGTGGAGAAGAGGACAGATGACCTTTTGCACTCCACTCTCTTATTTTGCACACCACTCTATGTCATGTGGTTAAATGCAAAAGGTATTATTATGTCATCTTTTCTTTTCACAAATGACAATTATGAAAGACATCAGACTGGAGTGGGAGGAGGACATTCGGCAATAGCTGTAAGCAAGTATTGCATAATTAAAATTACCCCCCCCCCCACTTCATTTTAATAGCAGCAATTACTTATCCTGCCGCTATTGCATAGCTGAATTTGTCACTTAGTTGGGTAGGCTGATGCTCTAGTCAAATTGATCAAAAACAGAAATTGAGTTGCACTTACTACAGAGGGAGAGGTGCATCTATAGAAGGTTGATGTCTCTTTGAGCCCCATATTGTATCATAGCAGTGGGCCCCAGAGAGAAACACAAATGAGATGTTTTGCAGTGCTTTACCTCGCCAAGGGGGTGGGGGGCGCAACCTGCTGTCATGATGAATCATGCAACTCGCCATTGCTGAGCACAACCTACCTAATGAGAGGGTGCAACCCGCTAGAAACCAGAGACAGCCAGTATCAATAGACAAGGCATGAATGTCACTTCTTTGTATTGCAGAAGGAAGCTTCCCTCAATGGTTCACATGGGGCATGGTTAATGACCACAAGAAACAAGATTCCATCTGGGCACAAGAAAGCGGGAGACAGGTCTCTGGAACCCAAACACTTGACAAGAGCATCAAGGTGACAGAAGCTCGATAGCCCATTAAAGTGGATACTGAACATCTTTTGGTCTTAAAAAAGGAATGAGGGGAAAGCAGCAATGAAGTTAAGGGGGGCTGAGAGGATCATTTTGTTCCTACTGCATCAAATGCAGACGATTCTCCACCAGGCATCATAAACCTTGGCAGTAGCAGTTCTCTTGGCCTGAATGTTGCAAATGGCAACTTGGCCTGAAAACCTGTTCTGGCAGAGAAAATGCTAGAGATGAGGTGACAGATCCCACCAGTGAAGTAGAGACCTGGTCAAGGTCGAGGAGATTGATGGAACATGATCGCTGGGGCCACAAAGGGGTGATGAGAATGGTCCGAGCAGAGAAGTTTGGACTCTTTACAGAACTTGTGGTAGCAGTCAGAAGGTGGGAAAGCATATTTGAATAGGTGATCCCACTAGAATCTGAATGTATTGACTGCCTTTGCTCTCTTATCCAGGACAGACATGTAAAAGGAAGTTGTTTGTTGAGCTTGGACGCAAACAAGTCCACTAGAGGTCTTCTCCAGAGGGAAAACGGTCACTGTTACTGAGTGGTGAAGAGACCATTCTGTTGAGGAAGGCTGAGTCTGTTTGGGATAGTCTGGATAGACTGTTCTCTAATACGTTGATCTTGCCTGGAATGTGTAGAACTCAGATTGAGACTTTCTCTGAGGCTGCCCAGATTCCAGACCTCCACACACAGAAGGGATGTGTGTGCTTCCTTGACATCATAGATATGCTACGACAGGCTTGTTATCTCAGGAGACCATGACACATCGGCTCCTTATTATGTCAATGCACCCTTGCAGTGCTAGAAATACTGCTTTCATTCTTAGGTTCTTGATGTGGAGGGTTAATTCTGCCCGAGTCCAAGGACCATGGAGAATTATGCCCTCAAGCTCTAAATGGGCCCCCAAAATTGGAATATGGTGCATCAGTGAACAGATAGGAATGGAGATCAGGAGTGTGCATGGGAACCCCCATAAAGAATCTGTCTGAATTGATGTTGTTAAAGAACCTTGGTGAGGCTTCCAACTTGCAAGAAGGAGGAAATGTAGAGGATGCATGTTCCAAGCAGGGAAAGATAGACCAAGAGTGGAACAGATCCTGATGAACTGTTGATCAGCCAGTTGTTGAAATACTGGAGAATCAATGTTCCCTGTATTTGTAGGTGGGCCTCTACCACTCCTGTGATCCGGGTGAAGAAGGGATGTGGAAGAGATTCCGAATAGTAGAACCCAGAATTGAAAAACTTGCTGGTCTAAGCAAACATGAGATATTTGAGGTGTGGAGGAAAGAAGGGGATGTGCAGATAGGCATTCTGAAATTCGATGGAGATTGTCCAATCGAATGGACGAAGAGCATTCTGGATTGAGGTGGTTGTCTCCATCTAGAAGGTTCCCTTTGAGAGAAACTGGATAAGCAGGGAGAGATTGATTGAGGTTTGAAAATATCCACTTTTCTAGTTGATTAGGAAAATTTGGGATTTGTTCTGATGGGAAGGCATGCCCAGGCTTCCATAGAAATACCCACTTTGGCATCATTGGCATACAAAGGAGGTTAACAAGCCACTTCGAGGAATGTACTTGGTAGCTGGAAGAAGAAGTAGGGGGTCTCAGTGTTGTGGGAGCAACAGACCATCCTTTATTTTGCTGACCTACATTGGCTTTGTGAATACCTCCTAAGAGAAGTCGTTGTTGCCACAACTTGTCTAGAACTTGCTCCAGGAGGCAACAAGGAGAGAGTGCATTTTCATCATCTTAGTCAAGGATGCTCTGAGTTCGAGAGTGGCTGGGCGTTAACATGTCCCTTGATGGAAGGGTCATAGGAGCACTGTGCCATGGTCCCTGGTTCATCACGAGTTTCAGAGGGGAGGCAAGAACGTTTGTCTACCCTAGATGATGTATCACCTTAAACCTTCCAAACAGAAGCCACCTGGTGATGAGATGATGGTGGGAGCTTGCAGCAAGAACAAGGTCCACTAGCCCATGGGTGCATAATGGACCAAGGGCCCAGAGGTGTTAGGCCCCAGATCCCAGGGTTCATAGGTATAATTGGGAACAGGGGAACACCAATGCAGTCCCTAGCCTGAGTCCTGCGTATCGATTGTGAATTCTGCACAGGGTGGGATGTTCAAATGAGGAGAAAGGGGTAGCTTGTTCCTTGTCCTGTCCCCGTACTGAGAGGCCGATGAGTGATAGATGGGAATGACCTCGTCTTCGACTGATTTACCACTGTGCATCATGGGTGCGGTGTTGTGCCTCCTGAACAGAAGGGCGGAAAACGCTGCCAGAAGCACGATATGTTTTGGGGTGCTCAGCCTCACGAAAGGGGTGCGATCAATGTCATGAAAAGCACTTTAATGGTTAAATGTTAAATAAAAATAAATTGTATACTGCGTTCAGTACATTTTCACGTGTGTTACTTTCAGTTGATTTGTGAGAGTTCTTGTGCATCACAGATTGAAGTGCACAAATTCGTAAATGTTTTGTGCTTTGTGCTCCCTGGCAGCAGCTCTGTTTCCAGACTCTCCAGAACAATTAATGATCAACTTTTGCACCAAGTTTCCCTGTAGTTTTTACGTATACTTCCAGATTGTCACGCAGTGAATAAGCTACCTTAAATGCTGATTGGTGGTTATTGTTTAACCTGTAAGTATTAACCACCAATAAGAATTAAATTTAACATATTTCACCATGTGACAACAGTAGAGTAGCTTTCAAAATTCAACCAAAGTAGGCAAGATACAAATCAACACAGAAACTTGGCTTAAAATTCTTTATAAATGAGTAAAGTACTTGATTTACCTGTGGAACACATGTGGCATGTCTCCTTTGTGCTGAAAAGGCTATTTGGATAAAATAATTAGAATGGCATTGGCAGGCAATACATGTGAACCATGTTGCTTTGTTAACTTTGTAGAAGGTGAGTTAGTGTTTTTTGTTTTTACTAACAAAAATGAGTGTTTGTGCCTGCAGCAGCTGTCTCAGATGAATTCTTAATTTAAAGTACAAGAAGGCAAACGACTAATAATTATTGACGACAGTGCTGAAGCAGATGATACACGTTCAGGACAATAGGGAAGGTAAGCCTCTTAAAAAGAGTTAATGGTCAGTACAGAAGAATGAAACGGAATATTCAGTCTTGGGCATAAAAGCTGCGAGGGCAACAATTAGTGTTTATTAGACATGCATTGATCTGAGTATGTCTGATGGTGGGAGATGTGACTGCCATTGTCATGTGAAGTTGAGAAAAAAGAATTACATGAAAATGGCAAGAAGGGTTTGAACTATAGTTTGTGAACTCTGCTGGAGGTAATTATTATAAAGGTCTAAGTGTACTTTAAAAAGTTCACAAGTTATATTTGAGACTGATCCAGCAACAGTATACCTTATGTTCAATTAAAAAGTTTGTAAAGCGTCAGTAATCTGGACATGTAAGATATTACTGTCATTATTGAGCTTGATTCAAAGTCTCACAGGATTCAGATACATCTTTGTGATTATTCTTGTTTTCAGAGAATTCTTTTACAGCAAATAAATCAATGGAAAGAGGGGGAAAAATATGGGCATAAAAAAAAGTCCCAATTTAGGAGCCCACTCACTTGCTTTGCATGTACCAACTGCAAACAGTTAGGCTTATGTCCATTGTATTGCCCATGGTCAGACGAGGTATGTGACCTTGCACACAAACACCTATGAGAGGCAGAGAAAAGGGCCTTTAGGTTCATTATCTGGGTCCCTCAGGTCTCAGAGAAGGCATTTCAGTGCATAAAGGGGGCACTCACCAGTTATTATGTACTCCTGAGAGAGTGACATGTAAGGTGAAGTTGTTTGCATTTAAAACATGCACATTGGAGAGAATGTTGGCATACCTCTATGCTACTTTGATGTAATGTGGCTGACATTTCTTTGGATATTGCACTTTTGGAAATTGTAAATGATCTTAGCACATTGCTAACTAAAATGACTGCTCCGTTGTGGTCCAAAAATCAGCCTGAATTTGTCTAAAGTACACTATCCTTAGCAGCTATTAAAATAGGGAAAATGAATTTTGCCAGACTAGACAATACCAGTTTCTGAAAGTGCAATGAATGAATTACCAAATATATAAAATGTAAAAAAGTTACTGGCTCTTTTTTTTTTACAATTTACCTCTGAAGTTCAGGAAGTGAAAATGACCAAGTGGAGCAAACACTTTTTTGAAAGGTGCACATCTGGAGTAAGGCCAAGCTGTATACTCTACAACCCATATTACACCCATCAATCATACACCAAAATAAAGGGAATTAAAGGTTCTTTGAACAATACCTAACATATACAAGGTCTTTTTTAAATAGCCAGTATAACTAGTGAGGAAACCCAGGGAAATTCTCTTTAAAATTCTAACCCTATGCAAAAATACGAAACTTTAGAGCACCGCCAAAGGCCTTCTTATATGGTGTTGGATTAGAATGAATTGCCCTTGTGAGGAGGAAAAGCACCATATGAGAGCCCAGAGTCTATTATTGGTAACAGGATTGAGCCTTCCTAAGAGGGGAGAGGTATGATCTAGTTCAAGATCTGATGAAGGGTCCTTCTACAGACCTGTCATTGGGCCGGTCATCAGTCTGTGAGTAACAGAAATTAGAATCACTGGGACAGAAATCAGGTTGTGACCCTAATTCTTATGCCAGGACTCCACTGAGTTCATTGAGGAACAGGCTGAGTTGGTGCCTGCTCATCCCTTTGTCTTTTGTCTCATCCCACCCATCAGCCCAGGCAGTGGAAGAGGAAGAGATAAGACAGTGAACTAAATTGACCTCTCTCTCTCTCTCTCTCTCTCTCTCTCTCTCTCAGGTTTTTGAGGGACCAGTAGTTCACAAGGCTGTTGGCTATTGCCAAAACCTCAAGGTGTCCCTTGGTCCTGTTAGTGGAGCAGCTTCACCTCAGCAGAGATGTTGCCCTGGATACTTTGGAGGTCTTACTGAATCACAGTTAGAACTTTTCCCATAAGAGCTACTCTTTAAGAGGAAGAGATGCATTTCAGAAGTCTCATTCCCTCCATGGCATCCCAGGGCTTGAGGGGCCAGCAACACCAGTCCCTTGCATCCACTCCTGGTCCATCAAAACCAGATATGAAGCAAGTGTTGTGCCTGATAACACCACAGAGCTTTCAGCAAAGGTCTTTAGAAGGATGTGGCCTCAGTCCAGGAGTCAACTCCAATATAAACCTCCCTCAAACGCACCTGTAACTGGATGAGATGGCCAGAAGGACCCAGAGAGAGTTTTTGCAGGCTTTTACTTTTAACTGATGGAGGGGAGGGGTTACCCCTAGGAACTGCTTTCTTTCCTACCATGCATCCGTTTTCCCAGGCTCCCCATGCTTGGCTTGCCTTCTTTTCAGAAGCCATCTTGGATCTTTTCTATCCAATGGTAGGACTACTAGCTTCTTTTCCAGGAGCACCCTCTTTAAATGACCATAATGCTTTTTCATTTGTCAAAACTGCAGATATATATATTTAGAGCTTTAAAAAAATTTCAGTTCCTTGTACTATTACTTTCACATTTATTGTCATCAATACTAAATTTAAGTATTGCTATGTTTGATAGTATTTGGCCACAGGTCTCACACCACTTATTATTGTCATTAATACAATTCAGGCAGGTAGGGTATTGCAGTTATTACATTGTATTTGACTTCAGGTCTCGCATTTTTCATAAACATGATCATCATTTTTTTTCATCGTTAATTGTTTTCAAAGAATCCCTTTGCAGCAAGATGTTGCAGAGCATGGATAAATGTGGACATAAAAACAGTCTAGTGGGATATACACCCCACCTGTTTCTCTTGTACTTATTGCCAATAGACAGACCAATATCCATTTTTCTGTTTATGTTCAAATGAGGTCTGGAACCTTGCCAAAATTAGAAATGTCAGAATTTTAGGAAAAGTCAACTAATGATCGGCTACCCAGGTACCTGATCAAAGGGAAATTATATTTAATGTGAAGCTGAACTGCTTTCTTGTAAGTTCATGCATGCCAAACCCCCCCACCCCCCTGAGAGGTATAAGCATAATTATTACTAATATAAGTGGCCAAAAAAAAGCACAGTCAGAGCGTTAAAAGGGTGATATATGTATTACATGCCATAATTACAGAAAAACATACATTTCTGCTACTTACTTGGTTCTGTAGTTACTTAAAACTCTTGTCGCAAATCGGCAAAATCCATGTGAATTAGTGCAATAATACAGACACAAAACAAAATGATAAATTATTTATACACATTGACTTTAATTAGTCTATGTCACATGTTTAACTTTTGCTCCAGGGTTGTAAAGTCAAGGCCACAAATTCTGAATTTATTATATTACTGTAAACCTCCTCTTTCAATTTAACAAAATCCTTCTCATTTTGCAATCATAAACATCCACGAGTTACATTGATAAAGCCTGTTTCACTTGATAATATTTGGCACCGTTGTTTTCAATATAGACTAGTCCATTACATAAGTGTGGATTAGACTGTAATTAATCTTTGACAAAATGTTTTCAAATCCATGAAACCTGTCTGTTTTCTTTAAAACATGTCACATACAGTTAATATAAATAGAAAATAAGGAAACTGTTTGTGTACATAGCCAAATGGTCGCACACGTTGACAATATGAAGAAGATGGAGGTCTACGATGGATCAGTGTCACATGACACAAGCCTTGAACTGTACTCTCTTTTTTTGTGTCTATCTCGCTCCTGACAGTGCCATATATAATCTTTTATCTGAACGTGGAAAATTTTTTTGGGTTAACATGAACTGAACGGCTACCCCACAGCTAATTTTATTACCCGAGTAATTATGAACAAGCGAGTACCTGGATACCCGTTGACACCTTTAGCCGAAATCGGACGCTTCGAAGAGGAGGTGGAAAAGAGCCTTCCTTCTCCTTGTCTCATGCAAAGACTGGATCCTTCCCAGAGTTCCTTGGGTCTCTAAAGAAGATTATCTCTTTTGTGGTGATCAGGACACTTCTCCATGCCAGGAGCATATGGGATCAGCCTCCACAGAAACATACGAGGCCTTTGGGTCCCTGATGATTGTTTCAACTTAGTCAGAGCCTTGTTCAGGGTCCCTCCGAGTGGAGAAAATACAAAGACGGAGAGGGAAGAGCTGTACCCTCTCAAGGCCCGTAGCCAAATGATCATATTTCAACGATGATCTCTTGACCATTTGGTAGACTGGTTTTTATGTGGTATTGAATTCACTCAAGGCTCTTCAGATGTGCTCTGCTGAAGCACGATGTTTATACTTCACTCCATAATTCAGTGTTCTCTACAGGAACCCGAAATAACTCAGTCATAATCTTCCACTGCTATTCGATTACTATGTTTACCTCATAGGAACGATAAAAGATGGAGGGCACTGAATTATTGAGTGAGAAACCTTGGCCAATTCCATACCTCCATGTTCTACCATTGTTTTCTCTATTATTCCCCGCCCCACCCCCACCCCACCCCACCCCCATTGCTTCATAGAACGATTTTGTTTTTAAAAAACAATTTGTTGCATTATCTTGACTGGGCTAAAGTGTGTCGGGACGATTGGAATTATGCCCATGCTAAATTTGCAGACAATAACTGCATTTATTTTTTTTCCTCTCTCCAGTTCAGTACAAATGTATAAATGGCTACCAAAAAAAAAAAGCCTTGCACACCACATTCCCCGAGTTGAAACTTCAAATGTATAAATGGCGAAAAGAACAACACACAACTTTTTCCCCCCCTAGCTCAAACTTCAAAGTGTAAGCATCTACTTCTCCCAACTTGGTCCTGTGGTCCTGTGTGGAGGAAAATGCGTTGGCTACTTCAGCATGTTTATACAATGTATATGTACTGACCGACTTTCATGGTGAGAACACTCAGGATGCAGTCATTTCGAAAGAAAATAAAGAGTTTGACCCTAACAGATTTGTACTGAATAAAATGTAACACCAAGCACCATAACATTTAATTTACTTCACAAAAGTTCAGAATATCAGATCATATTTTTTTTAGTTATCCATTATGTGTACATGTTTCCTTAAATTCTATGCTTACATTTAGTGTTTAAGCATTTCTGAAAAACATGTACGTGTACCAGGATCTCTGAATACAGCCAAGGATGCAGATCCGATACTTGCATAATTTTTCTCTTTTGGGAAGACGTACATGTTGGAAAATGATTTGCTTTATATTTCATCTTTTAAACAGAAGGCAAATTTGGACAATCGTACCTGGTCTATTCACATTAAACACATAAAAAGGTTAATTCTTATCTTTGGCTAGTGAGGAAAATCAAAACACACATTCCTCTTCAGTATAGGGTCATCTTTTATAAAAGTTATATTCAGCCATATCTGGACTATTGTAATGTAATTTGGGGTAATACCTCTAATTCAAGCATAACAACACTTTTAAGACTCCGAAAGAGGGCTTGCCATTTAATTCTAAATCAATGTATAGACAATTTCCAGGAAGCAATGAATAATATAAAGATTTTAACAATACATGAAAAAATATTTCTTAGAAAGGCCTAATTGATGTATAAAGTATCCAGAAAAGCCATTCCTGTATATCTAAGAAATATCTTTCACCAAAGAGATGCTGATGGTTAACTCCAAATTTAAGGTCCATAAGAAGCAAAAATTACATTATACCAGGCCAAAGAAACAATTGTTTAAAAAAAGTTTTCAATATACTGGTCCACTGGTATGAAACAACATTCCCAATGACATAAGGCAGGCTCCTAGCATTTCTTCTTTTCATAATCAATGTCTCAAATGGATGAAATCTTCAGAAAATTGAACAGTTCTAGTACAATAAATACTGTCTGCTTTTCAGTAATTTGCATCATTTTTACTGTTGAATTTTTCAATGCAGGATGATATTTTATATTTTATATATGTTTATGTATTCACAGATGCCTGTACATGTGTTCCAGGCTAGATACTTTGACTTTTAAAATCACTTAATTTATAATTTTGTGTCAAGGCAGCTGATTCTTCACATCATGTTGTATATATTGTACATAACAGATAGAAGGCCTCAAGGTAGATTAATTCTGTAACTAACTGAGTTACCTTCTCTAAATAAAGTTTTTATTATTATTATTATTATTATTATTATTATTATTGATATTTACAAGCTGAACACAAAGACATGTCATTTAAACATGAAAATGTGAGAGCTCTATTGTGCATATTGACAAATTCACATGTGACAGAGCCAGGATCTCAAACCAGTAGATTTACAAATTCAGAGATACTCCCATGGTGCACACACAAGTCATGCTGGTAGAAATATTATAGTGCTTGTTGCTACGTGTATCTTTTGGTAACTTTTTACACATCTGGTTTCTTTGGCTTGACATGAAGGATTGGCACATGGGTCCCATAACAACAATACTGTTGTAGTTGGAACTTTGCATCAAGGAAGTTTTACAAATGTGCGTTTATATTATCGGTTATCTAGAAGACCCAAAATGGCTGAGTCTCACTGTGGTTTCTTTAGATGGTGAATTCATTTGGCAAATGCTGACTGATCATAGTGATGAAGGCAATTTATTTTTCAAGTAGGAAGTGTATCAGGTTAATGGAGCTGGGAAAGTGTTAATGGAGATACCAGTGATTGATTTTGAACCGGAAATGGTGTTCAATACAAGTTGGAAACAGTCAACAGATTAATACTAGAGGCAACATCTTTTAAAGATTTTGATTTCAGTAGGGGTCTTACGGAGTGGAGCAGGAAGAAAGCGAGATGGATATTAAAGTGTTACGTAAATAATGAACAATGGCCGTGTCCTCCTCCCCGCATTTTTGTTCTACTCTCCCCTTATTTGGTGACAAGAGGGAAATTCCCCCATTCGATGAAATCCTGGGAGCATCTCTGCAAATTGTGATCAATAGACTGGCTTATAAACCAGTAGATCTTATATACACATAAATTTTATGTTCTTCAAAGGGATTGAAAACAATGTGCATTTTTTGGCCATTAAAATATCTCTTCTCTTCATAGTATTATAACCAAAGGAATTTTTAGTGTGGGGCAAAAGTTAAAATATACAAGTTTGAATAGGCAGGAAGTGATGGAAGAACAATACCGATTTCGGGTTTCTAACTGGCAATAAGTTGGTTGTGAGAATTTGGAAAACATCAATATCAGGTCAAGTTTCTGGGATTCAGGAAGGCTATGACAAATCTGGGTAATTGGGTCAAATCACAAGAAATCTGAATGACTGGTTCATATTCGTGCTGTTTCAGCACCATTACATTATGGTACGGTCTTTTGGGGTGTGTTACGTGTCTAGGCTTGTACAAAAGTAAAAGGAAAAGAGTGAAACCAACAAGCTTTGTAATATTTAACAAATAATGTATTTCCCTATAAAAACAAGGTAAAAAGAAGAAAAAGGACTTACTGTTTATGAATCAAATCCAGAATTAATCCAAGAGTTAAAAAATATAAGTCTGATGAATGAAAATTTCTAAGTGAATCAGAGTTCGAATCCTGATGAAATTCCAAGATGGAAGGCGATGACGTATGCCGTAACCTTCACAGTGTTGTCGTGTCGACAGTTCCTTGTTGAATCACAAAGAATAATATTCTAGTTTGGAATTCCAAATAATTTGAATAAATGTCTTTGTCCAAGAATTTTGATGAGGAGCATTTATATGTATATTTTCCAGAGAAATGAATTACTAATTCCGAAAAATAAAAAAATCAACTCAAGCCGGTCACAACAAAACACCTTTGAGCTTCAAAGGCATAAAGCACGACTGGCTACTTCTTCTCAAGAAAATGACTATACAGTAAATTAAAACACAAAACAGATTCCCAGATTGGTTCACGTGACCACCTTCTAGAAGATCATGGAAACTTTTTCACATGTCTGAAGTCGTGTACTACAGTATAGCCTTAGCTAAAAACCAATGATTTTTACTCTAGAAATGAATAATAAAAACAAAGTTGTTTACTCCAAATATGACACTGGTTCTGAATCTAGGTCAGGAAAAGATGCAATGTTTCAAACAGCTGGCTGTTTATCAGGTCAGAAAGAACTGAATTGAATTTCTAAAAAAATAATCAAATCCTGTAGACAAAATTTTCATTACAATAACATGTAATGGAATAAAATAAAAGCATTAAAAATATTTAAAACTAACAAACAAACAATTTAATCACATATACATAACAGGTGGCCATCCTTAATTTAGTAATGGTTAGCCACTCATATTCTGTATGTGAGGGAAGTGCATGTTGGTATATGATCTAGTATATATATATTGATCAATAAGAAGAAAAAGAGGGAACAAGATTTGAGATACAAAATGGGAACTTAATAGAGAAACTTCATAAAAGGACTTACAAGATACAGACTGAGATATACAAGAGGAGCACTTAATACAAGAGATAGAATACCTAATAGCCTAATAGAAGAAATGGAGTGATAGCTATTATGAGAGAGGACAACTATATCAAGAAACCATGTAGCTAAACTGTGGTGTAAAACTGGGAGAGGTGGACAGAACTTTAGTATATGCCTAATTAGATATGAACAGTAGTTTGCCAAAATGACATAATTGCTTTAAATATTATACAACTGAACGCCCCTCATCCCAAAGCCAGAAGAAGAAAACTGTCCAGTCAAAAGTGGTAGAGAACCCAGTAGGTGAGACAAACAGACCCAACAGGTCAGATGTGGTGGAGAATAATCTGGGTCGCTGACTTTTCAGCTCAGCCAGAACTGAGGGGAAAAAAGAAGGAGCTTCGGGGAAAGAGTGAGGGAGAGACCTGTATTCAGTTGTGCAGAGTTTGAGATTAGGTGACCATATGCCCCATTATCTGGAAGAAGTTAATTCAAGGTGGATGAACCTGGGAAAATTAACATAAGAAATCGATGACCTTAAAATAAGTGGACTTGATTCACATATCCAATCTTTTATCTTGGCCAAGGAGGCCAAAAACTCGCGGAAATATCAAAATATGGAAGAACGGTTGAGTATAATAAACCAGTAAGTTTTGAATGTAGATTGGATTTAGATTCTGATGTTAACAATAATTAATATGAGTCAGTATATTGTCAGTAAATGAAAAAGGAAGAATTATTTATCTTTTAGTTCACTGCAGATTTTTTAATAGCATCCAACTGCATTTATAGTTTTCTTCATAAGATTACTGTCTGGTGATCACTGATGACATTCACTGTGACTCTTGATAGTTCACTGATTAGATTTCTGCCTGAATTACTTAATATTTTGTGAAGAATGGATAATTTTCCAGGCTCTCTATATCAACAATAGAATGTTGTAATGATGGGACAACTATGCACAGCCTGCAAGAGGCTTCTAGCTTCAGTTTCCAGTTGATAGCTGTGTAAGGCTGCTGACTGCTGTCCAATAGTCCCCCAAGTTATGTTCACTCCATGGAGGAAGTTCCTGACTTGGATACATTCCCAAGTCTCATCCTCAAGGACTTCTTTCTTCTTCATGGCTTAGATAAAATAATCTGTTGGCAGGTTTCCCCACTGTAAATTTTAAAGAAAAGATTGATTTAGATTTCAAATAAACATCTAAAAATACACAATGTAGTTATGCTTCTATGAATAGTTTATAATCTAATAATATGATCTTAACTTTAAATTTAATTATCAGGTAACAATTAATGATGTATTTTATCAAAGGGGTGAACTGAATTTATGTGCATAAAATGCAAAAGAGACATACCTATTAAACAGACAATGCAAGCTCAAGACCTTTGCTACTCACCTGTACACACTTAAAACTCTATCCACTGTTGACTTTGTAATATTTCTTAGCCAGTGGTTTCTTAGCATTGGGAGAAAGCACACGTTTTCGATATTTTGCCATGAATTGAGAAAAAATGCAAGAGCTGTCCTCTGAAAACATCCTGAACAATGCAGTAACAATTAAACATTAGAAGAATCAAAATACTTAATCTAGAGTGTCTGCTGAAATTATTTATTATGGTCCATCTCTCCTTCTTATCTCCATTCTGGCAATGGTTGGCCAGTTTTCATCAGACTCAGAAATCATTACCACCTTTTATTCCTTTATTATTTATTACATCACAAAAAATGGTTGGCCTTAAACTCACCATATTCCAGCAATAAGGTAATCAATTAATAGCTTGTTGTGTACATGTGTTAATTGTTCTTGGTCAATGGATCTGCCATGCATTATCACACTGGCTGTTGTATTGATGGAACATTTCTAGTCACCAGTATAATGATTCTGGCTGGTTTCTCTAACATGTTGAACACGTACAAATCTGTGTTTGAGGGGGTTTTAATTTTAAAAAAATAATTTTTTTTGTAATTTCAAAAGCAGGCTAGATTTCAACTACAAAATGGTATGATGGTCTTTCAGATTGTATTTATGGCCTATTGCCAGCAGAATCATATGTAAGCAAATCGACTTTCTGATTTTGTCGTGTTGCTTAATGTAGTGTATGATGCAATCTTGTTGCTGCAACTAACCCCACAATATTTGATAACTAACCCCACAATATTTGATAGATTGCCATGAATGTTGGTAATGTTATAGTCATCACCCTAAGATGTACATATCCCTAAATTTTTATTTTTGTTATTGCCATTTGTGTCCTGCAGCTTAATGCAATACAAAAAAGAATCTTCTAAATGAAACTTGTTTGTTTTTTTTTTAATTGCTGTGAAATTGTACATATTATGGTATAATAAATAGATTGACAAATCTTTGCTCCATCTGAATGCAGTTTATCAAAGCATTTGTGAATACTACTTGTGTTGTTTTAATGAAACTTCGTACCTATTGTAGTCATCTTCAGAAGATATGCATGGATGTTGAGTATTCATTGTACATGCACTATTTTCAGAAGAGTTATGTCCATTTTTTTTAATACTAAAGACTCGTCTCCACTATAAGGTAGTGGTGGGATACATTTATGCAAGGAAGTTCTTCACTATTACTCTAGTTTTTGTTATAATTTAAATTCAGCTTGAATTATTTTAGGTTTAGTCTAGCTGTTTTTCCTTCCAGGTGTCGATGGTGAGCATACTGCAAGTGTTGGTGGAGTTTATGACATTTCCAACAAAAGGAGACTTGGCCTGAGTGAAATTGAAGCAGTACAAGAGATGAGACGTGGTATTGAGGAAATTATTCGCCTGGAGAAATCCCTTGAAAAATAATTGTTCCAGAAGTCTTATAAATTCAGTGCTGATTCAAAATTGTTTTTTTCCAAAGTCCTGCAAATTCTGTGTTAAATGTAAAAATGTTATTTTTTGTTTGTTCCCTTTTTGATTTGCTGCAGACTCATTTTAACAGTTGCATCTTTTCTTTACCTCTGAATCTCTCTATCACTAAAGGTTAGGTTATCTTTTTGTCTTCGGAAGGCTTTTTAGATATTTTTTTCTGTGATCAATAAACTTTAAAATTACGATGGTATTTCTTGTCCCTAACTTTCTGTACACAGTAGCAAAAACTAAAAGTGTTCAGTTATCTGTGCACCCAGCTTCATCTGTTGTCTGTCCATTGCATCAATCAGCGGCATTGGCTTTTCTCTGTTGCTTGCTAGGAAAAGACATTGGATGTATGTAGTTTCCATTTGAAGCTCCCTCATGCAGTGGTTGTTATGCCAAAATAATTCGACATCTCAACAACTTGACGTGTCGTTATTTTCATCAGTGTTGGCATTAGTTTGAATCCATTGAAACTTAATGACTTTTTTTATTTTATTTGGGGTTTTTTCCTCACTTTTTTCCAAGAAAGTTACAGGAGTATTATTAAAATATAAATTTAATAGCAGTAATACATTACCTGCATCTACTGTTTTGCATACCTTAACCAAGAAAATAGAGAATTCTTAATAAATGGAGATAAAATTATGCATAGGGTAAACAGCATAGTGATTTAAAACGAAGGGATTCATTGCAACTTGTAACTAAGTTAAAAGCAGGCCTTCAGTCCAATATATCTCACAGCATTCACAATAAGTTACATATAAATTAAGAACCCACGCTACATATTCTAACACAGAAAATATTATTAACAACAATTTCAGATGCTTAAACATCGTTTGTAAGTGTTGTATTTTTTACCTTCCTTTGTAATTGTTACACTGTATGATACTGTGGGTTTATTATTGCATTGATATACAATTTGTTTTTGACAATTTAAGCCATCTGATAAGCATGATTTGTACCTCTGGATTAAAATTTTAATAATAATAACTTACCCGTCACTACTGTGCAGCTTTATACTTTAAAAGCACAATCCATTTGATGTGAATGCATCCTCCAATAGAGTGGAGAATTGTCAGTATGATGTAATCCACTCATGCACCTGGCCTGGGATATGCATAGATTGGTCAGCTTTTTCAAGGACACTGTGCTGCATGGATGTTATGACGAGATCATCACCAGGGAAAATTTGCTTGTTGTGTATGTTTACTGCCTTGGCAGTCTCCAATCTACAGTTAATTCTGATCTTGTTGTTACACAGTCATTTCCATATTTCAAAATTTTGTGCACATAACCTTTTCTCCCTTTTGGAATTCGGTTCTTTAAGGGAAAGGAGAGTTGTCTTGTGTATCCCATTCTTTAGGGATTTCAGTACACCATCCTACTTTTAAATACACAAGCAAGGTGCTGGTTAAAGTACTTGTGTTTGAGGAACAAGAGCAGAACCTGCCTACCATTAAAGGGCAGCAAGAACTTTGTGTATTTCTCTCAATCAAAAATTGATAAACATATCAGTGATTAATCTTGTTATTTTCATCGTTTCCTTCATCATGTTTTATATTAATAATATCCCGCACTCTCGCTCTCAACTGTTATTGCATGTGTGTCTGCATCTTTTCCTGAATAAAAGGTTACAGTGAAAAACAAGGAAACAAAGGGTAAAACAGCTGGTCAATTGCTTTCCTCATTCATACATGGTTGTACTCGGTACACACTGAATAACCAGGTGAAGTTACCTGCAACATGTAAATATCATCATTATTCATTTTTTCAGAATATCGGGACAGTCTGAGTCCACAAGAAGGGCCTTTGGGACATTCACCCAGACAGCATCTACTGCTCAATGTGCACACACACAAAATCATTGTGCACTTTACACATTATGACCTTCTGAAACCTGAAATCTAGCCAATTCCAGCTATACCTCTGGGCGGTGGTGGAAATTTCTCTACCCGTCATCATCAAAATTTGTTAGGATTTTCCTTCTCACAACCCCAAGGCTCAGCAAGAGGCATTGCTCTTCAGGTTGAAAGGGCACTAAACAGCCGTAGGAGTTTATGGGACCAACTTTGTTGGCAGCCTGTGTGAGGCCCCTTCAGAAAGAGAGACTGCATGTTTAAGGAGTCTAGAGCCTCACCCTGAACGGGAGAGATGTGGGACACTCTTTACGTTCAGGGCAGCTTGTTGCTCCCAAGAGGGAGGTGGTACACTGCTCCATTTGTGCTTTGATTAGCATGTTGTTTCCTTCCATCTGGGAGGTGGTGCACTGCACACCTCATATCCACAATAGCAGATTGCTCCCTTCCATTTGGGATATGGTGTACTGCACATCTCATGTCTCTTGGAATCATGGTGCTCCTTATGGGAGGTGGTGCAATGCTCCCAATATTTTAGGGATACCGTGTTGTTCCCCTTGGTTGAGAAAGATCAGCACTGCACCCTTCTAAGTGATGAAACAGTTGAGAATGAAGTATTCTCCAATTATCACTCGCAGCCTCATGGAATGAGTACCCCTCTGTACTGTTCCATCCTGTTCAGGATTGTGAGACTGCCCACTGAGCACAGAATAGGAAGGTGATCTAATTGTTATCCCCCTTTTCTGTATTATCACAACTAATCCTTACTGGACTCTCACAGTAGAGGTGATGATGCCTGTATTCACATCAGCCAGAAAGGCTAGAGGTGTCACATCACCCAGAGCCGACAATCTCAGCAATTCATAGCACTATAGCACCTACTTATGCTGAATTATGAGATGTGGTGCAGAATGCTTCTATGTTCTCTCTACAGCTGAAAAACATAATGATTCCTAGCCAAACCCCAGTTCAGAGTATGCTAGACACTGATGGTGGTGTCCTCTATCCTTGTGGACTCCAGCAAGTTCGAGGGAAAAGCAGTGCAACTGGTGCCTCCTACCAGACCCACTTCTTCCTCAGTCAAAAGAGCTCTGATTCTTTAATGAGGCAATAAATGAAGTCTGCCACCACTTACACCTAAACTTGTGCTTGAAACTATCTGCCACAGTCCAAGAAGATCCTTTCCACTTCGGAAAAATCTCAAAGGTGCAACCTTAACGTGACCACTTCCTTCTTTCTCATTGAATCTTGAACAGACTTGCTTACCCTTTGGTCTAGGATATTTATTTATACAACCACTACAGTTCCTCCTTGCAAGGTTAAATCCACACAGAGATTCTCTATCAGACCCAATCACTCAAAGGACCAGTTTTTCATTGCCATTTGCTCTTGTGGATTTGTCGGGACAGATACCTGACTGCAGTCCTCATGCATGCACCTGATCCCCAATCCTATCTGTTCCACAAAGCATCAGATTCTGGTTGGGGCATTCATTTGGAGCCAGAGGGCATATTTTCTCAAGGGTTTTTGGACTTGGCCAAATAGTCACTCCACGTCAATGACCAGCAAAGCGAATGATGCGAGGTTGCATGAACAAAGTAAGTAGTCGGTGTGTCATGATGTCATCCACAACAGACCCCAGATTCTCCACTTTGATATTTGGCTCATTTCAAGCAATCTTTCTGCCAGGAGTTTTGGGGCTGGTGCCTGTTGCATCATTCAGGCCAGGAGAGCCAAGGTTTATGATGCCATGTGGATGATCGTCTGTAATTGTTGCAGTACAAAACCAGTTGACCGTAGCTATTCCCTCTGTAACTTACATTTCTGATTTCCTTTTGTTCTCATTTGAGAACAAAAGCTGTCAAGTATCCAATATCGAGAGCTGTAGAGTAGCCATTCCCAACACACTTAAATTATCTCAGGGCATGGTAATCAGTTGTTAGTCACCTTGCCAATTTTATGAAGTATTTTGAGCTGCAGAGTACCCGTCCTATGCCAAGATGGATTCTTTCTCGTGTTTTATCGCCTTTAACCTAAACCCGTGTGAACCATTGAATGAGGCCTCCTTTCAGGACCTTACACTTGTGACTTTACTTGCTCAGCAGCAGGAAGGGTGAACCCTACAAATTGGTTTCGAGCAAATTTTGAAATGATGATTAAGACAAACTGTAGGGTTCGACTGCCGTACCGCGAAATCATTTGTCTTAATCATCAGGCAAATATATTCATTACCAAATGTCTCCCCCCCCCCCCTTGCTGCGGTGGATCCTACAAATTGGTTTCGAGCAAATTTTGTATTATGATTAAGACAAATGTGTAGGGTTCGACTGCCTACCACGAAATCATTTGTCTTAATCATCAGGCAAACATATTCATTACCAAATGTCTGGGTTCACCCTTCCTGCTGCTATGAATTTATCCAGATCAACTATTGCATGTATATACAGTGTGAAGTGAGTCATACATAATATATGTACTGAGATAGGTATGCGTACCGATTTTTCAAGGACGTGTGACGTAGTAGTTCAAACAATAGTTGTGTTTATCGATAGTCCAGGTATTTGTGTGCAGTTTATTTCCGTGTTTTAATTTTAAATATAATACATTTTAATCGGTTCATACATATAATGGCAAAATATCTTAATAAAATTATAAATATTTATTTATTTGTAAAATCAGATATCAAATGCTATTGCACAATAACCACATATAATAATTTCTAAAACGTATATTTGTAGTCGAGTTCGTTAGCTCAATGTTAAAGTTGCTGGAAACTTTAATACTGATGTTTGCGGTTCGACCCCAGATCTCGCCGAGATGGGTTCGGGTCCCCGGGTCGCCCACGTCTTTTAATAAGTGGGGGGAGGCATCCCCTGAGATTTCGATAAATCACCACGTATCTCGTGGTCGGATTCCATTTTGGATTCTACCCCGGGGTTTCGTGGGGGTTTTATCGAAATCGCAATGCCTAGACAGCCTTCTGAATTGCTAATATTTCACTTTCGTCGATTAGAAATTCGCCGGGAGGTGTGTCTATGCAATACCCCCCTAAAATAATCAGTAGTATGCCTTGAGCTCTCTGCCCCATGGAAGAACCCCAAATAAACATCCAGAAAGGGTGTTAGCCAAAAGAAACAGAACATGGGAGTGCCGCATAATAGTCATAAGAGAGAGAATGACAATGTAAGGACCCCATGAAAGTCACACAGGCTATCGAGGGGTTCCATTGAAGGGTAATCGCTGGGATCTACTGATTATTTTTGATAAATTAAAATACAGACAAACATGCATACATACAGACATACATAGAAAGGGGAAATAATTCTCTAGCAGAGGAGGAGCAGAGTTAATCACAGATTAACCAAAGATTTTATCTAGACCTACGCGATATCTGGATCTTGGATCATGTAGATTTATTGTAATAAATCCGAACGGAACAGCTAGTGCTTTTGAAAAGAAGTTTTTAAACTTCATCATATCCATATCCCCTGAACACCAAGTATAATAAATATTCTGTAGAGTATAATTATCTACTCCATTAAACACAACCAAAATATTGCAGTTGTCTCTGATCACTTTAGGTATTTGTGTATATCTTTGTGTAACATAAATCACGTCCGTATTCTTGTGACGACCTCGAGAAAATATTCTAGCTGGATTTGTTTGTCTGTCCAACATAATATCATCGTACACCACTAAATTATTAATAAATCCATTTAGGTCATCTACAGATGGGGCTTCATCAATATCGGTGATAAAGTCAATAATATCGTCTCCGTCTTCATTCCGCAATTTCACATTCTCGTTAAAATCTACGGATGGTGCTACTAAATACAATTTACTCCATTTTAACCATCGCATTATTAAATTTAATAATAGTTGTGTTTTACCTGATCCAGATGGACCTATTATAATCATTCTTATCGAATTTGGTAATGCTGAATGATGCTTCACTGGCTCCTGTTTTCGTGTCGCCGAAAAATCAATTATTGTATCCATATTATTAATATCATGAGTCTATATTGTGTTCGATGTAGATTATCTACACCCACTACTGGACTGACAACAATAATAACAAAAAATAAACGACGTGCATTAATAGGTAAATGTGTAAAATGCGGCACGAAAAAATATAAATTTATCTCCATGTCTGATTCAGGGACAAAGACAGGTGGAGATATAGCCGCTTTATTAGGAAAATTACCTGGAACTCCGTGGGCTAAATATCCGGGGGAAAAACACTTACCAGGATATAATTATTGTGGTCCTGGAACTCGACTTGATATCCGACTTGATGATCAAGATCAACCAAGATCAGGAGAGCATCCAGTAAATAAGATTGATCAAGTGTGTCATGTTCATGATGTTGCGTATAAAAGTAAAGATTTACAACAAAGGCATCTCGCAGATGTAAAATTGATTCATGCATTAAATTCTATACCAAATAAATCTGTCAGAGATAAATTAGTTAGTTTTCTAGTAAAATCTGCCATGAAAAGTAAAATAATGTTAGGGGCTGGTAATTAATTATATAAATATTATAATGGAATCCATTTATTATAGCCCAAGAGGATATTGGAGAGGTAGATCAGCGATTACTAAATTATCTGAAGCAGCAAAAGTCTCACGTTCTGTTGCTGCAGCGTGGTTAGCACGACAGGCAATATGGCAAATTTATCTACCACCACCTAAAAATATTCAATATTCACATTTTGATGTCAGCGTCCCTAATGAGGTTCATCAAGCAGATATTTTGTTTTTACCACATGATACTGTTAAAACACGTGGACGAAAATCACGCACATACAAATACGCATTAACTGTCGTTGATGTTGCAAGTAAATATAAAGATGCTGAACCATTATCAACAAAGACAGCATCCGAAGTTGCATCTGCGTTTGAGCGAATTTATCATCGAGGACCTTTGCGATGGCCACAATTATTACAGGTTGATCCTGGCAAAGAATTTCTTGGTGCAGTATTATTGTTGATGAAGAAACATAATGTTAAAATCAGACGAGGACATACTGAAATTCATCGTGATCAGGCAATTGTTGAACGATTTAATCGAACACTTGCCGAGCGGTTATTTGGATACCAATATGCAAAAGAAATATCTACTGACTTTAAATCCGGTGAGAGATCTCGTGAATGGGTTGCGAGGTTACCAAGTGTGATATCTGCATTAAATAATGAAATTACTCGTTCAACTTCCATGAAACCTTCTAATGCGATCACAAAAAAATATATACCCCGTAGTAATGACAGACATCAACCTCAACCAGTATTAGGTAATGTAATTGTAAGATATTTATACGAACCTGGTGAACTTGAAGGTGGTAAAAAAAGAACAACCGATCCTATCTGGAGCGTGACTACACATACAATTTCTAGTGTGGTTAGGTCCACTGGTAGACCTCCAATTTACAGATTAGATTCTACAGCCCCTCAACGTGGATTTGTACGTGAACAATTACAGGTAATCCCTGAAGACACACAATTACCACCACATACAATTACATAACCAGAACCAGGGCGTGCAGCGCCCCGACGTCGATTACACTCGAGACAGGTCAGCATCACATTATCACGTGTATGACCAAGATCATTATTAATTCTGTCTACGGTAAATTGTCTTGGATTATTATTCGAATATTGCCACAACATATTACAATTGCAACTTGCGCAATTATTATTCTGTAGTTGTTTTAGTTTTATAATAAATTCAACATTACTATCAAAATCACGTTTATTTTTTTGTCACACTGCTTATAACCAGATAATTTTTTTCTTATTACGTCATCATTAACAGTCTGATTATTATTTTCTATGAAATTAATAATAACCCTATGTAGTTGAGATATTCTTCTGACTCTAGAAACTGCGAGATAGACTAAATTCGACCATTCGATCCGATCATCTATAATCCAAATATTTGTATCAGAAATAGTTAGCCCTTGTGAAGAATGGATTGTTATAGCATATCCTAATGTCCACGGTGATTTATTCATATTCAGCGCATTCTCAACGACATTAATATCGACTAAAACAATATCATTCAAGACAAGATTCTGTACTCGGACACTTTCAGTATCTCCACCAGGAATTTCAACATCAATATTCTGTCGTCGAGTCTCTGCTGGGCGATAACACAAAGGTACTGGTTGATCTGAAAACTTTTCTTTATGTAACAGAAATAATTTATTCTGTAGTTCATCACGAACTATCTTTCTACTTGCAACTATTAAATCAGCTGGATTCCATAAATTTAGAAAATCATTCATAGAAGTCTCTGGAATTACTCCTCGCATTATTTCACATTGTACTCTGTCTGGTTGTAGTCTGATTAATCTTTTAAATTCCTTCAGCGGTTCATCAATAGCTCTATGATCATCATTTATTTCTTCATAATAATCTACATTATTCTTCAACCATTCATGTGGAGATTGTCCAATAAAGAGTGGTGGTTGACCATGATCACCGCACGTTATTATAGCAGTATTTTTCGTCAATAACCATTCAAGAAATGTTTTTAATATTTCTAACGAGACCGTGCATATCTCGTCCCAAATGATAATTTTAGGTATATATTTTTCACCCATTCTCTCAGGAGTCCATGTGTCTCCACACCATCTAAAGAAACTACGATAAGTACACGATTTTACTCCTCGTTCTTTTATTTCTCTGGCTAATTTATGTGTCGGAGTCAAAACAATTATATCTGAATTATTATTCATGAATAATTTAATCACACGAGTTGTTTTACCTGAACCACCGCATCCGTTAAGATAAACAGTTTTATGTCTAGATATAGGATCATATACAGATGGTGCTGATGATTTTGATAGTTTATTATTTTTGTGATATATTTCCTTTATTTCAACGTCGGCAGATTCAGAAGAACTAAGTATATTTTCTTGTTTTATTCTCCATGATCCCCATTCACCATTACCAAGTAGTGGTTTTAATAAATCCGTATATTTTTTATTTATATAAAACGAATCCGTGGCGACTCTGACAGCATCACGAGAAAATCTATTTATCATAGACAGTGGATTTATAGAAACATATGCCAACATAGATGATCTTAAATGAGTAAACTGCGGTGAGTCACCATCAAGATAACTCACAATTGTACCTAGTTTGGTTCCGTCTGACAAATAAGCATTACCCCGATTTATAAATATATTTTTTTCTGTTGTATCAGCAATTATAAAATCGAGTTCAGCATCGTCCATAATCAATCTTGTACAGTGTCTTTTATGATCATATGCTCCTCCTTGAGTAAATTTACCAATTATCCTTCTACCAAGATCTTTTGCAAGTTTTTCATCATGCTCATCTCTGCATTTACGTATATTATTAGTAATTTTAATAATATCATCTTCATTAAAATCAGGAAATTCTTTCCTGGCATCATCAATATTAAATCTATTTGGTTCTGGTAACCAAATTTGCTTCTGTGGACTATATGATATAATCGCCTCACTCACCTGTAAAGATATTAAAATTCCAACATCAAGCATGTATCGCAATAGTACTATTGGAACCCAACATCGCTCTGAAAAATGTCTTCCAAACCAAATATAAGTAATCGGATGGAGATTTTCTGCAAATTCGAATGATTCTACATGAGCAAATCCTGTTAAATCAAAATCTGGTAAATGTCCGTTTATTGCAACCCTGGTCATCTCGTGTGATGGATGTCCGAATCTCTTAAAGTATTTAGAACATTCTCCGTATCCAAGAAAACTTCCAGGATAACATGCCACCATATCGACGGATATAATGTCACTATAGTTGTATTTAGTATTCCATAATCCTCCGTGTCCATATTCTACGCAACTTTTATGAATATCCTCAAGAAATTCCGATCGTGTTGGTTTCCATAAATTTTTCTCCTGAGTGAAATGAGCTGCTACGGATGGAACTGTAAAACAATTATTTAATAATTGTCTAATTTTGACATCGTCTGAAGTATATTTCAGTGCAAGATTTTCCATTTCTACATTAAGAGATTCTGTACGGTAAATATCACCATTAGGCCGTACAAACTGATCGTAATGATCATATTCCGAACTCTGAAATAACCAAACAGACACAGGGTCACTTTTACTGATATTTCTGATAAAATCAAATATATGACCATCATAAAATTTAACTTTTCTATCTCGTGGAAATATTGTTACTGCTGAGGTCCATGCGTGCGAATTATGATCAATAATATCTATTGGAGCTCCATTTTTTGTGTATTTTGGTTTATATAAAATCTCTCCCGTCAACGTTTTTACTGTTATTGGAAATCTTAATTTCTTTTCTAGTTCAGCGACATCTTTGATAGATGCTCCGGTATCTTTAACTGATTCTGCCCAAGTATTTATTTTTTTACGTCGTAAATCTGTTAAACCATTACCACGTATCGCATTTGTAAAATGTTCTGTAACTCATTCAGCTACACAGTTTATTCTTGATTCTGACAATTTCATAGGTTTTAGATCCCCGACATCAGGTTTATTATTCAACGGAAATATTCCATATACAACTGCAGTTGCTGGATAACTCTGTATATAATATATCTTATCAATACCAGTCAGTATTCCGGGTTTAGATTTATTATTTAAGAGAACAATATTATTTCCTGATTGTATGTGTACTGGATCGCGTTTGTCACGAATAATCCAAATATCTTCTTTTGTATTTACAATAAATTTTATTAAAATAAAATATTTTTGATCATCAAGGTGATTAATAATTACCTTTCCTCTTTTATCATTCATCATATTAGTAACATTTCCGACTCTGAATGTTGACCATACATGAGCAGCACCATCGTCACGAAATTCATTTTTTGCTTCACGAATACGTTCGATTATATCCTCATCTGTTAATGCCAGATCTTGCATCAAAATACTAAATCTATATTCTGATAGTCTGTCAAGATCAAATCTGGATATCTGAGGTTCAATTGCCGATAATTCCTCCATATAATTAAGACAAGTATTTAAATTAAAATTTTAATATATATAATGTTTGAAACAAAGAACAAATGTGTTTGGCTCAGAATTGGATATACTTCTCTTTGTAATAAACCGTGCGTGAACAAATACTGCGGATATCATGCACAAAGTATCAAAAATGGAAGTACAGGACCAATACCGTGTATTCAGTGTGGTGTTGGAGTCAGAGGAAAAACTCAATTGTGTCTAAAATGTGGCGGAAAAAAATACAGGGAATTAAAACGATATTATGACAAAAAAAATAACACTGACTCTCCTATAAAGACAGAAGAAGATTATCTAGTTAGATTTCAAAATAATGATTTAGACAAATAATATTATTATATAAATGGAGCAAAACGAATTTGTGAAACATCCAATAATAAAAAATTATGAAGCATCCCGAGATGGTGTAATCAGACACTGTAGATTGAAAGAACCAGTCGGTAATATTAATAATACTGGTTATTTTAGTTTTAATACCAATGGAAATAAACATTATTACTCGCATAAATTCATATTTGAATGTTATTTTGGGGTCATCAAAGATGGATATGTGATTGACCACATCAACGGCAATAAGCTTGACAATTCACTTGGAAATCTACGTATTACTACACAGAGTCAAAATTGTAAATCCGGAAATACTGGAAAATGTAAAAAGTTTGCAAGAAGAGCTGTTAAATCCATAAATACAGAAACAGACCAAGAAATAACTTTTAAATCGATGTATGCGGCTGCAAAATATTTTGGTATTTGCATACCTTCAGTACGATTTGTCGCAAATAATATTACTAGGTCAGCATTTTCGAAAACATATAACCAGCATATAATATTTGAATATATCTAATTCTGTGCTCTTAATAAATAAATTGTATATAGTTCGACTCTATATTTTACCATGAATACCTTCACCGTCGCTGCTCTCGGTGTCACTCTCATTTTTGACAGAATCAAATAATATAATCTTTCTTAATTGCATTATACGATTATCCACGATCTTCTTTTTCTCGTATTCACGAGATAGTTCGGATCTGACATTTTCGATCGAACGTGCAAGAGGCGCAAATAGTTTTACCTGTTTTTCATTTACCATTGACAAGGATTCTAACATAGACTGATAAATTGATTTTACAAATTTATAATTGGATGGTAATGTGTATTTATTGTCAATTTTTCTTTGTTTTAATATTTCATAATCACATAATATTTTTTCAGGATCGAGATTATCAGATAGATTTATTCTGTTATGTTTTAATTTTTTAATAGCAGAAATAATATCATTTATATTTTCTTGGTTCATTATATAATAATTATTTCTTTAAAATAAATAATATCAGTCTCTGAATAATTATTTTAAAAAATGTAGTCCCCATAAACCCATCAGATTAAAAAAATATATTATTTCAGAATCAGATTATTTTTTCCCTTATTATATTAGGAAATATTTAATCAGACGTTCTACGAGCGTATATATAAATTAATATTAAGAGATTCTTGTCTTAGATCCAAAATATTTCCTGCCTGGTCAGTGAGTTTGAAATTTATTCTTGTCAGAAATGGATTATGAACTCGTAAATAAATTGGGTTAATTGGTTCAGACACAATTAACCAACCGGGCGGGTCTTTAGGGCTAAATGAATATAGTATATACCCCTGTTCCGCAGTGCCACTGCGGTGATTAGATTTTGAAAGATCTACTTGATAACTGTCATCAATTACATCACATACCAGATTGACTGCAATTGTTGTTGTTATATTAACAATACCAGGTGATATATGTCGACCACCACCGTGTGGATCATTATTATATTTAAGAATAGTTGGTGTAGGTATTAATTTTTTCCATGAATCACATATTCTTTTAAATTGTTCATCAATAAGATCATTAACTGATTTCTTTAGCTCTTCAGAATTAAATCCAGGAATTATAAATGTTGATAGTTGTTCTCGCGTAATTCCGAAATGTTTTAGAAATATTGTTGTGAACAGAAGATTTGGTCTAACACCTCGAGGTGGACCGTCTTCATTAACTATATATAAATCCTTATATCGTCTATCTGCTAATATGTCCACTAATCTTTTTTCTCTGTTAACAATAATATCATTCATGAAATCTAGGTCTGAAGCAACTTGATTCAAATGTTGTATTATTTCAATTATTTGATTTTTTAAGTCATCGTTGTAGGAAGTGCTAATGCTGGAAAATAAATTTCTTAGATAATCAAGTATACGTCCGTGTTCAGACTTAATTGTATTAGCATATGAATTTATTTCATCAACATCAAGTACTATTATTTTACCTTTTTTACCATCAACTATTTTTGTAAAATGGTTTTCTGTTTTATCTATATAATGTATAACTCCATCACCAAAATATCGTCGCCATGGGTAAGCATTTATTTCTGTTCGATATTCTGGAGGTTTTATAAATTTTTTAACATCTATGACAAAATCAGATCTCTGTGGTTCTGGTGGTCCTTGATAAACCGGTGGATATTCAGGCCAACCTAATACTGATCTAATCGAACTTTGATAAATATCTACGGAGTAATCGGGGGAATTTATTTCAATAACCGCAGATAGTGTTGGTTCGTAGACAGTAATTGCTATTTTTGATTCTTTTCCTGTAATAGATTTAATTCTGCGCTGAAACTCGTCATTAATCTGCTCTATTTGATAACTGCCCGTTGGAATAGAAACTATTTGCCAATCAGGAGTTCCATCAGACTTATTCTTATTAGCAAATATTAATGAATTATTTGGCTGTAGTCCACCAAATGGTTTTGATCTAATATTGGGCCAACTATAATAAACTCGCAATTGTGCTAATGCTATTTCTTTTGCAGGAATTGCGGTTGGAAAATTGACACTAAACTCAGGATTGGTCGAACTTAACGATATCATCGTAGTTTTTGACGGAGTTGTATTAGTGACGATCTGCTGAAGTAATTCCCTGTCTGTCATTATTATTATTGTTGTTATTTAATTCATTAAAATCATTTGCGATCACTTTAAAAGCATCATCATAAGTTTTCATCATCATCGCGAATTCAGTATCAGATATTTCACCATCACTAACACACGAAGAAATATATAAAGATAATTTAGAACATGCCTCTACCACTGTGTGTAATTTAATCATATAATCGTGCAATTTAGCATTTGTACAAGTATGTATCTTTTTGGTTATAATACCTAGAACACCAGCAATAGTTGTTGATGCTGAAACAATAATGGCTATAATAGTAGGTGCTGTCATCGTCAATGTTGATAATAATAATCCTGTTCCAGTAATAACAGCAGAAACCGAGTAAACAACTACATCGATAACAACTATACGTCTTTTGTATTTTTTTATTTTCGTGTTATAATAGTCGATAAAATTATTTAGTTTAGTCAGACGTTCACATACTTGATTGCATCTGTAAAGTTGAACGTCAATGCGAGACTGAGGTTGATCCATTATTATTATATTAAATGATTAATTGCGGTGTTTCAGCCACAAATTCCATATGCCACCAATAAGACTCTGAGTTTTTTTTTTGATCATATATTCTCAGTGTAAATGTTTCTTCAATATCTTTTCTTAACAATATAGATACAACTCCAGAGAGAGAATCAGTTGAATGACGCAATATATATCTGTTAATTATAGCAAATCTTTCATCACTAAATACGGACAGCCTGTAAATACCAGTAATTTCTGCGGTATATTTGATAGTATTATTTTGTGGTGTCCATGTTGATGATCCTGATGCTACTGTGTATACGATATTTTTAATCGAACTGTGGGGGATTATATATCGATTTATTTTTTTATTAATTTCAGTAATATAACTTTCTAAACTAAATTTTTCTCTATTTAATGTATCAAGTTTTGCTTCTATATCAATTAATTTTTTATTAATATCATTAAGTTTTATATCAACATTTGATGGGTTTCCAAAAAAATCATTTTTAAGTTTGTTTATGTTTCTGTGAAAACTTAAAAACGTATTCACGTGACTAAGAAATTCATTTTTGAGTGCTGTTATTTCATTATTGATTGGAACTTCCTTGTCATCGACGTATTTTTTATTAACTGCATCAAAATCTGTCTCTGGTCTTCTGAGATTAGTAATGCTGTTGTTATTCATATCGAGAGATGCATGCATTATACCGCGGTTGGTTAATACGTACTTAGATTCTTGATCGTCGACATATTTCTTTGTTGCGGCGTCTGCATCTGCGGTTGGATTTCCAAGATCTGTAATTTTATTCTGATTCATATTAATATCTCCGGAAAATACATCACCAGATTTCTTAATATAATTACTGAGTGAAGTACCAGAATCTTGTATTTTACCTTGATCGGCAAAAATAACTATATTATCAGCGACTGCAGTTGGAATTCTTATAAGAACATCTGGTAGTTGTATATTACTTGTTTTTAATCGTCCTTGTTTATCCTGAAAAACAACTACTTCATTTTGATCCACACTTGCGAGATTTAATAAATCATCAATTTCATTTCTGAGTTGATCAAGAGTTGCATACTTAGATAAATCAGCCTGTTGATGACCTCTACGGGAAGATCTTCCATAAATATCCACCATTATATTTACTAATGTCTATTTAAATGTGACGTCGTAGTATATTCATGTACAACTTTGTGGGGTGGTTTTGTTGATTTTGATATAGCATCAAGTACATTAAGTACTTCTCGACCACATATTGGTGGATCGGTTAATGTTTGTGTAGGTAATGCTGAATACCATATTGGAATACTTTGATAGCAACTAATATACTTTAAGAATTCTTTTGGTGGAGCTAGTCCATATGAATCAAAATAAATAATTCCACGTGGATCAATTGCATATCCGACCCAATGCGTGCCTGGACCAGAATTTTTATCGAGATTAATAATACCTGTTTCAATATTGTTTGGCTGTTTTGGTAATTGATCGCGCATAAAAACACCTCTAAAATTTATTATTTTTAATTTTTTAGCAGCATCTAGTAAATCAAAATTGGACATAGGAGATATTAGTAAATTGTCCCTGGTAATCTTAGGCCTTTTCCGTACCAGTGTGGGGTCCCTGGTAATCTTAGACCTCTTCCCTTTTTTTTGATTCCCTGTCCGGTTGCTTTCTTTAATGCCATTCCAGCAGCAGTTCCAACAGCACCTAATCCAGCTGCCTTTGCAACAGCTGGGGCTGCAGCGGCAATTAATGCTGGTATAGCAGCAAGAAGTGGAAATATACCACCCGTCTTAATAATATCTTTAATGGCACCCACAGAAAGATTAAGTTTTATACCTTTATTTGATTTTTTTGCTTCATTGAAATGCCCGAGCTGACGTTCTGTAAGAGATAATTTATTTGAGCCGCTCATCTGATCTTTCTTTAGCAATATTTTTAATCCGCAATTATTTTTTGATGCTGATTGTATCTTTTTAATCTGACCAGGAGTCAGACTAACACTAACATTATTATACGACATTATAATATTTATAAATAATCTAATTACATGTTTTCTACTGGAGCATCAACGACTCTCATTCGTCCACCAGCACCTTCAAGTAACATCGATTTATCGCTGAGTATGACAGCAATTGCCCTGTAATTGGCAATAGCTCCAATATCTCTATTAACATGAGCTCGAAAATGTATATCGACTACAGATTGTCTGGTTAAATCTAAATGTTCGAGCGAAAAATAATAAATTGGGTATAAGGTTGTAAAATCCAATTGTGATATTTGTAAACCAGTATCAACATTTTGATCACGTCCCATGAACGTCATTAGACGGTGATATACACGTGCTACATGATTTTGATCGAAATTCAGTAAAATATCCTCGGATGGTTCTTGATGTCCATTTATTCTTAAGGAAACTTCGGAAACACCAAGATTATCAAATGTCATAATACTACGTGTTTGATCATCCACCCGTGCAGCATCTTGAAATGCAATAAATATATATCGTGGTGCAGAAACACCTTGTTGTGATGCTATTTGCCATGTAAATAAACCATTAATATTACTCTGGATAGCATCTGTGGTCATTGTTAACCACGATAATGCTGATTTACCACCTTGATTCATAAAAGAGAGTAGACGATCTTCTTCAGTTATTGATGGAGTCATCACCGGCATCCACAATGAAAGTTTTGTAAGAATTACTTTGCCAGGATCACCAGCGAGTCTCCATAATGCATCGTTGTCGGTTGCTTTTCGTACAAGTACAACTGTATGCTTAGATCCGAAAATGACTTTTCTGACATTTCTACAAAATCCAAATATATGTGACAATGGAATTGAACATGAAAACGCTCTTCTTTCACCACGCAACATTGCTCGACGTGCTGCAAATCCTAAATTAAATTCTGGATTAGCACCATGAACCACAGGCCACAAGTCAGCGTCAGCGTTGTTGGCATTAATTCTCGGTCGTCTTATATTATATTGTCTGTTATCAGGGTAGTTAGAAGTATCCTTTACAAACATCATTGATGGACCAGTTGATCTTGAATAATCATCACTATATCTTGCAAGACCAAGTATTGTTGTTGCAACGTCGACGTCCTTCTGAATAGATTCAATATTTTTTCCGTCAATCATGTACGTTGCACTGTCAAATAATGCCATAATACCATTATTAACAAAACCAACCCTAACATCGTCTCCATATGCTACTGGTGCTGCAGGATTAGCAATATTTAAAATTTCACCTTCGACTTCAATAAATGCTTCAGCGGGTAAGAAATATCTACTTGTATCCTGAACCTGTAATTCAATTCGTCCACGCTGATCTGGAATTCGTGCGTCGTAAGAATAATACTGATAATCACGCACAGACTCATCTTTAAGTACTGGTGCGTCCATGTCAAATGCGGGATCAGATATACGTTTGAACATCTTTATTATATTTATTATCGTCTAAAACGAAGATTACTTCGGGAAGTGAGACCACTTCCTGCTATCAGACTAGCAGTTATATTTTTTTCTTTTTCTGATAAAGGCACATCAGCCAACTCTGCTAGTTTTTGATTAGCAACTTGATTTATTATTTTACTGACATTTGCAGGCATTACTTCTGTACTAGGTAATTTTACTGGTTGAGGTCGGACCACAGGTCTGCGTATTAATCGTGTTAATCTATCTTTAATCGCTGAAAATGCTTTACCAGCAACATTACCAACAGCACCAATACCTTTTTCACGAACAACATCAATAGCTTTCATTCCCAGTTGCTTTGCAATCGGTATTGCTTTTGGGGCTATCCTTCTAAATAGACCCTGAACAACATCACCTAGTCCATTTCCGTATGTCGTTTTATATACTGGTAATCGTGAATTTATTACCCTGACCATAGTTGGTCCACGTTGAGTACTATGTACGATCATTTTATTATAGTAATTGTATTTAATTACATACTCAGTCGCTGTAGTAGTCATCGGCAATTTCATTAATAAGAGACTGATAAACATCAACGTCCATGATACCACCGGTAAATAATCGTCTGCAAATATCAGCCGCCTCATTAATAATTTCTGGGGAATTATTACCAGCTCGTTTTCCTCCGATGAGAATTTCTAATCGATCGACATCAGCAAGGATATTATTGGGACAAGTAATAAGACCACTTCCTAAACCACTTCCAATTACACCGGGAGCGTCTTGAAATTCTTCTTCTTCCTCTTCACTTGGTTTCGATGATGTTGTTTTCTTTGGTGTAGGAGATAGAACTGGTATTTGTGATTTTGGTGCTGTTTGTTTTGAAGGTTTTTTAATTTGTTTTTTCTCCTCTTTTTTTAATCGGATTAAATGATCAATTTCCTCAATATATTTCTGATATAATGGATCATCAGCTCTAGCTTGCTCAACATTCATGCGCATGCGATATAATGTTTTTTGCCACTGGTCACGGGTTTTAATATCTTTAGCATATTCAGATTTCATTAATTTACCTCTTTGACTAAAACTATCAAAAGCAAATTCAGATAATTCTTGTAGTTTAAGTCTATTAATTATCTTAACAGTTTCTTCATGAAATTTATCTATCAATTTAACTGTTGATTTTGGTTCAGGTGCTAGTGCTTCAGCACCTTCTTCTACCTGGTCTGCATCTTCAGATATTTCCGGGACTGGCATCGCAGCAGATATTTCGGCTGGAAGTTCTCTAAGAATCTTTTTTGTCTGTTTTGTTCTTTTTGCTATTTTTCCAGTTTCTTCAGAGGTTTTCTCTAACACAGGTTGAATACCTTTAGTGGTCTCAGTGATAGGTTTAAATAATTGTTTTGTATCCTCCTCAAATTCAACATGAGATTCTTGTCGTTGTTGTAATTGTTGCTTGACAGCATCACGAACAGGTAAATATTTTCTAATTGCTTCTAGTCTTTCTCGTGCTAATCTAGCTGAGTGTGGTTCTCCAATATTCATTATTAAATAATATTTATAATAGATATTTAATTGAATTTGAAATCACCAAAAATACTTAATAAAGCGCGATAACTCTGCTCCTCCTCTGCTAGAGAATTATTTCCTCTTTCTATGTATGTCTGTATGTATGCATGTTTGTCTGTATTTTAATTTATCAAAAATAATCAGTAGATCCCAGCGGTTACCCTTCAATGGAACCCCTCGATAGCCTGTGTGACTTTCATGGGGTCCTTACATTGTCATTCTCTCTTATGACTATTATGCGGCACTCCCATGTTCTGTTTCTTTTGGCTAACACCCTTTCTGGATGTTTATTTGGGGGTTCTTCCATGGGGCAGAGAGCTCAAGGCATACTACTGATTATTTTAGGGGGGGTATTGCATAGACACACCTCCCGGCGAATTTCTAATCGACGAAAGTGAAATATTAGCAATTCAGAAGGTTGTCTAGGCATTGCGATTTCGATAAAACCCCCACGAAACCCCGGGGTAGAATCCAAAATGGAATCCGACCACGAGATACGTGGTGATTTATCGAAATCTCAGGGGATGCCTCCCCCCCACTTATTAAAAGACGTGGGCGACCCGGGGACCCGAACCCATCTCGGCGAGATCTGGGGTCGAACCGCAAACATCAGTATTAAAGTTTCCAGCAACTTTAACATTGAGCTAACGAACTCGACTACAAATATACGTTTTAGAAATTATTATATGTAATTATTGTGCAATAGCATTTGATATCTGATTTTACAAATAAATAAATATTTATAATTTTATTAAGATATTTTGCCATTATATGTATGAACCGATTAAAATGTATTATATTTAAAATTAAAACACGGAAATAAACTGCACACAAATACCTGGACTATCGATAAACACAACTATTGTTTGAACTACTACGTCACACGTCCTTGAAAAATCGGTACGCATACCTATCTCAGTACATATATTATGTATGACTCACTTCACACTGTATATACATGCAATAGTTGATCTGGATAAATTCATAGCAGCAGGAAGGGTGAACCCAGACATTTGGTAATGAATATGTTTGCCTGATGATTAAGACAAATGATTTCGCGGTAGGCAGTCGAACCCTACAAGTTTGTCTTAATCATAATGCAAAATTTGCTCGAAACCAATTTGTAGGATCCACCGCAGCAAGGGGGGGTGGACAGACATTTGGTAATGAATATATTTGCCTGATGATTAAGACAAATGATTTCGCGGTACGGCAGTCGAACCCTACAGTTTGTCTTAATCATCATTTCAAAATTTGCTCGAAACCAATTTGTAGGGTTCACCCTTCCTGCTGCTTGCTCTAGCATCTGTGAGAAGATACAGTGAGATTCATGTTTTGTCTGCTGATACTAGCTGTGTCTGGTTTAATGGAAATTACGATTCATTTCTCTCCTTTTCAACTGGGATTTTTAGACCCAATGAAGTTCAAGCCATTGTTGCCTCATGGACGTACCTTAATCACTCCTCCTTGGAGAAGGCCGTGACGGCATTTTAGCATTCCATTACTGCCTTCCCCTCCTTATTTCTTCACTCATTAGCACAACAAAGCACAGGCTTTTTTTCTCTGGGACATTGTTGCAGCACATGGCCCAGAGCTACCCCAATAATCTATAACATGGATATTCTATTTTCTGTTTTCTCATCAGTTATAGTGAGAGCATCAGCCTATTCTCCATACATATTTAGCAGTGGGTAAATTATTGCTGCAATTAAAATATAGGGGAAATAAACTAATACTATTTTTGGTGGGCCAGGTGGTCTAAAGCACAGGTCTTTACTGATCACTGTCATCTCACCTGTCCATATGGGTTCGATTCTCAGGTTTGGTCAATTTGGGTATGTGAGAAGCTGCCAGCAGCTTTCCGTTGGTCAATGGTTCTAACCCGGGTTCTTCCTCCACCAGCAATACTGGCTGCCAAATATAGCCTATCTTGCACTGAGAAATGGCGTTAAACCCCAAAGCAACAAACCAACTATTGAATGCCCTCCTCCCGCCCCACTCAGGGCCCTGTTTCACTAAAGATTCAACCAAATTTTGAGATTTTCCACAACATTAGAGATTTTTGTCAAATCCGGCTTGGCAAAGAATAAATGAGTAAAATCTCGGCTCAAATTTGATAACTGTCCTCAAATATATCTAAGGTTGGGGTTATGCTCTCTCACGTAGAGACACTCAAATATGGCACTTGAACAATGTTATCGTCTGCTTCATCAAAGGAATCATTTAGAAAAAAGAATTTTTAGGGACAGAGGTAACCCCATGGACGTCAATGACACTGTTTTGTTTGCTCGCTATAGATCTACCAGATTTGTTTTTTCATTAATCATACATACTGTTACTGAAACACTTGATTCTGCTTTAATGAAGTGGTGCATGGCGTTGCCACCCCTCCACAAGGTGATTGTGGCCTTACGCTTTTTTGCCACTGGCACTCACTTCAGGCTTGTCAGGGAGTCCTTGGGTGTGAGTGTAGCCAGTGTAAGCAGATGTATTTCTGAAGTGGCAAGAGCCTTGGTGAGACAGGCAAAGAACTTCATATGATTTCCCCAACAAGAGGCAACATCAGCTGTCAAGCAGGGCTTTTACAAGATTTCAGGTAAGATATTTTTCAGTTATTTGAAAAAAATTGTGTCTATTATTAGCAACATCATATGTCATAATGGCCATGAACCTAAGTAAAAGCAGCTGAAGCTATCAGAGAGGGTTTGCACAGAAGGAAACATGCGGTAATATTTAGGTATAGCTTTTACTGCGAAGCCAAAGTATACAGATTGATTGCAGGTAGGACTGTGATTAAGAATAATTTTTAACTGATGTTAAGAATTTTATATGGGTTACAGACTTGATCTAATGACATGTTGTGCATTGGAACTAGGGGTGGTGACAGTAATATTGTTAATTAATTCGCACCACATTGGCTCGTATTGCTGTTTACAGTTTAACTATCAGTCATACATGTATTCGCCCATGCAAATTCGGTGACTATATTACTGAAGAAACTCGTTTGATTCAAAATCGGTCTGTGCTTACATTGAACTAGTCTGGTGTAAATATATAGAATACCATGCTATCACTGACCAATAGAAACAGATAACTTGGCTTAGCACATATTGAATCACAACACAAATGTTACTGAATTTCATATTTTTCTTGTTAGAAGATACATTACATTATCTTATTCAGTTTTCAATGGAAAAAAAATTAACCCCAAATTCTATGGAATCATTTAATTTTTTATGAATCGTGGCTCTTTTTAGACTTCCCTCTTGCACCTATAACCCTTGCTATCCAGCTTTGACACACAAAATTTTATTTCATGCACACAGTTGGGGCATACAACAAAGACAAGGAGTAAATATTGTTACATTTTACTTCAAACTGAACAATATAATAAAACGAGTTCACTGATGTCAAATTATAATGCAATTTCAGTTGCTGACAGATATATCTTACAGTTTTTGAATAGCTATGGCACAGTGAAGAGCATTATGTGAACAGAAGAGGATTCCTTCACTTAATGTACAGGTAATTAATAAAGAATGAAAATATTGTGTGAGAGACACTGCACCAAATTATGCAAACATTACAGTTGAAACAGAATAGGTCTATATATTGAAATGATAGGGGAAATACAAAAATATACATAAAACATTTAAAGGTAATCTATAAACTTTAATAAAGTTGTGTATATAAAACTTGTGAGATGTGTTATACAAATCCCTTCCTGGGACTTTTTCTTAGAAAATCTTATTTAACATTATGCATTTTATAATGAATAGTAAATATAATGTACTAATTGCTTCAGATCATGAGTAAAACTGGCTCTTTTAGATTCTTGAATCAATTTCAGGAATTTTAGTTTTCTTTATATTATTGTTTAACCTGGTGGAATAAGGTGCTAGGGTGGGCAACAGAAAACTGGGACTGTCTGCAGATTGGAAACAAACATTTTCTTGCCTCATTATGAAATCAGCATTTACAGTTACATTACAAACCTCATAATTGTATTTATGTACAGGTCAAATTATTGAATTTAAAGTGTAAATAAAGGACCAGTAAATAAAAAAAAAATTGATAAGACCTTGTATGTGCAAGTGTAAACTAATACATTTCTTTTCAGATGACCTGTGACTATAGATTCTGCTTAACAAACTGTAGCAAGGTGGCCAGGCTCTGTACATGACTCCAGGATGTTCCGGAAAAGTCAGTTTTAAACAGTATTTGAAAATGGCAGTGTGTGTATTATATTGAGTGCAGTTAAATCATTTCATAATATTGTTTTATTATTTTAAAGTATTTTTATACAATAACTTAGTGGTGGGTATGATGTAAGTATAGGTTTAAATGTATATTTCATCAAACAAAAGTAACATTTATTGATGTCTTTTGGAATCAAACCCAAAATATGGATATGTATCTCCAGGACACATAATATATCTAAATGATTTGAGATTTTACGAATCCTTGATCAGAGGTTTGGGGGTGGGGTGGGGTGAGTTTACAATCTTATGGGGAAGATGTAATTAAAAAATACAAGAATTTACCCTTTCAAGAGACCAAAAGTAAATATTTTTACATATAATAGGTGTTATTTATATGATAATGTTTTTCAGTGTGCTGATAATTTTAACTGATAAATTTATTTGTGTTAATTTATCCTTTTATTATCCAATGTAACATTTTAAACATCATTTAACTATTAAAAACAAATGCCAGATGTTCATACATAATTGTTAATATTTTCAGGGGAACATGATGGATTTCTACTTGGTGACTGGTTATCCTTGTCAGATGTTCCTTATGACACCATACAATGCACCTACCACAACTGCACAGAGGAAGTACAGTGATGCCTTGTGTAGATCCCGAGTTGTCATAAAATAAACATTTGGAATTCTAAAGGGGAGTTTCCCATGTTTGCATAATGGAATGAGAGTTTCTCCTGATAAAGCTGCCTTGTACACTTTGTCCTGTGTTGCCCTTCATAACATAGGCTGATATAAGGGGGACATAATTCCAGCTGATGAATTAATTGCAGAAGAATAATGAAGAAATTTTAAATATATATGAACCAGGAGATGGAAATGCCTTGCATGATTATATATGCAGGATAAGTTTATTGTTTTTATAATTTAATATTAATGAAGACAATTCACAAGGCAAATAATCCATTGTTACATTTATACCATACAGATGCATTGAAGACCATTAGCTCTGTATAATTTTTGAAACATAAGACTTTTTAAGATCTTTTTGGAATATACTTACAGAATGATGTCATTTTCCTATATATTACAATAAAATGAGAGGTTAATAAATACTGAGCAATGTTACCATTCCTAAAGTTAATCTTTTAAAATCAAATTAGGCAGAATGAAGCATCAGGGTTCTTTAAAATGATAACTTACTATTTCCACTTTGCAAACATGGGAAACTTGATGATATAATAATTATAATAATAATATGAAATATAGTATTTTATCCATGTTATACTGATTTATAAAATGTAATGAATGACCATAGCACAACAATCTGTAATAAACCAGTAAGCTTAATGACTTACTGGATATTCCAAAGTATGAAGTTCATTGTTTATAAGTGGATTAAAAACTATAAAGAATCACAATAAATGATTACTAAATAGATTTCATGCTTTTTAAGCATTATGTGGCTTTCTTGATATTTATACTGTTTACATTTGGGTAAATGACTTTAGATAGGTACAGCAGAAACTAAATCCTGAAATTAAATTTAATTATGTACTCCCCCATCAGTTACTAATAATTACAGTGTATAATAGTTTCTGCAATGCAGACTAAATGTGATATGGTCCAAAGTACATGGATTAATGACCAAGAAATATATCTGAACCTTAAATTCCTGCACATTTGAACAAATTCAGTCATTCAAAATATTTTTAAATTTCATTAATAATTTTGATGAAGTTAAATATTTTCAAAATTTAAAAAATTTATATATTTGAAAAAAAATATTTTTGCTTAGGTTTTATAAGTAACAATTTTGTGTCCAAAATAAAAATTCTTATACACTTACATAATGTCATGGAAAATTTCCTTAGAATATTTATTGTTCAATGAAACACATCTGAATTGCTTGTTGAAGGAGAATTTCCTTTTTTTTCATTTTTAAGGCTTAATTTGCCTGCAATTTTAGAAACATTTCATTCTCCTGTTGTAATTATTTAACTTCCAAATCGAGTTGCACAACTTCTTTCTCCAATATTAAGGTATTCAATGCAAGTCTTTTGTTTTCTAGTTTCAAATTCTCCTCTTCAGCATCAGCAAATTTATAAGTTTTAATTCTTTTGTTCCCTCTACATATGAAATGTTCACTTTTTGACAGTTTGGTAGGAAAGACAGTGAATCTGGAAAGAAAATAATGTTGGTGTAAATAAAATAATACAGAGGAATAGGTAAAAAGGAGATACAATAGTATGTGTGTGTTGATGGGTCATCCATATATGACATAACACAATTTAGGCAGATTTTTTACCCCCTCTCCCCTCGCCACATTTTGTCAAAACCTCGGACCTTCCATCATTTATGATGTCAAAGCTTTGACCACACCCAAATAAAAAATTTTCAAACATTTTTGAAATCACTTTGTATATAAAAACACATCAACAAGAAACTTCATTATGAATTTTTTTAATACTTCATATATTGATCAAATTCACATTAGTCATCTGGAAACCTATACTAAAGAGAAATAAATAATATAGAAAAAAAGACTTGAAATGAAAGAAATAATGTTATATACATCTTTTCAATGGCAAATGGCGTTGGTGGTGTTTTTGTGAAATTCCATATTTAAAAACCCACCTACCCCTCACATCATCACACAAGTTAATGTTATGTATATGTAATTTAATTATTTGTTTGTTTGTTTTAAAATTTTTTTTATTTTATTCCATTACAGGTTATTGTAATGATAACTTTGTCTACTGGATTTGATAAAAAAATTTTTTAGTAATTCAGTTCAGTTTTGTTTGACCTGATAAACAACCAGTAGTAGAGAAAGTACTGTATCTAGTTGCTGACCTTGATTCAGAACTAGTAGGGGTTTTTGGTAAACAACTTTTTTAAAAAAAAATATTTTCCCCAGAGTAAGAACCATGATTTCAGTTAAGGCTATACTGGGAATACATGATGTTAGGCATGTAAAAAGTTTCTATGCTGTTCTGGAAAGATGACCACATGACCCTCATAAGGGAATCTGTTTTGCATCTTAACTTAGTGTATAACTGTTTTCTTCATAAGAATAAGCCAGTTGGGCTTTAAACCTTTGACACTTAAAGGTATTTTGTTGTGACCAGTTTGAGTTGCAATTCTATTTTATGGAATTAGTGATTCTTTTCCCTGGAAATTATATATAAATGCTCATACAGAATTCTTGGACAAAGACATTTATCGAAAATTATTCGGAATTCCAAACTGGAATATTATTTTCTGTGATTCAACAAGGAACTGTTGATACAGAAACACTTTGAAGGTTACAGCAGATGTCATTGCCTCCGTTTTGAATTTCATTGGGACTCTAACTCAGTTTCATTTAGGACCTTTTTAATAAGAGGACTTCTATTTTTAAATTCATGGATTAATTTTGGATTTGATTCATAAAACCGTAAGTTCTTTTTCTCATTTTTATCTTGGTTTTCTAGGGAAATAAATTATTTGTTAAAATTGATAAAGCTTGTTGTCTTCACTCTTTTCTTGTTACTTTTTGTACAAGCCTAGACATATATTGTTAAAACCTCCTCTGCCCCTGGGTGCATGATGTTATATATGGATGGCCCCAATATGTGATGTTTCCTTTTCCTATGAGTTATATGATATGGTGCATTATTACATATGCTTCATTGAAACTTCATTTATGACATTATTAAAATGTAATAATGAATGGTCAATAACATATAATTTAGTACGATGAGTGAAATTAATGTCTTTGTACTGTCCATGTGGTTACTAATTATATGCTAGCAGTCATTGAAAACATTAACGTCTGCTTCATACGTATTATAATAAATTTTAAAACTGTACTATTATAGTAGAACTGATTTGGAAGATTGTGGATGAAAGTGTCTCAGTGACCTTAACCTTTGGTCAAGGTCTGTGGTATTGAAGAAGAGTTATTGTGCAGAAACCATAATTTGGAACATATTGGTTTGGTATTTTTTTTTAACAATTTTGAGTTTTCGATCATTGGTTAAACAATAAACATTTGTAACTTTTACCAGTACATAATGATCGGTTGCTTGGTCCTGGCATGGGTTTCCCGCATGCCAAAATAGTTTATTTTATCCACCTCCTTCTCAAGATTGGCCCCTAAAAATATGGGTTAAACAAATGTAATTGAAAGAAGTATTGTCTTGAATGAATGACTATGGTGTGAATGTATGAATTTTTGTTTGATGACATAATTTATGCATTATATTTACAATTGCATTATGTTTAAATGATATGAAAATAGTCATATAATTAATTAAAACAGTTTGCTGACAGATTTTGTTCATTACACGTGAATAGCACAATATGATGATACTATGATATATATTAATCATAAACCTAAAAAATTGGGTTTCACGTGTCTGAATAGTTGGAAATTATTGTATAAACAGATGTATTATGTATACACTATTATCGACGTGAGCATAGAATGTCAATTATTTAATGAAATAAGTGTCTATTCCTTTGTCACTTGTGGAACAAGTATGAGAATATAAATGTAAAATGTAATTTATTTTAATATGTAGGAAACAGTTACCATTTAATTTGATGTGCATTGAACATATAGTTTGCCTTCTGTATCCAGACATGCATATAGACCACACAATTGTGGCCTTCCACCCAGTTGCTCCAAAAGGAGCTGTTTGTTTAGTGGTGGATCAATGGGTTTTGGTCCTCCTCCTGCTTGGGGCATTTTAATTCTATCGAGCCTCTTTTTGGCTAAAAATTAAAGAAGGAATATATGATATTTTTAGAAACTACTCAATATAAAACCAATAATACCAAATTTCATGATTAAGAAAAAGTGAATGAGAAAATTCACTATTGTTACATAGATTTACAATATTACTGTAATACTTGTGTGAACTAATACTCGTAAAAGGAAAATTGATGAAATATTTACACTGGAAATTATGTCTATTGGCCATTTTTCTTTTTCTTTTTTTTCTCTATGTTTCGGAGGGTGATTTATATTGTTGAGAAAAAAAGATTTCTTTTTGGATGAATCATTGTAACATGTATTTACAAAATGCAACCCCTAAGTTGTGTAATAAAAATCCAGTTCTGAAATTTTATGCAGCATTAAATTCCGTAATAATTTATTTTTAAAAATAGTTGTCTCTGGTTCAATAAATTTATTCCAAAATATTAGTTTTGCTCATGGTTTTTTTTTTTGTTTTTGTTTTTTGTTGTTTTTTGTTTTTGTCGTAATCTTTCATGTTGTGTATTTACCTCTTTGCTTTATGTTGTCAGACTGCTTCCTGCACTGAATTGCAGTTCGTGTCTCAGAGGAAATGCTAAAAGAGTGAAAAGAATTTGTCATGATCTTGAACTTTAGTTGTATCTTGATTGACTATTTAAAGCACTTAGAAACTTTTCACAAACTTTGATTATCTGATCAAACTGTACTAAAATCATTATCAAATTTATATTAATGAGTAGTAATCACAATCAAAATTTTAATTGAAAACATGAGGCAGTTTTGCATTATATGCTTCAAATTGGAACAGTATGTTTATAAAGTAATAATAGGATTGGCAGCCTTTCTGCAGAATGGAATACATTTTTAAAATTTTTTTTATCTCTTGGTTCTTAACAAATATGGTATAGTAGCTTCCAACAATATGGAAGGTCCTTTAGTACTGCAGTATTCAAGGCGTTCTGTAATTTTCTCCATAACACCACCTATTGTGTGCTTATCATATGTACACTGGATGACCAAAAGTTACTAGTTTTGCATTACTAGTTTTGTTTCTTGACACAGGACCCTTGTATAGTATGAGAGACAGGGTCCTATATCAGAACAGGTTATGCAGGTTTTCTGAAATAATTTTTGTCACTCATTATGCTCGCAACACAACAACGAAATACCTTATTACTTGGCGCGGTCCCTCATTTTTAGACATGGTTTCTAATTTATTATTATATTTGTTTTGTATCTTCTGTTTTCCTCATGGCAATTGACAGTCATAGTTAGTCCTAACAGTATGTTGTCATCTTATTACTACTTGTCCTTTTACATGTTTATTTACACCCTTCTTACTTCACTTTGCTAATTTTGCATTTTGCAATAATGCAACATGCTCTCTCTTGCGTTAATCCTGACTGACATTTAATTATATTTTTTTCTCAACAAAAATAGACATTGTAGCAGGATTAAAACCAAATGGATTTTTGATCAAGTGAAAACACTGAACACGATGTATGCGAATGAAAAAGACTTAAAAAAATTAAAATAAAATAATATGACAATAAAATAAACAGGTAGACCCTAATAATGATTTACCTTGCACACTGATAATTCAACAGACATAAGATTCATAAACATGTTGGGGAAAAAAGCAGCCACTCGTAAAATGATTCAAAACTTCTGCACTAACTATAAATCAGTACGATGTGTGTAAAAATGATAAATATGATATCCAATGCATGCATCCATGAATACGGCTCATTCACCATATATTGCTTTAGGAAATGAGTGTGGTTCATAGAATTATACTATATAATAAATGAGCATTATTCATACAACCATATGATTTAAAGAAATGAGAATGATTCATACAACCACATTTTCTTGTAATTATAAATCGCTGTTCTTTTTCACAGTCCGGAATCCATACAGCTAAGATATGTTATTGGGCCCAAAAGTGTCTCACCATAGGTCAGATATAACTTGGTCTGAATTCCTTACCAAACAATTTTCGTGAAGTTCAACATCTTGGACCTGTAGACTTTTCATGTGTTGTTGAACAGCTGACTACAAATACATTTTTCTTCTATGCAAGTTTTACACAGAGTGGGAAGAGGTTACAGACACTACAAGGTGCATGTAACATAAGTAAATACAGGAAAAGGTTTAAACCTTGACTGTATGTAAAGTAACATATTTAGAACTTAAACAAATAAGAACATTAATCTATTTTAGTAATAAAGAGTACAACAAGGGTATAAGCCAGTTTCTTTCTGACAACAATTAAAACTTAATTTGTAACAACATTAATAGTACAACATGTCTAATTATTTCACATAAATAAAAATACATTACTTTGATAAAGTTATTGAAACCATATCAATTAAACACATGTTCTTGCATTCTAAGAACACTATATGGTAAAACTGTCAGTTGGTTAACTAAGCAAATAGAATAGGGTTATGAACTCTCATTTGAACAGTACAATAAAACTTTATTAAATCAAAGCAATGTATCAGACGTTTCTGCTTAACTTTGTTAATTGACATACAGTAACTAGGAAAAAATTATACAGAGACAGCTGTTTTATCAAAAGTAACATTTCTTTTGACCAATTCTGCTGAAATTCGTAAATAAATCAAACCATATTATAGTAAACTTGCATTGCCACAGGTAAAATCAACACTTACAAGGTCCGGATTGTAAAATGGGGCCTTGATTGGGGGAGGGGTCCTTCTCAAGGTAGACACCACTTTGGGGTGGGGGTCGGACGACTCCCATCTGTTCGACATGATCTTTGACTAAATACTTTACAATGCTTGTGGATTGAACTTCCACGTAGAGACAAGAAAAGGGTCTCAAACTAAAAGCATTAGAGTGCTTATAAGTTTAACTTTCACTTAGAGACAACTTCTGGTAGGCTTTTTCTACAGATCTCTGCATGCAAACAATTCATGTGTTAAATCCACTCTCAGGTACAAAATAAATAATGAAATTTCTATGTCACGAGCTTTCCCATCATCAATGCATTATTCAGCCAACTCATTTAGCTTAAAACTATTCAACATTGTCAGATCTGTTACTTTTACCGAACAATGAAACTTAAATTCCCAGCGTAGTTGGAGATCCTTTCTTAAATATTTCATATCACTGCCCTATTTATGGGATAATTAAGTACAGAAAACAAAGACGTAAATTGTTTCTAAGGCATATATGGTTATATGGCCAGGGCAACTATAATCTCCCAAGACGTAAGACAACCACTACCAACTGGGATTGATTGCAATGTGATGATATTGACAAATATGCAATACTAATAATAATACTGATTACCTGGCCAATATATTCCAAACAGAACTCTTGAAGTTAAACCATCAAAACCTCCTTGGACTACAAAGACCAAAGGTCCATACACAAACATAAGAGAGCCTATTGAAAAGCCAATCAGTGTAACGTACCTTCCCATTGGACTAGATTTTGTTCCCAGTGGATCAAAACAATTTCGAACAGCTATTACTGACATTTTTTTTTTTCTTCATTATGGGAAATCCAAGCTATCAAAATATACAACACGTAAGTTGCGAGTCTATGCTCCTGAAATAAGTAACAGAAAAGAGTGAAGACGACAAGCTTTGTAAAATTTAACACATAATTTAATTCCCTAGAATACAACGTGAAAAATTAAGAAAAAAGAACTTACAGTTTTACGAATTAAATCCAAAAATAATCAAAGAATTAAAAAATAGAAGTCCTAGTAATAAAAAGTCATGAATGAAACTGAGTTCGAGTCCAGATGATATCCAAAATTGAAGGCGATGACATCTGTTGTGGTCAGCGAAGTGCTGCTGTGTCAACAGTCTCTTGTTGAATCACAGAAAATACTATTCCACTTTTGAATTCAGTATAAACTCCAATAAATGTCTTACTCCAAGAATTTTGTCCGAGCACTTTTGTATCTCTAGGGAAAATAATCTCTTGAATTCAATAATTTGAAGAAAATAAAATTCAAACCAAACTGGTCACAACATAATACAGCTTAACGTGTCAAGTGTTTTAAGCCCTACTGACAAACCTTTATCAAAAAGTCAGTTATATGACTAATTAAGACGCGAAACAGATACCCGGATGAGGGTCAAAAGTTCATTCTTTTGAGAAAAAAATAGAAGTTTGTTACCAATTGATATATGCTACTTGTCACGTAGTCAAGGTATGATCTTGACTCAACTTAATGATTCTTACTCTGAGAAAAATAAAATAAATAAGAAAAACGTTGTTTACCAAAACTGTTAATGATTTTGGAACAAGGTCATCAACTAGATACAATGTTTCTATTATTAGTTGTTTATATCAATGAAATAAAGACAATTAGGTCAAACAGAACTAAACTCAATTCTGAACAATATCAAATCCAGTAAATAATGTTACATTACAATAGCATGTACTGGAATTTAAAAAAATTTAAAACTTACAAACAAACAATTAAATTAAATATACATAACGTTATTTATGAAACTGGGATTACAACCTAAGAGAATTTCCACTTTATTCTGTGTGAGCGGCTAATGAACTCGTACCAATTTAGTTAATTTTTCAGCCGATCTCGAAGAGAAGCAACCTTCCAGACTCTTGGGGGAAAAAATTGTAGAATTTTTGAAAAGGGTGGCCCTTCCATTGTATCTAACTACAGACAAATATCTCTTGTCGTTACTGTTGACAAAGTCTTTGAATAATTGGTTTTTAAACACGTATGTATATCATTTGTACACCTTTCCAGTCGAGCTTTATTTTGGGTCATTCTGCAGTCTAACACAGTGTTACGTTTCTGTGGTCTCAAACTTAGTAATAGAAAGAAATAAAACCAATAAGTTTAAACTTCAATAAATAATTTATTTTCCTAAAATATAAAGTGAAAATTCAAGACACTTGCATAATTGTGAAATAATTTCAAAATAATCCTAGATGTCCTATAGCAGGTTCAAAAGAATAGAATGTTCTGAATGATTCAAGCAGTCTCGAATGTCCTGATCTCCCACAATGATATAATCCAGAATGTATTTGAATGAGTTTTCAATAATCCCAAAGTAGTGTTTTAGTCTAAAAGGTCAATGATACTTTGTAATTCAAATGAATAATTTATATCTGAACACAACTGTAAACTCAAATTCCCAAAGACGACAAAAAAATAATAATAAAAAAAAATTAAAAAAAAAATTAAAAAATAAAACAGCCCCCCCCCCTCTCAAAAAATAAGAAAAAGACAACAACAAAAAAATGCAAACTTACACTTTTGTATAAAATGACAACTGGTTCAACTCCTATCTCACATCTCTGATTCCACCAGCTGTTAGTAATATTACTATCACTTGCAAAATGTAAACAAATTCCAATCAGAACGAAATAATTAAAAAAAAAAAAAAACCTCTTTATTAAAACTCGTTTCTTTCTTCAGCGATTTTCGAGAATGGAATACATTTTCTATGGAGACTCGTCAAAGTGAGTCCATTAACAACTTCAAAAGCACATAAAGTGATTGCGACACTCGGATTCCCATACATTTTTATTGTGGTAGAAAGAAATTCTGAGCTTTTCATGCCCGACTTAGAAGAAAACAGCAGTTCACTTAATCAATATTTATTCAAAAAGAATAGAATCGGTTCAACTCTATTGAATTTCATCTGTAGAAAGTACACACTTCTTTATTCTTGCCCTTTATTACTAAGATCAACGCGTCGAATTCTTTCTATCCTTCACACCATATTGTAATTTAACTTTAAATACCTTCTTGCATGGTAATACGACTCTTCCATATGAAGTTAACATTCGTATTTTATATTCCATTCATACATTTACTGAAGAGTCAGAACATTTCACTTGAGCGTACCTGTTGTAAACAAGCATGCTCTTCTTCGGGCCATGAACTGTACATAGCAAATTCCCCTTTTCTGCAAAGACTCGCTCTAGAAAGAAGTGCTGTTCAATTAATCTCGCCATTTTCTTCTTTATTTTTTGGGGTTGTTCGTAATATTATTTTTCCTCCCTATCATCTCAACTTTTTACACAATGTTTTACAGAGTTTAAGTGACCGATTCTTTCTTTTCGCGATCCTCGTCTTTCATCTACTCGATGACTCAGGAAAACAACCCGTCCTCTCCTCCTGACCTCGTATAAATTAGCTAGGCCGAGTAAAACTTAATTACGTACTCTTCACTGGGCCGAGTAGAGGCAGATTCGTACCTCGAGAACAAACTTTTACCTTTAAAAGGCGCCAATATTCAACATCGGTTAACATTTGGCGTGCGTCAATTATAAACCATCTTGCCTTTCTTGTTAACCTTGCGCAATGGAAACGACTTTGGTTTATTTGTTCTTTTAAAACATACATAACATACGTAAACACTGATACTTAAATGGGTAAATATTATCAATATTTAATATTGTACTTTCGCACAAAGCCTTCAAGTTTTTAATGGTGTTAACATTTACAGTGACACTTTTCAATAAATTGGGAATCATTTTGATGTGGAGAAGGAGATAATCCGTACAACTTATAGCAAACCACTACATGTTTATCCTGTTCCCCAATAATTCTGCGGGCGCCCCTGGAGTAGCGTATATATGATATTGTCGATACCACAACTTCTACACGTGCATTGCTTTGCGGAAAATGTGTCAGTGTGATTTAGATTTTAACGTAACTTTAACAATTTAAGTCGCTACAATGTCTGCAGTATGGCAGTTTATAGTGATGTCTAGCACTGGGGCATCATGCCGCAGACATGTAGCATCAAGTCCACTCAGTCACGTTATCCTGACACCAGGCTGACCAGTCCTAACACTAACCTCTTAATGCTGAGTACCAAGCGAGGCAGTTGCTAGTATCATTTTCATAAGTCTTTGGTATGACTTGGCCGAGTTTCGACCTCGCGACCTCCCGCATTCGAGGCAGACGCTCTAACCACTTAGGCCACCGGAGCGGTCGCAGAGAAGCTAATTATCATAACAAAGCGCGCTTGCACATTTCGCTATTAGCCGGAGAAAAAACAGAAACTCCAAGTGTAGCATGCCTGTTATATATCGACGGGTATTTTCTTTTTGGTACACTTAAGTACAGAGAGGTTCTAAAATTTAACCACCGTATGTACTCGCCTGTAAGTCGACTTTTTAAACTGAAAATTCAATTCATCGTTCAGAACAGGGGTCGTGTTATATGATCTGATAAATCTAGGAGTAATACTATTAATTTTCAGTTTTTAGTACGGACAAAAAACCATGTAAATGAAAATATTGTTACACTGTCATGCCACTAGTCACATCCAGAAATGCGCAGGTGGTATATACTATATTTATGTTTTATTATGGTATTCATTACGCAATAATTGTGTCTACATTTATTTGGATTTTAATAATTTTAAAATATTAAATTAAATATTACTGCAAAGTGAATGTCCATAATGTTGTTTATCCTTGGGTGTTTACAAGTAAGTATATTGCTTCCATTTCCGCGCAAATCCGAACATCCCGCATTCATTGTTTTTACGACACATCACTAAACGTGTGCACTTCCATATTCGCCATTTTGATTCCTATGCCAAGAAACCCGGCACCTAACAATAATGTTATTCCCACCTAATTATGTAGGCAAGTCTCATTTTGTGCGTAAGGACATCCTAATACATCACATTCCGTTGTGCATCTCAACCACACGAGACCGAAATCGTGGCTTTTACCCTTTTACCTTCAAATAAAAACTGAAATTTCCACCATCTTTGGTATTCTTTCATAAACAAATAGATCCATCAAAAAACAGACAGACAAACAAATGGATACACAACAAGTAGAAATATGTAATGATTTTCAATTTTCATGGACTGAAATCAATCATTTGGTTATCTTTCAAGTTAGTTATCGCTTGCATTCAGCATCATCCTATGTCCATCATCCACAAAAAAACCAAACAATATTTGACCGTACTAATTAAAATTGGTTTGTCAGCTGTCTTTGGCACAAGCACTTGCTTTCGCGAAAAGTATTGTACATAAATGTTCTGGCATAATACACATGCTATGAAATTTTCATTCCGTAACTGATATTGTATCCCGAAGATTATTGTCGCAAAATACTCGTTCAAGACGACAATCTTGGGGACATCATACAAATTAATTGTTAAAAACAAACCACAATGTTGCATGTTTGAGAGAAAAATCTGCATTTCTGTTTCATAGCAATATGCATAATTGCGGTTCAACTTCATTATTCCGTCTTTTCGATATAAGCCATGGAACTTCCAGCTTTATTTTGACTTTCGTGCTTTAGAGGCACTTAATGTCAAGTATAATCTACGTATCATTTCCATGAAGTAAATATCCTTATCGACGACTAAATCAGATTTTTATCTTGAATATACATTACGTTGATCTATCTATTCACTTTGACTTGTTTATTTTTCATCCCTTACGATTTGATTTGCAAATTACACCTCTTAGACATTGGTGATGAGTTATTCAAAGTTAAATTGTTTAAAGGGCTCTTAATGTTAGGATGGAATTTTTCAGTAAATTGTATTAAAAACAATTTTTTATTCTTGTAATATAATTGTGTACTATTTCAATAAAGAGTTTGTTTTTCTATCTGAAATCATATACATCGTATAATACTTAAGTTGGCAGATTTACAACTCTGCAGCAACAGTGCTGGATAAGCAAATTTCTTTCTGCCAAGTATATCACTAACTTTTCACGTGTTCATGGAAAAATGTCTGATGACGTATAGACCCAGACGGCAGTCGGTAAGAAACGATGAAGCCTCATTTTGAGATTCTGGCGAAACCCAAGCACTGAGACAGAAGTATGACCATATTTGGCCGCGTCTTGAGAGACTGTATATAAGAAGCGAAAAGATTGAAGAACTTATATTTACTTGTAATTATATTATTGATTAGTGTAAAAATCGACATTCGCAACCAACTTCATACTCAGTAATAACTAATTCAGAAATGAGATACTCCTTAAATAGTAGAGATTAATATGTTGGTATTTTAGATTAAATTCAGTAAAATATAGTTTTACTAACTGATTGCGGTATTAGTCTGAAATATTTAATTATCTGTATGATATTCTAAAAGGCAGAAATTATACAAATGTATGATGTTGGTAAGCGAAGGAATATCGTAGTTTTATATGTATCTCTTATATCCGTAATTTAAGTTTATGTAGATTGATATTGGAATGTAATTTTGTATGTTGAGTGTTTCAATAAAATCAGTCCGTTTCGTCGGAACCCAAAGAGGCTTGTATCATTTACAGTATCCCGTACCTCCGCATTGCCAGAGCTTCCCCAGATGTAGCCGTATCTACACCGTTATGAGTGACACCTCCTTATCTTTAAGAGTGTCCGAACTTTCTTCTCTTTCTCTCTCTCGTCATGGGCCAAGGCATCTCTTAAAAGATACTAGTGGTTCCTTCTCATAGCAGGGAATGAGAAGAAGATTATGATAAAATCCTTATCATAATATTAATATCAAAGGAAATTCAAAGACCAAGATGTTACATTATGCAGTGTATTTATTTTACGACGATCAAAACCACTGAATATTCACAGCTCTGTATTTCTGTATGTATGTAGCAGAAACCAATACTGGTATTAAACTATGGGGGGAGTTCGCATCTCAGTAGCAGCTCTTGAGGAGTGCTGACTTGAAGGCTTCCACTGACTTGGCGCTCACAACACTCTCGTCGAAGCGGTTTCAAAGCACAACAGTTTTTATAAAGAAAGAGTTTCTAAACTGTTCCGTACTCGAACTTTTAACAACAAAACACATAGAATTGTTAGTAACCTGATTGTCTACAAAGTTTTAGTTTCAATGTCCGTGTGGATTTTAGATTGTATGCGTCTTTTTGGATTAAGTTTGACTAAGTAACTAGCGGTGTCTGTCGCCGATATCATACCCATCATTATCTTGAATAGGCAGGTGAGCCTATTGAACTCACGTCACTGTTGAAGGCTAGGGAGTTTCAGAACTTTTAGCATCCTGGATATAGTGAAACAATCCTGACTACCTGTCAACTTATATTCTTATAAAGTGCATTTGCATATATCATTAATGTTTGGGATACTATATCATCTCCTTTTATTGTTTACATTCCCTTCATGTTGGAAAGTTGTACCTCTGTCTCCAATACAAATAATAGTGACTGTAGTAACAGTTTTTGATATATGACCCTTGTACAAAAGAAAAGTAACTTGATACAATATGTAAATCATATAAATATGATTTGTTTAAATATTTATCATCTGGGGGAAGATTTTTGAAGCCCAGTGTGTATATGATAAGATTGTAAACTGTCTTCACTTACCTTCTATTCTGAGAAAGAAATAGGCAATTGTATCCATTTTTCTCCAGGATTAGGGTAATATTCATGTAAATTCATAATTTTTCGTCACCAGTGTGATGAAACTGTTCATCATCAATGATGAATATTTGTATAATTTATTGTGAAATAATTGCTATTTTTATCGTTTGAAATCGGGCGGCATTTTTACTACTGTGTGTATTGGGCGCTCGGCTTTCCACTAGGAGGCGCTCAAGTTAATCTTTCCGAATTCTTCCATATTTAGTCACATTCGTGAAAACTTTGTCATGACTTTCCCCGAGTGTGTTCCCAAAACCTATAAATAGGGGTGAGATCTGCCGTTTTGGCAGTTGTGGTTCTGCTGGACTCCAGTAAAGGTCTCAAGACTAAACAAACAGAACAAAAGTCTCTTGTAATAATTTCAAGCATCAATACAAATACAAAGTAGACTAGTCACTACCGATACATTAGATTTACTACTCATAATGGCTATAATGTTTCTCTGAAGTTGTTCCAACGTTTATTTCCTAGTTATATCAGATAAAAGTTCCCATAGAAGGATTTAGCTGACGACACCATTACTGTGTCGTCATCAACACTGCCGTCTGCTATCCATTGGAAATTTAGTATTCCTTTTGGCATTATCGAATTTCCTACTCAATTACATGTATCACTTTGGAATCACTAATTTCCATTCATTTTGTAGTGGTTGCATCATTTAGATGTCGAACTAATATACCCGACACAACGACCCACTTTGTCGCTACAAAACGACACACATTGTCGCATTCAACCCACACGACACACTTTTGACATCCGGTTCCAGACTGTGTCGCTCCAAACGACAGAGGTGGCGCTCTACAGTTTCGTATTTTGCATTTTAGAATTTTAATGAAAAAGACTTCCTCCGGGTTTCCTCACTAGTTATACTGGCTTTTAAAAAAGACCTTGTATATCTTAGGTGTTGTCCAAAGTACCTTTAATTCCCTTTATTTTGGTGTATGATTGATGGGTGTAATGTGGGTTATAAAGTATACAGCTTGGCCTTACTCCAGATGTGCATCTTTCAAAAAGTGCTAGCTCCACTTGGTCATTTTCACTTCATCAACTTCAGAGGTAAATTGTAAAAAAAGTGCCGATAACTTTTTTAACATTTTATATATTTGGTAATTCATTCATTGCACTTTCAGAAGCTGGTATTGTCTAGTCTGGCAAAATTCATTTTCCCTATTTTAAAAACTACTATGGATAGTGTACTTTATACAAATTCAGGCTGATTTTTGGAGCACAAGGAAGCAGTCATTTTAGTTAGCAGTGTGCTAAGATCATTTACAATTTCCTAAAGTACAATATCCAAAGAAATGTCAGGCATATAACATCAACGTAATATAGAGGTATGCCAACATTATCTCCACTGTGCATGTTTTAAACGCGAACAACTTCACCATATATACATCACTCTCTCAAAAGTGCATAATAACTGGTGAGCGCCCCCAGACTGTGTCTCAGCCAGCAAATACGACACACACTATTAACATCCGGTTTCAGACCATGCCTCTAACATATTTACCTTTGGACTATAAAACACAAACCCGGGTCTGGTTCCGAACCTTGATTACGACATATGAACAAATTTTGAGAACTATTAACTTATTTTTCTCTGCAAGATTAGTTTGGGAACTGGGATCATCTGAGTTATAGATTATATGAATTAGGACAAATGGAACATTTATGCTGATTTTTACATGCAATTTACTACTGAAACTATTGTTGTTATTTCAACATGCCTTATCAAACATCTGTTCTGCATATTTGCAAATATTATATTTCACCATTTTGAGCACTAAATTTTCTGAGAAAACACACACAAGTCTGGAAGTCATATAATAAACTGTGTTGACTATTTATATTTGTTTTGTTTTGTGCTTTTATCATCTAAATAAGAACTTTTGTTGTGAACACACCATTTCTTGACACTACAATACACTGGAGAGATCTAGTAACTGAAAAAGGCGTGAGCTGTCCATCTATTCCATTTTATTTGACCTTGACCCTTGACACGTTACAATACAGCATTCATCACGAGATATATAATCCTTCCGAATAAATCGTGCAGCTTGGCGCTGAATCCTTTTAATGGATTGTATATCTTTATGGCGGTAGGGGTCCCATATAGATGAGCCATACTCGAGTGTTGATCGGGCCAAATACATATATGCCGTCTTCCTACTCCCTTTAGGGCAATTCTTTAAATTCAGTTTTAAGAATCCCATTGTAGAGTTTGATTTGCGGCAAGTGTTGTTATGTGTGCCCTATTGGAGATCCACTGAAATAACAACCCCTAGGTATGAACTTGCTGATATCTTTTGTAGCACGGTGTTGCTTATTTGGTAAAATTTCGAAGATTTGTTCCTAATGCTGAGATTACACCGCATTTCTAAGCGTTAAATTGCATACCCCACGTTGAAGTCCACTTTCTAATTCGATAAGGTCGTTTTGAAGAATTTCATGATCTTGGGTAGTTTTTATGATTCTGTTGAGTAAACAAACATCTGCGAAGAGTTTAACTTGTTAGAAGACGCACTCTGGCAGGTCATTTACGTGGCACTGGGACAATAGGCGGCCGAATACCGTGCCCTGAGGTACCCCAGCGTTCACTTTGCAAACGACGTCCATGAACCGGTCTTTAGGGTGGACGATAGCTGCTTGTTGAGTTGTCCCTGCACCCCATATCAGTGTATCAAGAAGTTTGTTGCGTAAAAGCTTTAGAAAAGTATAAGATTGCAACATCGACTTGTTTTAGGTCGAAGGATTATACGAGATCGTGTAAAGTGACTAGTAGTTATGATTCAGTTGAAAAGCATGATCGAAAGCCATGATTTAGTTTAGTAAGGATTCTGTGTACGTCGAAGTGTCTCATCGTGTGGTTACAAATGATGTGTTCAAGGATTTTACATGACACACACGTTAAGGATACCAATCTGTAATTTTCTGCTAAGTGTCCATCACCCTTCTTGAATACAGGGGAGACGATTGTATTTCTCCAGTCATGTATAATTGTGCCGGTGTCCAGTGAGAATTGAAAGATATCGCGTAGACCTTTAGAAAGTTCATCTTTTCGTATTTTCAGGACCATTTTTGTAATGTTGTCAGGTTCTATGACCTTAGATGTAATTATACTGAGTTGTTGTTTGAGGACTCCTTTGCCTTCGATGTTTAGGTGTGTGTTATGTTGGAGATTTTTATGTACTTTAACGTTTGGTAAAGAGTTGTCACTATTTCCAGTAAAAACCGATTGGAATTGCTGGACTAAGATGTCTTCTTTGGCTTTAGAGCCTGTAATAAGGTTGCCATTCTGCCTGATACCCTGTTTCGACGTACATACATAATGGTGTAGGGTTCTTTTCTAATATTCCTTCATGAATAACATTGTTAATATGATCCCATTCTGCCCTTCTGAATTTTATTTTTGCATCCTTTCTGGGATTGCCTGTACTTGGTGCAACTGTTTTGCTTCTTTGCTTGTTTGTAGAGTCATGTCTTTTTCGTTAGTGATCAAAGGAGCTTCCTGTTGACCCATGATAATGAAAGTTCGTTTCAACTCATTTCAGAACGTACATTTTTTCTCAAGGATTTGGAATTCCCCAGAAGTTTTGAATGTTGACCATAGGTCTTCAATATCAATGGTGGTGTTATCGTGTGTATCCTGTTGATGGATTGTACTGTAAATGTTACTGCAGTCTATGCGTATGGATTTCCAATTAGCTCTAGAGAACTGAAGTATTTTTCTTGGTTTCTGGTTGCTGTAGGCTGGTTTGATGTCCGAGTCCACAATAACCATGTCATGATCTGATATCCCAGGGGCAATAACAGAAGATTTGACCAGCCATGGATTAGTAGTGAATAAAAGGTCAAGAAGTTTATCATTACGAGTAGGTTCCTCGTGAAATTGTACAAACCTGAATTCACTCATAACGTTTACAAGGTGTTTTTGGATCTTCAGATCTTGGACGTTGGGGTCACTAGAGACGTTGAGAAAGTTCCAAATTATGTTTGGGCAGTTGAAGCCTCCGCAGATTAAATGCTTTGGTTTAGAGGCATTTAACGGTCTAGCTGAATCAGCGAGATTATCAACGGTAGTAATGTTTCTTCTAGGCATGTAGAAAGCGCCAACATGAATCTGTTTGGATTTAAGTGATATTCTGATAGATTCAATTTTAGTCTGTAATAAAACCAATACATTCTGTGGATGTTATATTATTCTGGACATCTATGAATACTCCTCCTCCTTGAGTGCTCCTGTCATTTCTGATGACATACTTTGAAGGAAAAAATTCCGAGCTTTTTTTTTAAAATGACATTTCCTGATCAAGTTTTACCTGGTTTGATGCCTTTGAGCCTAGATTCAGTTCCACATGTGATGTTGGGTTTCGTGTAATGAATGGCTGATTTGAAGTCCGAGTTGTTTTCTTTAACACTTCTGCAGCTGATGTTGAAAATACGCAAGTTTTGTTTACTTGGCAGTTCTGTGATAGGATTCGAATCACTTACCGAAAAGTAGAATCTATCGATATACGGAACCTTGAACATATAAAGCACTAACAGCAAATCTCCGATCCTCACTGTGTTGAGACTTGGTTTAATCTGGGTACATTTAGACTTCGTTACGTTTGACTTGCGCACGTTTTTAACTCGATTACGTTAAGACTTGGGTACATCTGTCTTGGTTACGTTTCGACATGGGTACGTTCTGTCTTGGTTACATTTTGACTTGGGTATGATTTAACTTGGGTACGTTTTGGCTTGGTTACATTTTGACTTTAGTACGTTTGACTTGGGTACGACTTTACCTGCTTCTGGTGATTTGCTTCCAGTTCTGGATTGCATCTCTACGCCGACTAGCTTGGCGGACATGCATCCGTGTTAAGAGTAGCAAAGTAGTTCCAAACACTAGGCCCCTTTACTTCGATTATTTTCATGATTGGTCAATTTAATATATATCTTGATTGTAAGTTAAACTAAGAAAATTTCTTCGCAGAAGTGTGTTAACATGTGGATATGGGGGTGGCAAAAAGGAAAATGCCCATGTTTAGGTTTCGCTCCACAGTTATAATGTACATCTCAAAAATGGACATGAATAAAGTGAAATTATTTGCATTTGCACATGCACAATGGAATGTCAGCAGAACATTATTTATGTACTGTGAATGACATTTCTTTACATGTGACTAGTCCCAAGTATAATAACTTTAGCAATTATTAAAATAAGGAAAATAAATTTTGTCGGCTCAGGCTAAACAAGCTTCTGAAAGTACAAGGAAATTAAAGGAATTAAAATTTCTTTCAATAATTGCTAAGATACGAAAATGTCTTTTAAATAAGTAGGATTACCACTGAAGAAAATCTGGGAAATTCCACTTCTCTTCCGTTGTCAAATCATAAGTTTCGAAGGAGTTTTGCATGCAATCAGAACACTCTACACCTTCTCCATTGCAATGCTGAAAAAAGTTATTTGTCTTGTATCGAAAGAGCTGAGGATGTTCTGAATGTTCTTGTATTTGGTCATGCACTTTACTTTCTGAGGTAAGTAAATTTTGCATGCTTTCCACAGTTCCATTATGTCTAAGGTTCTGCTCTACTGTTTTGTAACTTGCAGAGGGTTAGATGTTAGAAGAAAAAGACTTCCTCGTGTTTTCATCACTTGTCATCCTGCTTATTCAAAAACAATCACTGTATATCTTATGTACTGTTAAAATAACTTTTACTTATGGGACTTTATTTTGGTGTATGATTGAAGTTGTTATTTGAGCTGATGAGGTTCGTCTTACTTCTGATATGCCCCTCTCAAAAGACTGCTTTCTCCACTTGGTCATTTTCACTTCCTAGACTTATAAGATAAACAGCTTGTAACTATTTTTACTTTTTGGGGGGTATATTATATCAGTCATAGCAGCAGGGAGGGCGAACCCTACAAGTTTTTCAATTAGAGATTTCGCTGAAAAATAAAGTTTCCTACGGAGATGAAAATACAAACGTCAATAACGACAAACCGAAATCTCTAACCGACCCAAAACTTTTCTATTTGGGTTAGCTCATTTTTGTTACTTTATTTTTTTATATTTATGTTTTCGTTTTTTATGGCGTGTTTGTTTATCTACCCGTGCACTCAGTTTTTGTCGTCGCCCTCCCTGCTGCTGTCTGGGTGTGGTTTCATTAAATCATTATTATATCAATAATGGAATCTCACACAGTTAAACTAGCTCGACAGCGACTAGAGGCAATTAAGAAATATCTCCCCGTCCGTGATTCTGTCAAGCAACAACTACAAGCGCGTCAGGAGTCTCAGGTGGAATTTATGGAGGGTACAGAACAGTTATTTAAACCTGTTACGAAGGCTACCGAAGAAGTTACAAAAGCTACCAGAGGTCTTCTTCCCACGTCAGAGCAAACCGCTAAAGCAACTGGAAAAATAGCAGAAAGAACTATAAAAACCAAAAAAAGATCCTACGAGAACTTCCAGGTGCAATAGCTGCTGCTCAACCAGTGCGAGAAAGACTTGAAGGTATTGACTAAGCTCATGCTGAAATAGGTGATATAAAGGATCGTATACCAGAACCAAAACCAAAACCAGAACCAAAACCAAAACAAGCAAGAGTCAAAACTGAAGTGAATGATAGATTTGCCGAAAAGAATATTTCCTTCATAAAAATGTTGACGCAGTAAGATTACCTGCGCATGCCGTGCACAGCTTTGATCAGAGAGAAAAATTTCTAAAACCCGAGCATACTAATTATCGTGTAAGTCGTGAAACCTGGTATAAATGGATATTTCGCATACACTACGGAGTTGATCAGGCCCGAAATGATGATCCAAGATATACTGCATTTGATGATGGAATAAACAATTATCTTAGACAGTTACAACAACTACAACAACAACAACCAGTCCAAAAAACAAGTGAGGACAAAGAAGAATGGCAAGACACACCCCCACCCCCCACCCCCCACCCCCGTGCAGCTGGAAGTGGTATTGGTACAGGTACCAGGGGAAGTGGTCTTATTACTTCATGCCCCAATAACGTCCTTGCCGATGTTGAACGATTAGAAATTCTGACTGGGGGAAAACGAGCTGGTAATAATTCCCCAGAAATCATTAATGAAGCAGCTGATATTTATCAGAGAATATTTACAGGTGGTATCATGGATATTAATGTTCATCGGTCCCTTATCGATGAAATCGCCGATGATTACCGCAGTGATTGATTAAGGGTATACAATTAAATCAGTGACAAGAAAATAAGATGACCATACATAATTTTCACCGTGGACCGATCTTGGTCAGGGTGATAAATTCGCGATTACCTACATATAAAGAGATCAACGGAGATGGACTTGGTGATGTTGTTCAGGGTCTATTCAGAAGGATGGCCCCAAAAGCAATACCGATTGCAAAGCAAGTGGGAATGAAAGCTATTGACATTGTCCGTGAAAAAGGTATTGGTGCTGGTGGTGATTTTGCCGGTAAAGCATTCTCGGCAATCAAGGATAGACTAGCGCGATTAATACGACGAAAACCTCAGCCAGTAAAACCTCAGCCAGTAAAATTACCCAGCACAGAAGCTATGCCTGCAAATGTTAGTAAAATAATCAATCAAGCTGCAAATCAAAAACTATCAACAATGGCGTTGCCATCGATGGCTGGTGTACCCCTATCAGAAAAAGAAAAAAATATAACCGCTAGTCTGATAGCAGGAAGTGGTCTTCGTGTTAGACGATAACAGATATAATAAAATGTTCAAGCGTGTACCTGATCCCGCATTCGACATGGACGCATCAATTTTCAAAGATGAATCGATTTGTGATTATCAATATTATTTCTTATGACGCACGACAGCCAAATCAGCGTGGGCGAATTGAGCTGCAAGTTCAGGATACCAGCAGATATTTCTTACCCGCTGAAGCATTTATTGAAGCAGAAGGTGAAATTTTTAAAACAGATAACACTGAATATGGAGCTGATATTAGGGTTGGTTTTGTTAATAATGGCATTATGGCGTTGTTACGTATATTATCTACGGAAGAAATATTGAATCATTTCAGAAAGACGTCGACGTTGCCACGACGATACTTGGCCTTGCAAGATACAGAAATGATTATTCAAGATCAACTGGTCCGTCAATGATGTTTGTGAAGGATACTTCTGACTACCCTGACAACAGACAGTACAATACAAGACGACCAAGAAACAATGCCGACAACACTGACTCTGATGTGTGGCCGGTGGTTCATGGTGCTAATCAAGAATTCAACTTAGGATTCGCCGCACGTCGATCAATGCTGAAAGATGGAAGTAGAAGATTTTCATCTGCAATTCCACTGTCACATACCTTTGGATTTTGCAGAAATGTCAGAAAGGTTATTTTCGGAGCCAAACACACAGTTATACTCGTACGAAAGGCTATCGACGATGATGCAATCTGGCGACCACTTGCTGTTGTTGATGCTGGTAAAGTAATACTAATAAAACTTTCATTGTGGATGCCAACAATGACTCCATCACTCACTGAAGAACAACGGCTACTCTCTTTTATGGACTCAGGTGGTAAATCAACTTTATCATTGTTGACGATGACCACATATAGTGTTCAAAGTACAATTAATGGTTCATTCACATGGCAGATAGCATCACAGCATGATGTTTCTGCACCGCGATATATATTTGTTGCTTTCCAAGATGCTGCACGAGTAAACTCACAAACCCATAGTACAATGATATTTGACAAACTTGGTGTTACTGAAGTTTCACTGAGAATAAATGGACATCAAGAACCAGCTGAGGATATATTATTAAATTTTGAAATTAATCATGCTGCACGTGCATATCATCGTTTGATGACATTCATGGGACGTGATCAAAATATTGATTCTGGTCTACAAATATCACAACTAGATTTTACAGCGCTGTATCCGATCTATTATTTCTCACTGGAACATTTGGATTCAGTTAGGCAATCTGTGGCTGATATACACTTTCGAGCTCGTGTGGCAAGAGGAGCAATTGCTAATTACTGAGCAATCGCTGTTATACTCCCAGATAAAACAATGTTGCTTGAAGGTGTTGGTGGACGAATGAGTCATTGATGCCCCAGTAGAAAACATGTAAGTGTTTTCCAAACATGTAATTAAATAGCTCATGATATTATAATGTCATATCATCATGATAGTGTTACTCTGACTCCTGGTCAGATCAAAGCTATAATCAGTATCAAAAAAGAATTCGAGAATGAAAATAATGCTGAAATCAGCACAGATCGCATATGGTCCAAATAAACTATCACTGACAGAACGTCAACTCAGGCACTTCAATGACGCCAAACTATCAAAGACCGGCGTATGACGTGATTTCTCTGCGAGTGCCATTAGCGACATTACCAAGACGGGTAATATATTTCCACTTCTCGCAGCTATACCAGCGTTGATAGCCTCTGCAGCTCCAGCTGTTGCAAAAGCAGCTGCACTTTGTGCTGTTGGAACTGCCGCTGGGATGGCATTAAAGAAAGCAACAGGAAAAGGATCAAAATCTTCAAAAAGGGAAAGGGTCTAAGACTGCCAGGAACTCCTCATTCATGGTACATAAAAGGTCTAAGACTTCACGGGACACATCGTTGATACTTCCCATGTCCAATGTTGATTTACTTGATGCTGCTGCGCGATTAAATATCAAAACTTCAGAGGTGCTTTTATGCGTAATCAATTACCAAAACAACCAAATCGTGTTGAGACCGGTATCATCAATCTCGATGGAATTTCTGGTCCAGGTACTCATTGGGTTGCATACGCGATTGGTCCACGTGGAATTATTTATTTTGATTCGTATGGACTGGCACCACCGAAGGAATATTTAAAATATGTCAACAGCGATAAAATCGCTGCGCAAAACACTCCAATCTGGTATTCATCATTACCAACACAGACAATAACTGATCCGCCAATATGCGGCCGTGAATCACTTGCTGTACTCGATGCTATTTCAAAATCTTCCGATGCACCTCATAAAGTTGTACATACGTACACGAGTTTTGTTTTAAATAATCACTAATCATATAACGGTTGATATTTATGGAAGATCCTCTATCAAAGACAAGAAAAAAAAAAGATGATATTGATTTATCGAAGTACGCTACTGGAGATGATCTTGCTGATAGTATGAACCTCTCTGGAGTTGACCGGGATGAAGTTATTTTTCAGGATAAATACGGTGTTTTAAAGACGAGTAATATTAAGTGGATTGACATAATTCGTAGAGTTCTAGGTGCTACCACGGATAATATTCCAGCATTTACTGACGGGGTAGAATCAGAGACTCAAATGTATCAATCGTAACTGTCAGAGATGAAATTATAAAAAGTGTTGCTGATCGTTTACGATCCACCGGTGATAAAATGACAGATGTACTCAACATGAATGGAAATAAAATCGTTGTTTTAAGAGAACCAACAGGTGATGAAGATGCCGCAACAAAGAAATATGTAGATGATAAAGATACTACAATCGATACCAAATTAACAACACTGCGATCTGAATATGATGTTCACGTAAATGTTTTTAAATACTCGTAGAAATTTTCAAAAACTTAGTAAAATCGCAGATGATTTCTTTGGAAATCCATTGTTTGTTGACGTAAAACTCTCTGAAATTAACACAAAACTCGGCGAAAACAGCTATGTCAGACATTGAACCGATTAATCGACAATTAGGTGTTAACTGAGATCCTAAATCATTTTCAGAGTTAATCACGATAGTGCAGAGGAATATCGATAATATTAGGAAAAAAAAATAGAAGATGTTGTCAGTGGAATTCCTGATATCGTTAAAAAAATTAATCTGATTAAAATTCCTCACAAGCAGATCATCAACGTGGCATACACAGTATCATCACTATCATCAACATGGTCACAGCAAAATAACACTATCAAACATACCGCGGAAGTCACTGGTGTGTATAGGCTGTCCGTGTTCAGCCCTGCAAAATTTAGGATATTTACCACGTATCCATGGCGTATTCAACCGATAATTTTTCTAGAACCGTGTCTATCGTGTTAAATCAAGCGGTCGAAGAAACGTTTATTCTGGAACCATCTGATAAAAAATTAACCGTAGCGTCTTACTGGTGGTATCTGGAATTTGTCGCTGAAACACCTCAACTGATTACTTAGTACTTTAGTATATGATCTCACAAACGCCAGATCTAAATTTTGTAAACAAATACAGATTCGAGCAAGTGTGTTTGTTACAGACCCAACTGAAAAACATCATTGATGAGTACACAGTAAAACTAAAATAAAACAGTAGACGTGTCGTTGTTACTGACATAATTTTATATTCTGCATCTGCCGTAGTCGCTGGAACGGCAACTATAATCGGATCATTATCAGCCACATACATAATACCACCAGTAATAGGAACTGGTGTTGCAGTTATAACCAGTGTTGCTGGTATTCTTAATATAGTTGCAAAAAAGATATCTATGTGTGCCGCTGGTAAATTACATGAATATCAAATGTTGCTATCAGCGGCAACACACGCACAGGCCAAATTATCATCGCTGATATCATCAGGGCTCAATGATGGAATAATATCAGATCAGGAATTTTCAGAAATGATTAAGGTTTACCACGACACCTCCGGTTGGCAACTGGAAACCAAACCCCCTTGTCGGAAATAAGGAAAGAGTCACCTTAATTTAAATCAGGAAGTAAATAATAATAATAATAATAATGTCATCAAACGATCAAAGATCGTCACCAATGACAATGTCATTGCTGCAACAAATCGTCGCTAATACAACACCGCCAACAACCACGATGATATCAACGAGCTCAACTAATTCTGAATTCGATGTTATCTTTCCAACGGCAATTCCAGCCAAAGAAATAGCGTTAGCACAATTGAGAGTATATTACAGGTGGCCAAATATTAGATCAAAATCGTTTGGTGGGTTGCCCGCAAATAATTCGTAACCCCACGACTACCGGAGCTCTTACAAATACACAGGTAAATTTAAGTATATAACTATTCGTTACCACAGTCACTGGTGACAGCTTTCACGCTCAGTGACTTCGTCAGTGACCTTGTTTACAAATCGTACATACATTTCTTCAGCTGTCGCACACGTGAACTTACAATCTTTTTATTTCGTATTCACAGGATAACTTTGATCTAACTTTCTCAATCGCTTTTGCGAGTGAAACAAATTTTCGAATATCCTCATCATCGACATAAAGTAGAGATTGTTTCATGGCTTTTTGAAGTAACTTGATGAATCTATACTCAGCTGCTAGTGTATATCTCCCATCATATTTTCGTTCCTGTAGCGCTCCAAAATCATTTACAATTTTTTCAGGGTCCAATTGTTCTGATAATTCTATATCCTCGTCATTTAATTTTTTAATCTCAGAAATAACTGCATAAATATTTTCGGAATTCATTATATAATAAATATTTGTTAAAATAAAAATATTTCTGAATCTGAATAAAAATATTTATTATATACATTTCTGTCTGACGTCATTCGGGAGGTTAAGTTGTTGTTGTTGTTGTTGTGGGGCTTAACGCCATTTTTCAGCACACGATAGGCTATACATGGCGGCCAGTATTAATAGTGGAGGAAGAAACCGGGAAATCCGCGGAAAGAACCACCGACCCACGAGAAGCTACTGGCAAGCTTTCTCATATATCCACATTCGCCGAATCCTAGACTCGAACCCGCGCAGACAGAGGTGATATGGCAGTGATCCGTAACGGAGAGCGCTTTAGACCACTCGGCCACTCGGGGCCCCCTCGGGAGATTAAGTACATGTAGGTCTATTAAATATTCCTGTACAACTATCTTACCTGTAAGATCTAAATATAACTTACCTGGATTGCGCGCAGTGGAGAACAGCAAACAAACAAAAAAATAATCACGGCAGTCATATGATATTACGCAGTTACAAGCGGAGCAACTGCTTAATTACTCTACCAGAGAAAATCATGCTTGACATAGTTATCTCCCTTCATCATCTAACACAATCGTGAGATACTGAAATATTTTTTGTTTGTATTTTTTTGAAAACGCCGATTTGTATAGGTGGCGCTCACCAGTTATTATGTACTTTTGAGAGAGTGATGTATGTAAGGTGAAGTTGTTTGCATTTAAAATATGCACAGTGGTGAGAATGTTGGCATACCTCTATGCTACTTTCATGTAATGTGGCTGACATTTCTTTGGATATTGTACTTTTGGATATTGTAAATGATCTGAGCACACTGCTAACTAAAATGACTGCTCCCTTGTGCTCCAAAACTCAACCTGAATTTGTCTAAAGTACACTATCCTTGGCAGCTATTAAAATAGGGAAAATGAATTTTGCCAGATTAGACAATACCAGCTTCTGAAAGTGCAATGAATGAATTACCAAATATATAAAATGTAAAAAACGTTATCGGCTCTTTTTTTTTACAATTTACCTCTGAAGTTCGGGAAGTGAAAATGAGCAAGTGGAGCTAGCACTCTTTTGAAAGGTGCACATCTGGAGTAAAGCCAAGCTGTATACTCTATAACCCATATTACACCCATCAATCATACACCAAAATAAAGGGAATTAAAGGTTCTTTGAACAATACCTAAGATATACAAAGTTTTTTTTTGTTAAAATAGCCAGTATAACTAGTGAGGAAGCCCGGGGAAATTCTTTTTCTTTAAAATTCTAACCCTATGCTAAATACGAAACTGTAGAGCGCCACCATATTATATCCGCGACACGTTGTACTGAATTCGGGTAAATATCAAAATATTTTCCAGCTGCATTCATTGATGGAAATATTATTTCTTCGCCAGTCTTCACCTTCGCAGATTTAACAACCCTGGGAAATTTACTATATTTTCCAGTACCTCCAAATTTGCAATTTTGACTTTGTGTAATAGCTCGTAAATTACATAAAGAATTATCACGTTTCCTGCCATTGATGTGATCGATCACAAGTCCGTCTTCGATTATTCCATGAAAACATTTGTAGATGACTTTACTAGATAAATATCTTTCTTTTCCAACAGTAAATATAAGGTAACCGGCATTATGAACAATACTGACTGCTTTTTTTAATCGATAGTGCCTAATTACACCATCACAAGATTCCTCATAATTCTTGATGATGGGACGCTTTACAAATTCATTTTCCTCCATTTATATAATAATATTATTTGTCTAAATTATTTTGTTGTTGGAGTGAAAATCTGGCGAGATAGACTTTGGTGCTTTTTATGGGAGATTCGCTACCGACGCTATCGGTATTATTTTTTAAAATCATAATATCGTTTCAGTTCTCTGTATTTTTTACCACCGCATTTTACACACAGCTGCGTTTCTCCTCTAACCCCAACACCACACTTCAAGCACGGTTTTGGTCCTAGATTCCCTCGACAAACACTTTGCATGTGATATCCACAGAATTCATTTACGCAAACCTTGTTACAAGGAACTGAAGAACCACTTACACTTATTCTTTGCTCGACAGAATAACCCCTCAATTACCAAGGCGAGCTTTGGTTGATTTAATAAATAAGACTCTAATCAATCAATCGTATCAGTGAAGACAAGAGAGAATTTTGCAACGACGGAACAGCTCATGTATGGTCAACATTTAGAACTGTACGTGACACCACTGGTGTTGTGGATGCTACAATGAATGATAAGCAAGCAGCGACAATTATTAATTATCTTGACATTGCACGAAAATATATTTTTAGAATAAAATTTATCGTAGCGACCAACGACACATGGATTATCCGTGACGAACATGATCCTGTTCACCTGACTTCTCGTCAGGGCCACACTGGAAATATTGTCACGATAAATAAAAATTTGAAACCAGGAATACTGACTGGGATTGATAGACCTTATTTTGAACAAGCATATCCTGTGACAGCAGTTGTTTATGCGATATATCCACTGAATGATAAGCCTGACGTCAATAAACTTCTACTGATGAAAATTTCTCGTGGTGACTTTTGTCACTTAAATTGTGTTGCTGAGAGAGTTACTGAACATTTCACAAATGCGAATGAGGAAACGATTTAACGGATCTAAGACGTAAAAAAATAAATGAGTGGGCACAAACAGTTAAAGATTCTGGAGTGTCTATCAGTGACGTTGCTGAACTAGAAAAAAAAGCCACATTAAGATTTCCAATAAGAGTGAAGACATTACCCGGAAAGATTTTATACAAATCAAAATATTTTTAAAAAATTGAGCTTCAATAGAGATTATTGATCATAATACACATGCGTGGACTTCGGACATAACAATATTTCCAAAAAATCGAACTGTTAAATTCTATAGCGGTGATATGTTTGATTTTATCAGAAATATCAGTAAGAGTGACCCTATATCAGTGTGGTTGTTTCAGAGTTCAGAATCTGTGAACTATGATCAGTTTGTACGGCCTAATGGAGATATTTATCGTATAGAATATCTCCACAACGAAATGAAAAATCTTGCGTTGAAATACACGAACGCAGATAAAATTGGCACATGTTATTGAACGATTACTCAGTAACTGTTTTACCGTTCCGTCAGTTGCTGCCCACACTGCTCAGAAGAAAAATTCATGGAAACCAACACGATTGGAATTTCTTGAAAATATCCAATGCAGTTGTATCGAATACAGACATGGCGGATTATGGAATACTAAATACGATTATAAAGATCTTAATATGGCTTAATATGGTTGCCATGTTATCCTGGAAGTTTTCTTGGATATGGAGAATGTTCTGTGTATTTCAAGAATTTGGACATCCAACACACGAGATGACCAGAGTTGCGATAAATGGACCCTTGCCAGATTTTGACCTGACCAGATTTGCATGCATTGAGTCATCTGAGTTCGCATGGAATCTCCATCCGATCGTATATGTTTGGTTTGGAAGACATTTTTCAGAAACAAATTGGGTTCCAATAGTTCTAGTGCGATATATGATTGATGCGGAAATTTTGATATCGTTGGTTGTAAGTGAAGCAATTATATCACATCATCCGCAGAAACAAGTTTGGTTACCAGAACAAAAGAAATATTCCGATGAAGAAAATCACGATATAACTGATTTTGAGAATAAACTTGCAAAAGATCTTGGCAGAAAAATAATTGGTAAATTTACGCAAGAAGAATCATATGATCACAAATGACATTGTTGTAGACTAATCATCGATGATGCCGAACTCGATTTTATAATTGCCGAATCAACCAACAGAAACATTTTTATAAGCCGAGAAAATGCTTATTTATCTGATGGAGCTAATTTAGGTACAATCGTGAGCTTCACTGAAAGTGATTCACCACAGCTCACTCATTTAAGATCTTCGATGCTTGCGTATGTTTCGATAAATTTATTATCGATGATAAATAGATTTTCTGATACCGCGGTTAGAGGCGCAACAGATTCATTTTATATCAATAAAAAATACATAGAATCACTGAGACAGTTAAAAATTGGAAATGACGCATCTTGGGGCTAATGGAGAATAAAACGAGAAGAGATTCTTAATTATTCTGAATCTGCGGATTATATTTCCGAGGATAATTATTGTAAAAATAATCCTTTATCAGAATCATCGGCTCCATCGGTATATAATCCTGTGGCCAGACATAAGACTATTTATCTCAATGGACCGGAAGGTTCTGGTAAAACAAAACGTGCGATTGAATTATTTCGGAATTTTGATATGATGTTTTGACACCCACACATAGACTTGCCAGAGAAATGAGCGAATGAGGAGTTAATTCGTGTACGTATCATAGTTTCTTTCGATGGAAAGGAGATGAATGAACTTCACAAAAAATGGGTGAGAAATATATTCCTAAGATTATTATCTGGGATGAAATATGTATGGTATCATTGGAAGTATTAAAAATATTTCTTGATTGGTTACTGACGAGAAATACTTATGTTATCATGTGTGGTGATCATGGTCAACCACCACCCTTTGTTGGATCATCTCCTCACGAATGGCTGAAAAAGTTTGTAGATTATTATGAGAAGATAACTGATGATCATAGAGCTATTGATAAACCACTGAAAGAATTTGAAAGACTGATCAGACTGCAGCCAGATAAGATTCAATGTGAAATAATGCACGAAGTAATTCCAGAGACTACGATGAATGCTTTTTGGAATTTATGGAAGCCTGCTGATTTGATAGTTGCAAGTAGGAAGATAATTCATGATACACTTCAGCAAGAATTATTTCTGTTACATAAAGAAAAGTTTTTAGATCTGCCTGTTCCATTGTGTTATCGACCAGCAGACACACGCAAACAAAATATTGAAGTTGAGATTCCTGGAAATAACGAGAAACAAAAACTCGTTCTTAATGATGTTGTTGTTCCTGTGACTGCTGTTGAGAGCGCATTAACGATGGACAAAACTCCTTGGACACTAGGATATGCTATATCGATTCATTCGTCACAGGGATTAACTATTTCTGATACAAATATCTGGATTGTCGATGACAGGATCGAATGGTCGAGTTTGGTTTATCTAGCAGTTTCGAGAGTTAGAAGAATGTCTCAGCTACGAAGGGTTATCATGGATTATGCAATGATTCAGGAAACCACAGATAGCAATTGCGATGATGTAGTTAACAACGAAGTTGTCAAGAAAAAATTAACTGGTTATCAACGATCTGACAAAAAAAAATAAACGTGAATTTGATATTGACATTGAATTTATCATGACGCTGAAACAGCAACAGAATAATCATTGTGCAAGCTGTAATACAGTAATGTTGTGGCAGTATTCGAATAATAATCCAAAACAATTCACCGTGGATAGAATTAATAGTACTCTCGGTCACATACGCGAAAATGTGATGTTGACCTGTCTTGAGTGTAATCAATGTAGGGGTGCTAGTGTTCTGCTTTCATAAAAGTGAAGGCTGTGGTAATTGTGTATCTTTGGGAATTACTTGTAATTGTTCGCGTACAAATCCACGGTGAGGAGCAGTTGAATCTAGTCTGTAGATTGCAGGTCTACCCGTGGATCTTACCACGCTGGAAATTGTATGTGTGGTCACACTCCAAATAGGATCAGTTGCTCTCTTTTTACCACCTTCAAGTTCACCAGGTTCATATAAATATCTTACAGTCACATTACCTAGTACTGGTTGTTTTGAGAAAGAGTCACGCTGTTGTATTGGTATATGTTTTTTTTTGTGATAGCGCTGATGGGTTTCATAGAAGTTGCACGAGTAATTTCATTATTTAATGCAGCTATCACAATTGGCAGTCTTGCAACCCATTCACAAGATCTTTTGTCCCCAGACTTAAGGTCAGTGGATATTTCCTTTGCATATTGATATCCAAACAATCGCTCAGCAAGTGTTCAATTAAGTTGCTCAATGATTGCCTGATCGCGATGAATTGTGGTATGTCCTCGTCTGATTTTGACATGTTTTTTCATCAGAGATGATAATGCACCAAGAAATTCCTTGCCAGGATCAACCTGTAGTTGCTGTGGCCATCATAGACCACCGCGTTGATAAATTCGTTCAAACACAGATGCAACTTCAGTCGCTGTTTTTGTTGATAATGGTTCTGCTTCTTTATATCTACTTGCAATGTCAATGACAGTCAACACGTATTTGTATGTGCGTGATTGACGTCTACATGTTTTAATAGTATCTTGCGGTAAAAACACAATATCTGCTTGATGAACTTCATTAGGAGTACTGACATCAAAATGTGCATACTGAATTGTTTTAGGTGGTTGTAGATAAATTTGCCATATTGCCTGTCATGCTAACCAATTTGCAGCAACAGAATGTGTAACATTTGCTGCATCAGCAAGTTTACTAATCGTTGCACTACAACTCCAATATCCTCTTAGGCTATAATAAATTGATTCCATTATAATAGTTATCTATGATTAATTACCAGCTCCTAGCATTAGTTTACCTTTCATTGCAGATTTTACTAGGAAGCTAGCAAGTTTTTCTCTGAGAGATTTATTTTTTATGGAATTTAATGAGTGAATCAATTTCATATCTGCAATATGTCATTGTAAATCTTTATTTTTATACGCGACATCATGAATGTGGCACGCTTGATTAATCGCATTTATTGGATACTCCCCAGATCTTGGTTGGTCTTGTTCGTCAAGTCGGATATCAAGTCTGGTTCCAGGACCACAATAGTTATATCCAGGAAGATGTTTTTCTCCTGGGTATTTAGCCCATGGAGTCCCTGGTAATTTTCCCAGTGAAGCAGTGATATCACCACCTGTCTTCGTACGAGACGAAATAAATCTGTATTTGCTTGTACCACATTTTATACACTTGCCTGTAAGCTCATGCTTTTTATTTTTTATTATTATTGTAGTTAATCCACTGGTGGGGGTGGATGCTCTGCATTGAACACAATACAAAATTCATATTATTTATTATATTTGTGCAACATGGATGTCATTGATTTCTCAGCGACACGAAAGCAAGAGCCAATCAAGCATCATGCAGTGCTACCAAATTCTATCAGAGCAATTATAACAGGTCCATCGGGGTCTGGTAAGATGCAATTGTTGCTTAATCTAATAATGAGATGGCTAAAGTGAGATAAGTTGTATTTGGTGGCACCATCCATAGATGATCAGCGATGCTACGATGTGCTTAAAGATTTTAATGAAGAAGCGAAGTCGTTGGATGAAGCTGAAGATGATAATGATACTATTGATTTTATCACCGATATTGATGAAGCTCCAACTGCGGATGATCTCGATGGACGTATTAATAATCTCGTAGTACATGATGATGTGATGCTGGACAAACAATCAAATCCAGCTTGGATATTTTCCTGCGGTAAACACAAAAATACTGACGCTATATATGTTGCTCAGCGATATACACAAATACCTAAAGTTATCAGAGACAACTGTAATATTTTAGTTGTGTTTAATGGCGTCGATACACATCCTCTGCGAAACATTCATCAGACTTGGTGTTCAGGGGATATGGATATGATCAAGTTCAAAAACTTCTTTTCAAAAGCACAAGCTACCCCCACATGGATTTATCACGATAAATTTACATGATCCTCGGTCGAGGTATCGTGTAGGTCTCGATAAAATTTTTGATTGAGAAACACATCAGTGGGGGTGGGGGCGGACAAGAAAAATTGAGTACACAGGTACATAAACAAACATGCCATAAAAAACGAAAACATATATGTCCAAAAATAAAGTAACAAAAATCAGCTAACCAAAATAGAAAACTTTCATTTGTATTTTCATCTCCGTAGGAAACTTTATTTTTCAGCGAAATCTCTAATTGAAAAAGTTGTAGAGTTCGCCCTCCCTGCTCCTGTCATTTAGCTCACTTTCAGAAGCTGGTAATGTCTACTATAGCAAAATTAATTTTCCCTATTTTAATGATTGCTGAAGTTACTGAACTTTGGACTAGTTCAGGACCAACAGAGCACAATGGAGCATCCATTTTGATCAACTGTTTGCTTGTAGATAGTGTATAGTTTCCATAATTATCACATGTAAAGAAATTTCAGTCACATTACATGAAAAAAGCATGTTGTTTCCATCAATGCATGCTACCTACATAGCCAGAAACTGTTAAATTCAGAATGCAGGTAAACACGTTCTCTTTCTTCACTCTAAAAAGAATAAACAAACATTATTTTAATCTCATAAACTTAATTCTTGACAAAATTGTTGTTGGACCAGTAATGTGTATGGTGATGATGACAGTATATGACAATGCTGAATATAACAGTTATTTTTTGTTTCGAAGTTTTGGAACTGTAATAAAATGCTTTAAAGAAAACATATGTATTTTTTTAATTCCGATCTGAATTTCCAGCCATCTTCTGTAGGCTTATAAAAGTACATAAGTTATTCTCAACTGTACCATATTACTTATTTGTCTCAACTATACCATATTACTTATTTGTCTCAATTGTACCATATTACTTATTTGTCTCAGCTATACCATATTACTTATTTGTCTCAACTGTACCATATTACTTATTACACCTGTACCAACCTCATCCGGCTTTTCCATGATGACATGACTGGAGAGATTCTCTCAGCCAGTGAACCCTCTGAGAAATTCCCCATATCTAATGGTGTCAAACAGGGCTGTGTACTCGCTCCGGTGCTCTTCAACCTCTTCTTCACGCAGGTACTGCTCCACGCCATCCATGACCTTGACCTTGGTATCTACATTAGATATCGCCTGGATGGATCAGTGTTTGATCTCAGACACCTAGCTGCTAAAACCAAGACGCTTGAAAGACTCATCACTGAAGCACTCTTTGCAGATGACTGTGCCCTCATGGCCCATGAAGAGATTCACCTACAGACAATTGTGGACAAGTTCTCTGAAGCCTCCAATCTGTTCGGACTCACAATTAGCCTACGAAAGACAAAAGTCCTCTTCCAGCCTGCCCCAAACACTGTCCCTTCACAACCCTGCATCACCATCGGCGACACGCAGCTGAAGAATGTGGACAGCTTTAAATACCTAGGCAGTACAATATCCAATGATGGCTCCCTGGACAAAGAGATCACTGCGAGGATGCAAAAGGCCAGCCAAGCACTCGGACGACTTCAAACCAAGGTCTTGCAGCACAAGGATATACACTTGTCAACAAAGTTGAAGGTGTACAATGCAGTTGTCCAGACGTCTCTCTTGTATAGCTGTGAAACGTGGACTGTATACCGAAGGCACATCAGTCAGTTGGAACAATTCCACCAGTGCTCCCTGAGAGCCATCATGAGGATCAAGTGGCATGACCGAATCCCCAACCAGGAAGTCCTTGATAGAGCAAACACAACAAGCATCAAAGCCAAACTGATCCAGGCCCAGCTTCGTTGGACCGGCCATGTCATCCGCATGGATCAAAACAGAATCCCAAAGCAACTGTTCTTTGGTGGGCTAGTCCAAGGCAACCGAAACCAAGGCCGCCCTCACAAGAGGTACAAAGACAACCTCAAGATGCACATCAAATGGGCAGACCTTCAACCGCATCAGCTCGAGCTCGATGCCTCAGACAGAAGTCACTGGCGAGTCCTGACTAGAAAAGCCAGTTCCACCTTCGAGGCTGACCGCCGCCAGCGTCTTGCTGCAGCCCGTGAGAGACGTCACAAAGCTGCGTCTCAGCCACCCCCAAGTACCGGTGTCCCATGCCCCACCTGCAACCGCCTGTGTTCATCGGAATTTGGACTCTGGAGCCACATTCGTGTCCATCGTTGATGAGACTGCACAACATGTCTTCCTCGGCCCCCGAGAGACTACCAATTGATTGATTGACCATATTACTTATTTGTCTCAGCTATACCATATTACTTATTTGTCTCAACTGTACCATATTACTTATTTGTCTCAGCTATACCATATTACTTATTTGTCTCAGCTGCACCATATTACTTATTTATCTCAACTATACCATATTACTTATTTGTCTCAACTATACCATATTACTTATTTGTCTCAACTATACCATATTACTCATTTGTCTCAACTGTACCATATTGTTTGTGTCTCAATTGTACCATGTCATTTATCTGTGTCACATGCACTGCCCCCTCCACCTCCTTGGACCATAAAATACTTTTTGAGTCTCATTCCCACCCCAATACTGTCTAGAAGGTTGGCAGGTTGTATCACCTGCATCTGTGTTGCTATGTCTAAATTGAAAAACTTTAATAAAACTTCACATTGCTGATGTTGTGCCATAAAACTTCACATTGCTGATGTTGTGCCATAAAACTTCACATTGCTAATGTTGTCCAAAAAACTTTACATTGCTGATGTTGTGCAATAAAACTTCATGTTGCTGATGTTGTGCTGACAGAAAAGGTAATACTTATGTTTCTCCATTCTAATGCAGGTGAGACAAACAAGATTTGATACCTCAAACTATTTCCTACCCAGCAGTCTAAACAATGTAGATGGAAAAAGCAGGAAACAATTTTATGAAATGTGTCTAACATATTCATGCACTTGCATTCCCATTTAGACTAGCTACTAAAAAGATATGACAGAAGAATAATTAAGTAACACACATGCAATTTTAACACCTTTACCCGCAAGTGGAAACTAAATGAATGGGTAACAATTAAAACTCATCTATACTTGGTGACTGATAAGAAAACAAATAACATAAATATTAGCACCTAAACAGGTACCTGGAACACACTTCTATACTTACAACAATTTTCAACAAATGTTCAACTTATAATGAGAAGAAAATAATATATACATACACAAAACAACAATAATACTTTACAACATCTTTTCTAATAAATGGCTTTCCTATTTTATGTGTGACAAAATAAAATATACTGTTCACAGGAATTCCGCCCCTTGAAAAAAAGGGGAACCAGGAGTAGGAGTATTTTCCCTACAGGTCAATCCAATAAATAATCAGTTTTAAACTTCACAAGATAAAACTATTGATTTAACCAGACTGTATTTTTTTAAAACAAAATTAATTTGGTTTTAACAAATTTCAAGAGTTTTATTATAAAATGGTTTAGCTGTATGTTAAATTGTAGACATTTGCCAAAGAAACAATACAGGAATTTTCTTTCCCCAAAATACAGGGAAAATTTAAAATGAAGAATGTATACAATTTGTACAAATTACTGCATATTTTCAAGTCAGATAATATGTTCAAAGTAAAAAGAAATACTCTGAATTCACTTTTTGTCATATATATATATATATATATATATATATATATATATATATATATATATATATATATATATATATATATAATTTTTTTTTTTGTTGGATGGATTTCATGATTTTTCAACATTCTTTAAATTAATACGAACTGGGCTTTTTCAGTGAAAACAACAGCACCTTGACAACATCCACAAAATATGAAGTGCTCTAAAAATATTATGTATAACAACCACAAAAGTGATACCAATGAAAACAAATTACTTTACAGTGATTCCCACTACTCTTCATGGATTTCAGTACCCTTTTGCCTTTTGATCTAATTGATTTTATTTGTTTATATTTACACAACTCTTCCTCAATTATCTGTGAGCAATGGTACCGTACAAATAAACACTGACCACAGCATAAGTAAGGGTACAAGATGGTGAGGGAACACATTCTGGTGACATTAACAGTTGGGGTGGTCGTGGTGATGGTGTTAGCAACATTCACAGATACCGAGAATTATGATCTTTGCCCTACACAAATATTAATGTAATTGATTTTAATATTAATGGATGCTAGATCTTAATAAGTAAAATTTAAAAAAAATGAGACTATAAACATAAATCAAGTTGACATGCAATACTCACAAATTCATGTATCAGTAAAGTTTGAGTTGCCTCCCTCTTAGTATTAAACCATGTGTACCCATCATAAGCACACACAAATAATGTCAAGTTTCACAGCTAGTATTACTTTTATAAATTTATTGACCCAATATGTCTACACTACTTACTATGATGTACCTCAAGACAGCTATTGTAAATGTCATTACTTTTTTGTCAGTTGCACATGGCAATGACTAATACAAGTCCATGTTGTTTGTACTAATAAACAAAGGTTGCATAAGGCAGGTGCATTGTTCCCAAACACTACATCACAATCTAAATCCTTTTAAATATATGGACTGTAAAAAGATGATAAGATGCCTTTGAAGAGAGACTGATGCTCTACAGGATAAAAAGAATTTTCATGAATCTAAAGGAAGACCATTTATTTTTTTAACAACTGGGTGTTTAAACCATCTCTATATTCTAGAGTGATTAAGATTTTCAAACTGGCCACTGTGGCAGCAATACAGGATCAAAAATAGTTCATTTAGGACCATATATACATCATTAGAAGTCTACTGGTGAATCCCTATGTCAATATAAATATCTGTTCAGGTAGAGTAACCAAAACAAGATATTTTGGTTGACCATCATGGAAGCCATACTGAATGCACCATTTTAATTTAAGACCAACTTGACATCATAATAAGACTTTTGATGCAAACCCCTTAGTAACATAGTAATATAAATCATACTTCTAAAGGATATCCTTTTAAATTTTAGAAGCACAGTAAATTTTATATCAACCTTATTGCACAATTACACATTACAAGAATTCACATGGTTCAACATGAACACTAGCATTCTGCAAATGGAAATATACAATATTTACTGATACCCAAAGTAGGTAATATCAAACAGAAGTCTCTGACTTGCAATTAAATGTTTTAAATATTTTACTCATTAAACCAACCATCTTTAAAGGTTTGCCATATTCCATATATCAATATCAATCAAACCTACTGTAAAATTTTGTGCCAATTATTAAAATTATTGCTAAGGAACCTGAGTCTAAAATACCCAAACTGAACTTTTCTTCTTCAAGAGAAAAGAGCTTATTAATGTATGAAAGTTTTAAAGCAATGGGGAAACATTTTACAATTTGTGACAGAAATCTGCAAATTCTATGCAACCTAAAACTGAACACAAAATTCAAAGAAAATAAGAATGTCAGAGTCATTTAGGAATGTGCCCTTGTTAATCAAGCTATGATCCCAGAATGAATGATTTAGAAACAATTTAATTAGCAAAGCCAAACATATGGCACAATGGATAATTTCATTTCAAAATAGGAGCTTTATGAAGATGAATATCGTTTTTTTACTCCTATATTTTCAGATGCAAACCATTATAAATTTGAAATGTTACATGTGGTGAAATAGAACAACCACTACTACCTATTTAAGGAGAAGAAACTTAAATTTACAAGTTTTAAATCAAGGTGTCTGCAATCCTTTTTAAAATATTTTAGTGATAGGCTACTTGAAAATAAATTAAAAAGGTTTTTAACAGAAGGTAAATTTCCCTATAACTTGTAAAATATTTCAGTGATAGGCTACTTGAAAATAAATTAAACAGATTCTTAAGAGAGGGTAAATTTCCCCATAACTGTTAAAATTTCATTGTATGAAAATTTTAATCTTGAATTAATTCATGTTAAATTTCTATCAAAACATCAAACTGCATTCTCTTTAAAAGGGTCTCAATAAAATATTGCAAGAATACGCAAATATCACATAAATGTACCCATCATATACTCAAACAGAACGATGTTTGCAATTTGAGGGTTTTGTTTTAGCAGAGATGAAAATTTAAATTTGTAAACTCCAGCACTTTCTACATTCATTAAAAACCATTCTTTTATGCATGTTCATACAACTGAATCAAATGATCAAATTATAGCAATATATGTATATCATAACATTGAGAAACCAGTGCTGACTTCTCAAGATCTTTTCATTTTTAAATTCTTTGGAATAATATTTGACACAAATTCCAGAACCTGTAATGCTGAAACTAAAGTTTTAAGTTTATAGACTACAAACTGACCCTAAATGGAATCTGAAAATGACTAAGAATTTTTTTTCTTAAAAACTACATGTACCATTATCTCAAAAATCAACCTATCTCATCATCATTATGTTTATTAAATATTTATTTGTTTACTAAAATTCAATGTTATGAAGTTGTTTCCCACATTTTTTATGTAGAAATGGAAACACCTTGTCCAGAAGTGTAGCAAATTCAACACATATCCAGATGATAACTAAAATGTATGCAGTGTTTGTTCTAAAATATGGAGATCATGAATAAACCAATTATAGCCTTCTTAAAATGTCTGCAAAAATATGGCATGTTCACTGTATTAGCTTTACTGCATAATAATTGTTTATGAGTTACAAGTCAAACTGCAAACAACATACACTCTGATCTGCCATCTAATGCGGTGTAAGATCAAGGTCTGTGTTGTTGTTTGACTGATTAGTGCTAACACACTGCATAGACCCAGGTCCACTAGCACATTAGCTGACAGCAGTCTGTGCAATTTGCACTTGGATTCACGTTGCATGAGTGTATACTGTACCAGACTTCATGCAAACTGGAGACACTATTATAATGCTTAACTTCAAAGAGCACAAGATTACAACATTTCTTTATAAAATTGATGATGAGTATGCTTGATGAACTCTCTATAATAAATTATTTATGAACTCTCTATAATAAATTATTTTTCCCAAAGTTAAAAAAATTTACAATAGAAAATTTTCAAAAATCTTTTGACTCTACATTTAACTGCATGCACAACAGTTGATCCTTTTCGCTGTTATATATACTGTTTTCCAACCAGTTCTAGTCAGCAACCAGTTCTCATTATGGTTCTCAAAAAGCACCCATTCTGAACATAAATTACATAAGACATTTCCTAAGTGTCTAATGCCTTTCAAAATAAAGAAGAGCAATTAATCAACTTCAGCTTGAAAAAGTGCATTTATTTTAAAAAAAAAAGGTTATCCTACCTAAATCATAATGAATTCTTCTTTTTTACAAAGATGTGAATTGGTGGTGGTGGTTGCTGTGGGTGGGGGGAAGCATGTGCTCAGTATCTACATTTTCATTATAAGACAAAAAAGGGAAAATATAAAAGGACAATTGTGTTACTACATGTACATATAGTTTAACAGGTAAATAAATGTATGCATTTAAAAATTAAATTGCTAATCAGTTATGAATAGAGAATGTATTTATTCCTTGGATAAGATAAACTTAACATTATATTAACATTCACTGGTCTTTAAAATTTGGACAGCCACTGGTGTAAGTCATGATGCCATTTTTTGATCAACAGTGTATCTTGACACAATCACCAATTCTAAGATCATTAAGTATAAAAAGAAACGTGAAATGAATTCAGTGAAATAAAACAAATCACTCAAACGAATTTACTACAGTGTTGTAAAAGTGGTTCACAAGAACTGTTTCAGTATGTGAAAAAGTTCACTCCCATTTACACTATTTGTAGAAATGGTTAAATGGCTAAATGACAACCAATCAATTTCTGCGGTAGTTCATAGTGAATAAAAATGTAAACAAACTTGTACCTTTAAGAACAGAAAAAATGTTCAGAAACTTTATTTTTAAAAGTAAAATATTTGTATTTTTTAATGAGAATGGATGCCAGTGCAATAAAACCTGATTTTAAAGACCACAGTATTTTTGAAAATTGTATGTCATGAAAGACCACAGTGATAGCCTGTAATGAAGAACCACCTGTCTTGATAGACCACTTTGTTGGTAGAAATGTCATCTTATACAAGATCCTCACTGTACTCTTATAAACACGATTGTTCGTGAGTTTAATTTTACTTCTTACTTTGGATTTATTTTAACCTTTTAAAAGTATACAACTATAAAAGGAAGACTTCTCCAAACCATGAAAAATTGTGTCATCACTTGGTCAAAGTATACAACGATGTAAGGGAAGTCTTCTCCAAATTATGAAAAATTCTCATCGCTCGGTAAAAGTATGCAACTATTTGAGGGAAGTCTTCTCTAAACCATGAAAAATTGTGTCATCACTTGGTCAAATACATGTACAAGAACATACTATATTTAAGAAGAGGGTATTATCTGATGGCATATCCAAATAATCTGCCAATTTTAACATTTCAGTAAATTTTATAAATATACAAAAATTTTAACACAAATAGAAAATTATAGGAATCCAAACATTTATATGACTTGACAGAACTTTTCAGAAACTTGACTTGACGACAAAAGGCATTGCAGCATATTTTTAAATACTAAATATGAAGTATTGGTGTCAACAAAAAGTGTCTAAAAACAAAGTTACAATTTGATGGAAAAAAACTAAATTAAAAAAGTGAATCAACAAAAATGGCTGGATATAAAATGCCTCTTTCCAAATTCCAGTTAAGCAAACATGCTTTCACTGGCTTTAACACAATGTATGCAAGGTCACTCCAGATTACACCTTCTTGTACCATATTGATATTTTTGTTGTAAGTATGATTTACAAGAAGTTAGGAAAAGAAAACATGGTGAAACAACAAATAAATAAAAAGTTGTGTGTTTAATCTCTCAATGCATTTGTTCATTAGACCCAAAAAATAAAAATAAACTCAATTACAAAAGAGAACATTCAACAATGCCAAATATTCTCTCTTTCTGTCATTTACATTTGCTTGGAAATAATCTGCTCAGAATTTTACTCTCAAGATGTTCAACTTAGAAAATTGAGGTGTTTCTTTTTTTATTAGAGACTAGTGTAAACAGTGAACAAGCAATGCAACCACCTCAGTTCAAGAAACACAATAGTGTCTGTAAAATATTACTTTGACCTTGCTGATGTGACAGCTTGCATGTACCATGTATCTTTTGCAAAGCTTTAGAGATGAAGGCCAGAAATGAAAAACTGAAACCACTGACCTGCAATCATGACCTTCAAGACAAGACCTCAAATATGGCATGAAACAACCTTTAGTTATGACACATAGGTGTACCAAGTGTTATCAATGGCACAAAAGTTTCAATGTAGAACAGAAAGTATAATGGTTAGACACACATACAAATGGAAACGAAAAACATGATGATTGTCCTCTTGCAGGTGCATGGATCATAGGCTGAAATAACTGTCTTCAAAAAAAGTATTATGAATTGTACATTATATGGCTGGCCATTTTTACCAGTCCTCTGTGTAGGCACTAATCAGGTATGGTTGACTCTGAAGATTATGAACTGCTGGGTCTTGATGACCTTGACTTTTGAACCAAACTTACTGTGCAGAAAATATTTTGTTCGTATTTGATTGCAATGACCATTAACTTTAAACTTCAGAATCAACAGCTTTCATTAATCTTCTTTCTTAGCTTAAGTGCAAGCCATCCACAAAATTTGGTCATGGACCTTACTTTAGAACAAAAGTTACTGTGCAACACCCATAGTTTTTCTTTGATTCACAATTACCCTAACCTTTTACCCCCAATAATCCTCTTTCTTACCTTAAGTGCATGCCCTCCAAAAAAGTTTGGTCAAGGTATATGGTTTAGCATTAAGCTATTATGCAAAACCAATTTCTTCTTTCAGTCTCAGTTACCCTGATACCTGACCCTTTGATCTCCAAATCAACAGGCTTCTCTGTAACCCAAAGTATAAGCCATACACAAACTTCGGTGAAGGTACTTGATTAAAAAGTGAAAATTTTGTGCAGAAAATGTTTTTCTTTTTTCTGCCAAAGTAACTCTGACCTTTCAACTGAGCCCCAACTCAACAGGCTTCTGCTTTGTTCAATGTACCAACAATCTAAACCACAGAGTCCTGGTCTGTGATGTAAATCTAAACCACAGAGTCATGGTCTGTGACGTAAATCTAAACCACAGAGTCCTGGTCTGTGATGTAAAACTAAACCACAGAGTCCTGGTCTGTGATGTAAATCTAAACCACAGAGTCCTGGTCTGTGATGTAAAACTAAGCCACAGAGTCCCGGTCTGTGATGCAAATCTAAACCACAGAGTCCTGGTCTGTGATGTAAATCTAAGCCACAGAGTCCTGGTCTATGATGTAAAACTAAACCACAGAGTCCTGGTCTGTGATGTAAATCTAAAGTTATCATGTGGAAACCATTCTTCTTTTAGTCACAGTAACCTTGACTTATGACCTTTTGACCACAAAACTGATGGGCTTCTTCCTTATCCGAAGAGCAAGTCATACAAAACGTTTATTCCAGGTTTGTTATGTAGAACTAATAACATACAACAGAGTCCTGGTCTGTGATGCAAACTGAAGTTTTCATGGAGAAACCATTTTTCTACTTTTAGTCACAGTAACATCACATCTGATAACAGCTGATAGTGTAGAATCCAAGTTATTGTGTTGACAACAGATCAATGGACAGAATTTTTATAACGTGATATGCTCTGCATCATGACAGGCCTGTAACAAAAAGACAATCACTCTATTGCCCATACAAAAATTTCAAGGAATCCAAGATAAGACTGTTCAATTTTTTGACTGCTGAGTGTTGAAACAAACTCGGATATTCTTGAGCAATAACAAGAATTCACCACTACGATGTGCATACTGGATGTCAGATGAGCACCTCAGAAGAAGTCTTTGGTGAAAACTTCACGTCAAAATGACCATCTATGCATAAGACAGACTTATAATATGCTTTATATGGCCATCATGGCAGCCATATTGGATGTCAAACTGGTGCCATTTTCAGTTAGGACCAACTATATATCATAAAAAGACTTTTGGTGAAAACCCCATGTCAATATGGCCATCTATTCAGGTGAGGCAGTGATAACAAGATTTTCTAGGCAGGCATACTGAATATTAAATCAGCATTAGTTTTATTTAGAACCAATCAGACACCATAAGAAGTCTTCTGGTGGAAAGGACATGCAGATATGACTTTCCATTTGGGATTAGTCATAACACAATTTTAAGATGGTTGCCATGACAGCTGTACAGAATGTCAAGTGAGCACCATTTTTATTTCTGGCCAACTTGACATCATAACAAGTCTTTTGGCATAAACTCCATGCTGATATGACCATCTAAATAGGAGAAGTGACAACAAGGTTATTAAGAGATGGCTGCCATTGTGGTGGTCATACAGGATGCTATATTAAGAGATGGCTGCCATTGTGGTCATACAGGATGTTATATTAAGAAATGGCTGCCATTGTGGTCATACAGGATGTTATACTAAGAGATGGCTGCCATGTGGTCATACAGGATGTTATATCTGCAACATTTTTGTTTAGGACCAACTGCTAGTAGACAGCATAAGAAGTCTTTTGAAAAGGATCCCATTTTAAAAGGAGTGATAAGATTTTCAATATAGCTACTGTGGCAGTCATACTGAGTATCAGACCATCTAGATACCATAAGAAGTCTTGGGTGAAAACCGTATAAAGATATGACTTTCTGTTCAGAAGAATGAGTAGTAATAATAATTTTCAGAAACTTTCTGACAGCCATATTGGATATCTGAGCAGCACCACTGTCATTTAGGACCAGCTAGGCTTTGGAATGAGTGTATTGTAATGTTTCACTGCAATCCTTCAAGGAGTCTAGGAGGAGTAGAGATAACAAACTTGGACAGAAAACAGGCCATCACACCAGGTCTTCTGGTCTATGACCACTACAGCTAAACCAAAGAGTAGCTATCTGCATAAGAGTGTATAAGAAGTTATGATAAAAATGAATCTGTACAGAATCTGACAAAATGTCATCAAAAAGAGAGCAATAATACTGATTTTTTAAATAAAAAATAGTAACTGTGACATTTCAATTGAGGTTTGAAATATTGTTCTCTTTTTTTACGTGTATATCATGTCTCATTACCAAAAACATGTGAAACAAATTAAATACGATAATCATGTCATGTAAGATAATAAAAATTCATATAAAAGGGAAAAAATGCAGACTCAAACTTCTGAAAACATAGCAAAATAAAATAACATGACTGAACAAATCAGGGAAAAAGCTCTATATTCCTAAAACTTGAATGATGAAGAAAGTTCCATTTCATTTTAAAGTCTGGTACCCACAAAGTTTCCATTACTTAAAAATATGATGATCTTTGTAATGAAAAAATATAGGAACAAATTTGTTATTTCAGACCCTTGTGAAATTGTAAATGAGCAATTTGATGGTTTACTTACATAGTCATACCAACAGATAACAATACAAATACATGCTAGTAATACTCAAATCACCATTAAATTATGAGTGGTCTTAATAAAAAAAAAAAAAAAAAAAGGTCACAGTAGGTTGAATAATTCTAATTTAAGCTGTTTACATCTAATACCCAAACTGCATATTTCATGTAGACAAGCATAGATCACCAGTAATTAGAATTAAGACCCTTCTTTCTATCAGGTATTATCACAAAAATCTCCTGAAATTTTTTGTCTGCCACATATACTCACTTACAAGTCGACTCAAACTCCAAACAACAAAGATCCTGATCTGCTGTAGCATAATGCACCTGCAGATCAGAATCTACATTGTTTGTTCTACTGATTACTCCTAACAAACTGCACAGGCCCATATCTGCCAGTGCATTACGCTACAGCAGATCTGGATCTCTGCAGTTTGCAGTTGGACTCGTCTTATAAGCAAGTACATACAGTAAATTCAATCTCCTGTGTTACTAGTCTTGTCAATGACAATATTGGAAATCTTGTCAGAGGTAGTCATAGTAACATGTTATACTTACTTAATTGTATCTGAAGGGCACAAGACTGCAAACATTATACACTAAGGCCTGCCACTACATAATGCCATGTGTAGATTACAGTCTACACTGTGCGCTTTACTTATGGTTTCAGTATTGACCTTAATCTGCCAGCTCAGCATGTGACAACAGAGTTGTGTTGATGCTGCATATATTTACATCTGTGTACCATATTTATCTGCATATAGGTCAGACTTAACTGCAAAATGCATGGAGCTAGATCTGTCATCTTATAATGCGCCACAAGATCTGTGTCCATGCTGTCTTGCTAGGGGTAAAAAACAGAGCAAATAACACAGAGCCTTATGCCATGGCAGATCAGAGTCTGTGTTGTCTGCAGTTCAAGCTGATTTATACATGAGTATTTATGGTATTCATTTTACACTGGCAAATATGGAAAGCACATCTAGATAATTTCTGAGATATTAAAGGACCATGTCATAAAATGTTTCTCTGAGTTGTCTTGAAATTTAAATATTATATGTATTTGCTTCCAAGATGAATCCAACTACAAACTACAATGACCCAAATCTACTGTTGTGCAATGTTCTGGCAGATCTGGGTCCATGTAGTTTGTTAGAACTAATCAGTAGAACGAACCAGATAGATTCTGATCCGCCACTGCATTATGCAACAGCAAATCTGGGTCTATGTTGCTTGCTTTTGGACCTTGACTTGTCAGCAAGTATATATGGTATGACTTAGATATTACTGTAAAACAGCTACATAACTGTCAATACCATTATGTAATTGGCCCACATTTTTCATCTTGTATTCCGTTTAAAATTAAGATGTATCAGATATACAAAGAAGCAAAATCAACAAAGCATTTTAATCTTATTGGAAGAAATTCAGAAATTATGCAAGACCGCATGAGAAATTAAACTTGAAAGTTGCTGTCTTGGCATGCAAAATCATGTCTCCCCTCTGCTATACAGAATGTCATCATGTGACTTTCAAATATGGTTTAACAGAGATCTTGGGAATAAGGCTTAAAGTTTATTAATTATGGTCCAATTTGGTTACAGTATTGGAGATATCTTACATATACGCCAAAATCCTTTTTGAAGTAGACCATGTCAACCAGTAACCTTACAATAAGTTCAAGGTCACCAAAAGCCATTCAGATCATGAAACCCTCTCATGAAATCCAAATTATCAATTAGGTTACATTTGGTTCAATAGTTCTTCAAATGTATTGCTTGCAAGTTCAGAGTGACAAAAAAATTATGATGGCCTGACCAATATGCCTCCCGTCCCTCCTAAGGGATGGAGGGTAGGATATATAATGAATTAGAATACTCAATTATACTTGATATAAATATTTGTCATGATTCAATGGATTTACAAACTTTTAGCTGTAACTCACAAAAGAATGTAAAGGGAATACTGCCCTATACATTACTGTGACATGAATAATAATAATAATAATAATAATAATAATAAAAATAATAATAATAATAATAATAATGTCTTTATTTAGAGAGGTTGACTCAATCAGCATTAGAAAACTAATCTTCCTTGAGGCCCTCTTTAGACATATACAGTATTTACATACATATAAGCATATACTCTCTCTCTCTCTGATACACAAACACAAGTGCAGAAATATTATGTATTAACTTTTTTTTACACGCATACTCAGATTTTTACAACTAAATGTTTTTGAGTACTATTACATACTACAAAACTGATTATATTTAAAATATGTTATAAAATATGCAAGCAAACAGAACAAGTTTTTTGCTGCTAATTTCAATTTACAACAAAATGACGTGTTCAGGTAGGAGGCAAACAGGTCCACGATAATTTCATCTGATTAAGAATTGTTACAATTATTTATGTGAAAGTTTAGCATAAAATGAAGAAGTATACTGATAATGAAAATTTAAAACTCAGTGGGAATTGGCTAATTTATGCTGTATGCTATTCCAAGGAATGGCACCATAGTAATGAAAACTCCCCACTCTGCCTTTGATGATACATGGATAACAGAAAAAGAGTATTATTAATGGATGCCCTGTATATTAATTTTGCCTTTCTTAAGTTAATGCTTGCAAAGTGTTCAAAACCATATACACGGTATAGCCTAAATTTGCAGTTTAGGATTATTTGCATTTTTTTTTTAATTTGGAGAAAATCTTTAAAGCTGAGAAACATTTTCAATGCAAACAAAAACAATGTAACTCACTGACAATACAATTAAATCAAAAAAGAGTTTCCTTAGGAATATAAAATAAATGTTGAGTGCTTCAGGTTTTACAATAAACAGAGAAATATAATTATCTGACTGTAACAAAGCTTTCCTAGAAATTATATTACTGACAAACAAAGTAAATGTCAGTTGTAACCACTGCAAATAGTATGATATCAAAACAATGGCAAATAAACACTAGAAAAATAAACACTAGAAATATGTTCATGGAAACTGATCCAAATGCAAAACTTAACTGGAGAGACATATTGACATAAACTATTGATGTACAGATGGATAAAGGGAACACTACATGCTCATGCTTTATTCATGGTGGGAAAAAAAAATTACTAACTAAAATTTTTAAAAAAGCATTTTTTAGAGATGATATATCTGCCAGGTCTCTTGCTGAGATGTAAGATATCGTATTGAAGGTATTCTGTGATCCAGTGTTCTCAATGTACGCACTACCTACCCTGGTATCCTATTTATGTTACAGTTTCTACTGACAATATTAATAGAATCTGAAAAAATACAAGTAATGAAAAGGCACCTCCATACAATTTGCTTAACATGTGTACCAAGAGTGGCTGCAATACCTTTGAGACCTACAGCATGGAAACCAAAATGTTTATGGACAGACATAGGAACATATGGATAGCTTCATCCCACTTTATTGCATCTAGGGTTTTCACTAGATAATTCACAGCTCATGAAATGCAACTCTGGAAAATTCTTGAATCTGTGTTAAACAGATTTGATGATAAAACATTCATAGCAAAAAGATAAAATATATGAAGTATTTATTTTATGCTGGATCATGAATTACTGAATTTTCTGAGGGAAATAATCTTGACAATTCACTGGAGTGAAATACAATAAATATTTTTTCACTGCCTGTCAAGAGACGCTGAAAACATTATTACTAAGAAATTTGAAGTTATTCTTAGATCTTGCTTAGCTGAAAGCATGGTCTCCTCCAGATGAAGATGAAGAGAGTTCAGTCCAACAAGGTACAAATTCTTTTTTCTTTTTTGATGTGCTATTTTGCTTTGAAATGGGAAGGAGAATTATGTTACTGTTTATAATTTATGTGCATATATTCACAAATCACAGCAGGACATGAACCATAAGCTGCTTATATTGCACAGGATCCAGTAAGAAATCTGTTACTACAGTCTGTCATACATATGGCTATGCAATATGCTTGAGCATACAAAAAAATCTGCTTGCTTCAAGTGAATAATGGATATATTTCAACTCATATGTGACAATAGTAACTTTTTCACTCACTTGATGAAATATGTTATTCACTTATTTCAAGCAAACAGCCTCTCTTAATTAGATGTAATAAATAAAAAAATAATTATATATGTTATTCACTTATTTTAAGCAAATATCCTCTCTTAATTAGTTGTTATAAATAAAAAAAATAATTATATACTCAACTATTAAGTGTACTGTCATCTCTATTCCAGATTTGATATTGCTTCAGTAAAGTACTTTTCTTGCATGCTTTACTTATTTTCTTATCAAAATAGAATTTTCTTTTGGAAAACAATGCAACAGAATTTCATCTAACAACAGCATTTTATGACAATTTTGTTTTTTTAAACATGAAAGCAAAGGATTTAGGAAATATATGGAAAACCAAAAACCTTTAACAAACTGTCAATGTTAGAAAGTGACTGCTATGTCTTGAATCCCACTAATGTGTACCTGACAGAATTAATTGACAACATGTAGACTTACTACCTTGAATTGCATAACATTTAATTAATATGCATATCTGGTCATGTCTGATAGTAAAGTTTTATTGAATCAGGTCGTCAAACAAGTAAAGGTTGGTTGTTGTTGCTGTGATTTTTTTTGTTTTAACTAGGGTCTAAGATACACACTGTAATGGCCTTTTATATATGCTGCCAAACAGCACCACAATATCCCATTCAATTTACTCCTACTTCAGGACCATGTTGTCCTTTACTCCAAATTTTTATGTTATCAATGCTGCTATACTAATGTCTAGCATTGTTAATATATATATATATATATATATATATATATATATATATATATATATACATACACACAGTGTGACCCCGCTATAACACAGTAGTTGGGAGCCATAGAACCTGACTGTGTTATAGACTGAACCGTGTTATAAGCAACCAGGTCAGTTAGCTGAAGAAAATGATGTACCTGAAAAAATGTGCAGGGGTGGGGGTGTGTATAGGAAATAAATACGAGCGCAAAAATACGTGCTTCATTGGCACAGTTATCATCTTAAATCGATGCATATTAAATGAGAAATAGTGAAAACAGAGAAGGTATTTATAATATTTTACTTTATTCAGAGAACCAGGCATTGGTACATATACGTGTATACTGTTTATATATACATGTCTAAAGGATAGCAATGAATAAAATATCAACACCGTGTACTCACCCGTGAATCACGTCGCATACATTGAATCCACAATGCAAGTAATTCCATCGAAACTATGCACACACAGAGATTTAAAATATTCAATAATTTTGTCACAGTTTAGTGGAAAAAAATAGCACAATCATGTAACGAATGATGAAGCACATTTACTTTTCAGTACGTCCCAAATCGGTAAAAGTTTGCATTTTAAGCGTGTTTTAAGCGCTGTCGGTAGAGTTCATAAGCATGAACTTTTTTCCTGTAAAAAGGAAACTTTCATGACACGGTAAAAGTGTTCCAGTCATGTTGGAAAATGAAACAATCCATCAGATTCCATTGCTTTTATTTAATTCGGTACTGACATCCTTTGAAGAAAGGTTCTTTGTTTTTACTGAAGATTGTAGTCGGCTTTCTTTGATGAAGGGTGTATGCATTAGTGAAGTCACCGCTAAAGGATAGCTTTGGAGAACCAAATAAATGCCCGTTTCTTATTGTGGCAGCAACGTCAAAAAATTGTATTGCATGACTGAGACTGATGTTTTTCCCCCATTTGCTTAGTATGTTTTCGTAGCAATCAGTGCTTCAAAGGTAATGTTTTCTTTGAAATTTCAGCTACTGTTTTATCTGGGTACATTTTTTTAAAATGAATTGGCCGTCGTATGGTCAATTGTAGTTAAAGTTCCTCCCTGCCTATTGAAAAGTGAGATTTTTTTTACTTTTTTATATATTTGTGGTAGTTGAGTGATGCTGTCTTCCACGCATGCGTCAGAAATTTAAAGAAAGAGTCAATCGACGATAGAGACAAATGTGTTCTGTCTGATGACAGGGATTACTACAGAAAATGTGAATGTTCTGAAGGATTTAATTCTGAGTGAAAAGAGGAGGAATTTTACTTACCATCCACATACAAATGTCAGTCTATGTAAATATATTAATTACTAGTGAGCGGCCGAAAATCCGATGAAAGATAGATTATGAGACAATGCCTCGTCTAGTTGATCTCCGCTATCCGAAATGTAAATTTGAAAAAAAGCGGATATCTCAAAACATACAGTACTCATGCTAGACGTCAACATAAGCAGATTAAGATATAGCAATGCACTATTAAGATGGTTTGTCAATATGGAAAAAGAATTTGTTTATGTAAAAATAGATAAATTTCAGTGCATTTTATATCAGCTTTGCGGCTTCCTTTCATGGGGCCTCTGAATTTCTCCACTCCAAACCAATGGTTGTGTATACAAGTTTAAACAGCCAACAACGTCGCCAATAAAAAGAAATCACCAGATGGTATATTTTGCCGCCAATAAGGAAACAAATATCTCAATTTTCGACATTGGCGAAGCCTTGCGCGATTCCTGAATAAACTGTTTAGATGTTAATTTTCGTACTTTTAAGAAGAAAACACTATTTTTTGGTGCATGAGAAAAATGCATATAAAATTTCAGGAGGCACGCCACAATCGTCTTGTATTATTCATACGCGATTTCTTCCCTAAAATGATAATACACTTTTTTTTCTTTCGTACTTTTAAGAAAGAAATTTTTCTTTTTGTGTATGAGAAAAATACATGTATATGAAATTTTGGGAGCCACACCACGACTGTGTTATATCTGAATTCGTGTTATAATGGAGCGTGCTATAGCGGGGTCACACTGTATATATATATAATACTTATGTCACACTTTGTTTCCATGGTAACAAAATATTCAATGCAAAGAAATTTGAGGCATCAAAGGGCATCTCTATGCAATTTGCTTGACATGCACTCCACATTCAGTTTAAATACCTTGAATGATTTGAGAGTTATGCTGCAAGAACAAAAATGTTTCTGGGCAGACAGACAGACAGATGTAATACATATATCTAACATCTTTCTTTGTGATACAGAATATTTAAACAAATGGGAAAACATGATGACTAAATAGTTTCATGGGATAATTATGGGTGGCATCTGTCAAATACACAACATGGTGAGCAAGCAAATGGTCACTTCAGCTCATATGCTGTACATGTCCTGTAATTGAAAATGCTTTAGAACCCTGGTCTTGCCTCCCAGGAAATCTCTTCAAGAGAGATAACAGGCAAGAAAGAAGGCAAAGTGACATATATATATATATATATATATATATATATATACACACACACAAGATGAACACTGTGTTGAAGGCATCACTATGAAAAGAAGACTAATATGCACTACAAACTTAAACTTTAGTAAAAAATATATGTTGTGACCTAAGAGATAATACATAATATCATAGTCTTGGTTGTGCCATGTAAAATATTTTGGCACCCCCTTTACCCGCCCCCTCCAACAGTATGTACCAATGCAGGCTCCCATATGAAAAGATAGAGCATCTATTGTGCTCTACACAAAACGATGACTGTGAGGCAGAATGGATTAAGGTAGTGGAAAATAATAAAGTTTTCATTTCAGATGCTGGAATATCTGGATCCTGGAATTTTGTATGGAATGGATCAGTATTCTTCATATTTCTGCATGACCCATAATGGTCATGTAGTGTCATATAATTGAAGGTCAAACTTTACAACCACTTCTCCTGTGGGAACCTCATGTAGTAGCAGTCTCTCAGTGACTGGACCAGGACCCTTCTCTTTTATACTATTGTGGATGTCTTTCACACGTTTTTCTGTTCTCCCCAAGAAATCTGAAACAAAAAATTAAATGCAGTGAAACAGTCTCATCCACATTCATAATTAACAGCATAAAAAATGTGATCATGACAAGGTCACAGATTCTTTAATTTCTGAAATAGTCTTTCAGATTTGATTTTTCTGCATTGAGATGTTTTAAAATTGGGATGAAAATACAAACAGTGTAACATAAAATTCTTCCCTCAAAAATGTAACCATTTCTGCTCTAGTTTGCCTTTTAATGAACATTTGAATAATTATTATATATGAATGAAGGTTTTAAATATAATCAAATTAAATTTTGTATACAGTTTTTATCAGAAAACTACTTTCTGATATCAAATTTAAAAAAAAACGTATTTCACAAGAGACCCAGGCAGGCTTGAAATGACTTAACAGGGTTACATAATTTAAGCTGAATTATGTAGTACTGTAAGAACTCAACCAAAGGAACATTACTTTCAATCTTCAAAGTACGTTATTTGACCTATTGTACTAGATTCTAATACAAATTCTATCCAAAGATAAAAGCATAATTAATATGCATTGTCTCCTGCTCATAATTTAAGTCACACAAGAACTTTAAAAGTCAAGTTTATTGATGAAGTTTCAGTTTGTGGTCTACAGAGTCACGTGACTTTGACATGAATTAAAATCAGAACTCACAGGTTTATTTTTTAAAGGCTATAGGATTCTTTCCTTGTGATAATTAAATCTGGGATACATTCTTTAACAAAAGTGAAAAAATACAAAATATACATTTCAAATAATTTATGATTAGAATAAATATATGAAAATACCAAACAAAAATGCAGAATACATGTGATAACATATAAATTACAAATGTTTCAGGCATTTAACATGACAATGCTAACACCTGTCAAACCATATATACCCAAACATATCAAGTATTTACCCAAACATATCAAATATTAACCCAAACATATCAAATATTAACCCAAACCTATCAAATATTTACTCAAACATATCAAACTTGCTTTTAAATATTTATGAACTTCAAATGCAGTAACAATTTTAGAAATGATTCTCTGCAAAGAAATTTATAAGCTTGCACATGGCTTTTTATAAGAAATACGTTTGTACTGGAGCAAAATCAATACTGGACAAAAAGAAAATTGCTTACAAACAAATATCTAAAAATGTGTCAAGAAATTCTGATCCTTAATTATAACACTACACATAGTTTACATTATCTGGCAAGTGAAGATTATCCTGAACATTAATGTGTCTAAATATTTCCTCAGTTACTATCTCATTATCGACTCATAATCCAACATTAATGTGTCTAAATATTTCCTCAGTTACTATCTTATTATCGACTCATAATCCAACATTAATGTGTCTAAATATTTCCTCAGTTACTATCTCATTATCGACTCATAATCCAACATTAATGTGTCTAAATATTCCCTCAGTTACTATCTTATTATCGACTCATAATCCAACATTAATGTGTCTAAATATTTCATCAGTTACTATCTCATTATCGACTCATAATCCAACATTAATGTGTCTAAATATTTCATCAGTTACTATCTTATTATCGACTCATAATCCAACATTAATGTGTCTAAATATTTCCTCAGTTACTATCTCATTATCAACTCATAATCCAACATTAATGTGTCTAAATATTTCATCAGTTACTATCTTATTATCGACTCATAATCCAACATTAATGTGTCTAAATATTTCCTCAGTTACTATCTCATCATCGACTCATAATCCAACATTAATGTGTCTAAATATTTCCTCAGTTACTATCTCATCATCAACTCATAATCCAACATTACAAGTGCCTAAAGATTGCAATGCTTCATTAGTTTGATAATGTTATTTTACAGCCATTCATTTAGCTAGTTAGTGTATTACTTGTTATAATTCTATTTAAGACTTTTCTTCAGTTGTAAATTACAAACTATTTATTTTAATCCCTAAGATGTATTATTTTTGCTAATTTTTCTCAATTGTTCTATTGAAATTTATCCATCCTGTATACATGTTTCTTGTATTTTATCAGTTTTGTCTTTTACTAAGAAAGGGGAGTACACCATGTAACCTCAAACAATGGATGGGTAGTTCGGTGATGCTCCACTTTTGGCAACACTTGGGAGGCATAAAAAAACGTCTAGTGACTCCAGCCAAGTCAGTCAGTAATGAGTATAAAATTCTACTGACAGTCTGACTACATCCAGCGATTTATGATATCTGCTCATTTTCTCTGATACAAACTTTATTATTTTCTCTCATGGTTCCCACGCTTTTCTAAAGATAAATTTCCAGGTCATTTCCAGGGTTTTTCCATGATGAAATTAATTTTGTCAAGGTTCAGACATGTCCGTTACTGAATGGTATTAAAGAACATTTTAAATTATAAAACATACATTTTCTAAATCTAAAGATGTTTCTATTTCAAGATGCTCCAAAATATCTAAGTCAGAAAAGATGATCATGTACAAAACTATAAAATGTATCACACAAAACAAGTTGGACTATATTCCTATCAAATGACATGCAAAGTCATTTCCAATGTATGGAATAAACATTCTAACTTTACTTGCTGACCTGCATTATGTTGCTTCGTGGAAATAACATAATGAACATAAATTAGTTTTGTTTCCTTTCAAACCTTTAATTCTAAAGAATTCTAGAGCATTATATATGCATGTTATGCACAGTAACCTTTCCATATCATAGTATGAAAAAACAATAAATGCAAAGTATTAGAATCTTATCTTGTAACGAAAAAAGTTTAACCCTCAATTAATCTGTACCAATAAAACCAAACAAGATTTTTCAAATAACCTAAACTCCTTAAGAGGATTTGGTTAAAAATCCATCATTTAAAAAACATTTACAAAAGGGTTGATTGATATTTTGACAAAAGACCTTCAAAATTGTATATTGTTCTACAAACAAGGACTGAATTTTCTGTAAAATCATGTCTTGTAATTTGATAAATCAGTCGCCAAACCTGTATTGATACAGGGACTCGTATCTTTGTTTAATATATAATAAAAGTGATTACAATTTCCTATTTCTCCTGCGTCCTATTTAAGATTGGAAACCAATGCTTCAAGCTACATGTCACTGTGTAATAGTTTTGCACCGAAGTTTAGCTGAGAGATTCGACATTTTTGACAACAAAGTTGGCTTAAAACGAATAGCAGTCCGTTTTCTAATCCGGGTTTCCTCCAAATACTCCCATCCCATTTTTCACATTCGGACATTTAGGTTGGGGTGTGGGGTCAGCAACTGCATGTCGAAATTTGGAATTTGCCGCCACCGTGCAGTAGTGGCATAAGGTAGTCGCTTACCAGCAGGCCTAGCAAATTTAAGTGATGTTATAACAACTCATACCTGCATGAAATCGATAGGAAAATGGTTTATTTTCTCAGACATGGTAAGAATTATATTCGTTATGTCTTTAGTCCACAGACAGACTAGACGAAACTTCAGCATAGATAAAACCTGACCCAACACTTGCCATTTGCAGAACTAGTCACATGACTTCAAAAATCTCAAACAACGACATCAGAAGTCCAATAATCATGTGATATCAACTCATTTTTAATGTTGTTTACAAAGATTCAATTATATTAAATGAAAGTCAGATACCTTCTGTAAAAACCAGAAGGAACATATAATTGTCAACATATTTATTTTGAGAACAATGACAAGAAACCTGTTGCTGTCGCAGCAATCTGGCCAGTCCAAGTCATCAAACAGAGAGCATATGTCAATGTTGTAGTCACGTGATACAACAAAACCCTGGTAGTTGTTCTCTGAATAAATATAGAGAACTTTGTGTTCTTTGGGGGGGGGTATTTTTATTACAACTAGTATACAACTTTCAAATAATATTTTTTATTTTTTTCTACAACATTTTAAATGGGTTATTATTGATAACACATAACTACTGGATTTATGATGTCATGAACATGTGGGTTGTGAGATACGTGTGCTTGTGCATCTTGCAATGCAAATCACGAGTACCAGGTCAAATTTCATCAACGCCGTAGTTGTATCTTGTCTTTCAGCAGATTAAAGACATAACGATTTTAATACAAGCAATTTCTGACAAAATAAATAATTGTCATATCGATTTCATGTGGGTATGACTCGATTTAACAACGTTTAAATTTGCTAGGCCATCTGGTAAGCAGTTACCCTTTGCTGCCGCCATGTTGGCCTCTTGTGATGCTTGACTGGCTTTCATACATTCCATGTAAGAAAAGATATGGATATCGAGCTGTCTGTCAAAAAAGGTCTACTAGATGAATCTAATCCACTGAGCGATTGGACTGACGCAACAAATATGTTAATGGCAAGCACCCAAATGATTTATACTGCAACCTTTGAATACTCTGGTCAGATCTCAATAAATTTAACTCACGATCAGTTCAGTTACAACTCAATTACGTAATGGTTTCAAGTTTCAAGTGGTGACAGAAAATTCCAGGGTTTTTCCCAACTTTCATCAATATTTGCAAAATTCAAAGACTTTTCACAGTCGGGAAAAAATTATGAATTCTCCTGACTTTTTCCCTGATTTCCAGGTAGCATGGGAACCCTGTTCTCTGGAGTCAGGTTTGCAAAAGTAAATTCATGTTTCATCAATTGACAGTTTCATTCAAATGTCTCTGGTCACTCTTTTTATATCTGGCAATTAGTTGTTTGGCAATTTCAACCCGAGTCTGTTTTTGATCAGCCATCAGCAAATGTGAGACCCATCCACTGCAAATCTTTCTGAGCTTTGAATGATTCTTCAATATATTGAAAACAAACGACAAATTAATGCCTGAGATAAAAGAAATATCTTCTACTGTGTATGGAACATCTTCATAATTGCCCCTTTCACAGCAGCAACTTCCAGCTCTTACATCACAGACAATGGTCTTCCAGAACATGGGTCATCTTGCATGGATTCGCTATGATCTTTACACCAATAAAATACCATAACTACTTCTAAGTCAGTCTTGATATCAATCTGAGAGTACCCTAAGTGTGCTTGGGTTTTACTTTGGGCTCTTTGCTCAGTAGTGTAACTGTTCTCCTTCTTTGACATTTTTATGTCACTATCATCACGCAGGTGTCTGACATACTGTAATATGCAGTTGCATATAATTATATGGAACATTATTTTTTCTATTGATCAGAAATAAATTTATTGACAGGATAAAAAAAAAAATGTCATAAGAAAATATTCAGAACTTTTAAATACACCATTTATGTCTATATCTCACTCATTCTTGAATTTGTTCGAGAGCTTGTAGATATAAGCAAATATTCCATGTTTGATCAAAACTGGATCAAAAATATAGACTCCTGAGTGGTAACAAGGTCAGCAAATCAGTTGCAAGATCACAGTTTGACTTCTATTAAGAAGACAAAGTTGCATATAAAACTGGAGAATGTTTGTAAAATGTACACCCGTTCTTCTGTTTTGCCCCACACCTTCAGTCTGTTGAGGTGGGCTAAGTACCCTGCAAAAAGGATGGACCCAGTGGCAACGGTCATTTTCATATCTGAAATCATCTTTTCATGTCCACAAAAAGCATATGTCATTACAAGGCAAGGATTTCAATGGTTTCTAAATAATTTTCACCCTGGGGATAAGTCCTGGGAGGCATGGATGTGCCCAGGGTTCAATGCTGATTCAATGTTTTGTGCTTATATGGTAATAGGGTGGGGATTTCAGCAGTTTCCAAATTATGACCGGGGGTAAACACTGCTTGTCTCTGGGATACACAAGTCTCATTCAAAACCCAACTCTGCTGACATGAGGGTCAATGATCAATATAAATATTTACAGACATGTATGACTCACAACATCACATCACATAATGCACTGGCTGATCTGGGTCTACAAGTAATTATAATCAGTAGAATATAAACCCTGATCTCCTGGCACAATGCACAATGGCAGCTTATGGTCTACGTTGTTTAAAGTTGGACCCAATTTACCAGCAAGTATACAGAGTACAATAATTAAGAGAGGAATGAATGCAGATGACTAAATTCTCATACCAACATTCACACAGGGAAATTGAGAAGAAAAAATGAACTACAGAATCAAGACGATAAATCAATACCATTTGGTGAAAACAAGTCTCTGTCAAACACTGTAATACACAACACATCCTGTTCCATATCTCGAATTGTGAACTGCATTGACTGGTTCCATTTTGGGTTAAGTGTAGCAGGGATCACTTTTGTTCTATGCTCTTGTGCACCCATGCTTACTTCACAATAGGGATCACTTTTTCCTGAGTAGAATAAAAAATAAGATCATTTGAATTATAAAATTAAGTCATTGTAGACTGGAGCAGTCATTATATTTATTTTTACTACTGATACTGATGAAATTATAAGTAACCTTAATATTGTGAAATTTTGAGAGTAAACTTAAACTTGATTCAACGAAAACAAAATATGATGTACTGATGTAGAGTGTACAGTAATTTGCGATTTGTTGAACACAAAAATCCCACTGAAACTCAAGCTTCAAATATTTGTAACCTCCATATCCTGTATTCTATAAACTTTCAGAGCACCAAATTCAAGCTCAAATTCAAAATCCAAAAATTCTGACAGTCTGTAACATTTAACATGAACAATTTAGAATCACGATACTTTAAGATATTCTTATTTGGATTTTTTTCCTTGTCCGATAAATCTCATGTTGGTTCTTGCAATTAATCTTCAATTTCAGGCACAAAATGTACTGAGAATATGAGACCAGACCAGATTTCTACTGGTCAAGCAATAGCTTGTTTTTCATTTTCTCCATACTTTGACAAGCATCTTTTGTATCAATAAAATTAAAACTGCTTTTGAAACCTTTAAAAATAAGAATTATATTAGTTACACCTGAAGTTACAACAAAAAAATAACAGATGTCGGTTTTGTAGATTTCCAGTATAAAATTGCTCCGGTGGCCTAAGTAGTTAGAGCATCGACCTCAGATGAGGGAGGTCATGGGTTAGAACCCCAGCTGAATCATACCAAAGACTTATAAAAATGCTACTAGCAGCTGCCTTGTTTGGTGCTCAGCATTACGAGGATAGTGTTAGGGCTGGTCGGCCTCGTGTCAGGATGACATGATGCCACATGTCTGTCGCATGATGCCCCAGTGCTAGACATCACTATAAACCTCAGGCCCCATATAAATTGTAGGTCACACTGACACAAAAACATAACCTTAGCCAGTAATGTGAAATGTAGATCACTGACCATTTGTTGTAAGAGTGTGGTGCTTATAGAGATGCATACAATCATTAAGTTTGATGATTCTAGTATGAGCAGTGTTTGAGAAATTAACTTAATTGACAATTTTAATCAAATCGGTAAAACATAAAATATGGGTCACAGTGACTTACATTTGTGAAGGGTGTAGTACTCATCCATATGCATCTGTCACCAAGTTTTATGATTCTCTGTATAACAATAACCTATCTGGTCATGAACTAAATGCAAGAACTTAACCTAGGCTAGTGAAATGAAAATGTAAGTCAAAATGACATTCTTTTCTTTTAAGGAAGTGGTACTAACAGAGATGCATATGATCATATAGTTTGATGATTCTAGTATTAACAGAGCTTTAGAAATAACTGTAAAGCACAAAATTTAACCAAATCAGTGAAGAAAGAACAATGGAAGAGTGACCTGCTTTTGTGATGAGGGTTTGGTACTCAACATGATTCATTGTCTCATGATTCAGGTATAACAGTATGTGTACCATGTGCAAAAAAACCTCATTTAAATGCAAAAACTTAGCAAAAAATGTAGAAGTAATGTATATGTATGATAACAATTATCTCCCTTAGCCCCCTTTCCACTGTCCCCAGAGTGTAGATACTAAGAAACCAACTAAAACCAGTTGCCTAGGACTTAGGATGAATGCTTGAGATGCACTGAGGTTGTACAGCAGGCCAAATAAGTTTGTGGGATAGCGCAGTACATGTGCAAAGCAGGCCCAATAAGTTTGTGGGATAATGCAGTACATGAGTACACCAAGCCCAATAAGTTTGAGGGTTAATGCAGTATTGCACACAGCAGGCTCAATAAGTTTGTGGGATAACAAAGTACATGTGTACAGCAGGACCAATAAGTTTGTGGAATAATGAAGTACATATGCACAGCAGGCCCAATAAGTTTGTGGGATAAGGCAGTACATGTGTACAGCAGTCTGTGGGATAATGCAGTAGGCCCAATAAGTCTGTGGGATAATGCAGTAAATACACACAGCAAGCCCAATAAGTCTGTGGGATAATGTAGTAAATACACACAGCAGGCCCAATAAGTCTGTGGGAAAATGTAGTAAATGCACACAGCAGGCCCAATAAGTCTGTGGGATAATGTAGTAAATACATACAGCAGGCCCAATAAGTCTGTGGGATAATGTAGTAAATGCACACAGCAGGCCCAATAAGTCTGTGGGATAATGTAGTAAATACACACAGCAGGCCCAATAAGTATGTGGGATATTGCAGTAGGCCCAATAACTTTGTGGGATAATGCAGTAAATACACACAGCAAACCCAATAAGTCTGTGGGATAATGCAGTAAATACAACACAGCAATCCCAATAAGTCTGTGGGATAATGCAGTAGGCCCAATAATTTTGTGGGATAACGCAGTAAATACACACAGCAGGCCCAATAAGTCTGTGGGATAATGCAGTAAATACAACACAGCAATCCCAATAAGTCTGTGGGATAATGCAGTAGGCCCAATAACTCTGTGCGATAATGCAGTAAATGCACACAGCAGGCCCAATAAGTCTGTGGGATAATGCATTATACACACAGCATTCCCATTAAGTCTCTGGGATAATGCATTATACACACAGCAGGCCCAATAAGTATGTGGGATAATGCTTTATACACACAGCAGGCCCAATAAGTCTGTGGGATAATGCATTATACATACAGCAGGTCCAATAAGTCTGTGGTATAATGCATTATACACACAGCAGGCCCAATAAGTCTGTGGTATAATGCATTATACATACAACAGGTCCAATAAGTCTGTGGTATAATGCATTATACACACAACAGGCCCAATAAGTATGTGGGATAATGCTTTATACACACAGCAGGCCCAATAAGTCTGTGGGATAATGCATTATACATACAGCAGGTCCAATAAGTCTGTGGTATAATGCATTATACATACAGCAGGTCCAATAAGTCTGTGGTATAATGCATTATACACACAGCAGGCCCAATAAGTATGTGGGATAATGCTTTATACACACAGCAGGCCCAATAAGTCTGTGGGATAATGCATTATACATACAGCAGGTCCAATAAGTCTGTGGTATAATGCATTATACATACAGCAGGTCCAATAAGTCTGTGGTACAGTATAATGCATTATACACACAGCAGGCCCAATAAGTCTGTGGGATAATGTAGTAAATGGACACAGCAGGCCTAAAATGATTTGAAGATAATGCAGGATATGCACACACCAGACCCAATAAAAATGATACTATGTAATATGACTGCTTTAGGATTACCATGGAGTAAACAGTACATAATATCATGTCATTTTACACCATGCATTAATGCAAGATTCATTCATAAAAAAATTAAAATAAATTGTTTTGTCAATAGTTTTGTATTAATTTTGATTTTGAGAATAGCAATTTAAATACAATTTATCGTGTAACAAAAACAGCATATAAGAAATAAATTAAAATGTTTTTGTACTGTTGGATATTGTGGCTTCACCCAAAGTACAGAAGCTGCCATCATGTGCTTCACCCTTGCCCACAATATCTAACAGTACTCTGCAAAGTAAATTAAAATAATGAAAAGAACAAATTATAGGTTTAGACGACAATCGACTGGTCCAGATAATTATGTCTGGATGATTGATGTACTAGATAATGTATGAGATAATGAAGGATTTCAGTTTAATAAAGATTTTATTTTACATTATTTTACATTATGTGGAGTACCATATATACTCTCTTATAAGTCTAACTGCAAACTGCACAAACCCAGATCTGCCACTGCATAATGTGCCAACAGATCTAGTTCTGTGCAATTTGTTAGGAGTAATCAGTAAAAAGAGCAACACAGACCCTAATCTGCAGGTGCTTTATGATATGTCAAATCAGGATCTTTGCTGTTTGCAATTTAGCTTGTCTTATAAGCAAGTATATAAGCTAATATATGGTGATGTGACTTGTGTACATAAATTAGGTACTTCTGTGATGTCTATGTTTATGTCTTTTGTACTGGACAACACACAGACTCAAACATATATAGAATTTTACACAAGTGTTAGATCCACAAATTCTGCACAGTGATCTGTGAAATTTATAATTTCTTTCCAAACTGAAAATTTCCTTTCATTAGGCAATATTCTAATTCACAATATTTATTTTGTAAATTGAAAGATACAACACTGACCTACACATGGCTACACCTCCCTCGTTTTTATGAGTTGAACAGTAAATTTAAATCATTTTAGCTTACCAATTTTGCTAGTGATTCAGAAAGGACTATATTTTCAAAAAATGTTCATTCTGCTTGCAAGATAGTTGGAGATAAGGACCCATTTGCTTGCTATTACGGATGAATTTTATGCACTTTTTCTTATCATGATATCATTTTACATGACATAACAAACCTGTGGGGGTAAATTGCCCATATTCAGACAGCTGAGATAATTTTTCCTTAATTTCCTTTCGCAAGTGAAGTTGAAAAATCGCCACCAAAATGTTCATTGAAACAAGACATTCCAGAAGGTGGGGTTAAAAAGGTTTTCACACGATCGCAGCCAATCAGTAAAGAGAATACTGCACAGTAATTTCATGGGCATATTTGGACCAATCAGAATCACATAAAGTGGTATTTTCACATATAATATCAAAAATATTAAACTGCACACATTATAGGCAAAGTGTACTGACTATGTGATAATATGTAATATGCATTTGCATGGGATTAATAGAATCCATCATATGCACTTGCATGGGATTAATAGAATCCATCACATGCACTTGTGTGGAATTAACAGAATCCATCATATGCACTTGTGTGATATTAATAGAATCCATCATATGCACTTGTGTGGGATTAATAGAATCCATCTTATGCACTTGTGTGGAATTAATAGAATCCATCATATGCACTAGTATGACAGAAAACTCCCACCTATGGATTAGAATTTGTAGGTTGGAATGAGGCTATGTACTTTTGCAATGATCAGATTTTCCAATAAAGGCAGTTCAGGACTTCAAAAAATAAAAAAAATGATTGGAACTCATGACACAGTATTATGCTATATTTTGTTTACATGGTAACAGTAAATGTGAAATATTCTAAGTATCAAAAGGCACAGCTATGCAACTTGCTTGACATGAGTACTAAGTGTGATTGACATGAGTACTAAGCGTGATTGACATGAGTACTAAGTGTGACTGATATGAGTACTAAGTGTGACTGACATGCCTTAAACAGTTGGAGAGTAATGTTCTGGAGACACAAAAAATGTATGGACAGGCAGAGAAGCATAGAAATAACTCCATCCTTCCTCTTATTACATAAAAAAATAATTATGGACAGACAGATTGAGGGATTATTGACAAATAATCTGTCATAGTGATAACTACATTTATCTGTTTTACATACTGGAGGAATAGCAAGTACATCAGTTCGATGAAGCTCATTGTATAATTGAAGTTTTGACGACTGTGTATGTTTGAGGGGTTTTGTTGGTTTTAACATCACTTTAACACATTTCTGGCTATATCATGAACAGGAAATGGGAGCTAAGTGCCTTTCCCAAGGTACCACCAAGACCCCCAACACAGACTATCCTGGGTGGGTACTAAACCCATGACTGATTGATTATGAGTCCAATGCTCTACCAACTGAGCTACCATGGCTCCCTTTCTTTGAGGGACATCTACATCTATTACAAGATAAATCTTAGCAAGGACACAACTTACTAAAGATAACAGCTGAAAATGTATTCATGGAATACCTCACCATAGTACCTATGACACTGTGACCTAAACGTAAAATCTGATGGTATATGAATTTCCCACCATAGTGCCTACGACTGTGACCTAAGTGCAAAATCTGATGGTATATGAATTCCCCACCATACAGCCTAAGACACTGTGACCTAAATGCAAAATCTGATGGTCTAGAAAGACAAATAAACAGACAAGAGCAACAATATATGCTTCTACAATATTTATGGTGAAGCTTAAAAATATGGAGTCACAAAAAGATGTCAAGGCACAGCATTAGCATATATTCTGCCAACTTCCAAAGACCAATCATGAATTTTTCACTTCGATTTTTGACACGATACATATATCATGACAAAGTATATCTTGTCAATCCCTGATTTTCAAAGGATTACTGTCTATTGAACAGAAAAGGAGTTCAGTGCATCAAATGTTCCTAGCATCTTTTGTGCTGATGAAGAAATTTTTACATTTTGTACCACATCAAAAAAACAAAACAAAACTTAATTACATTATGATTTGCTTTCATGTTATTCTCCATTTTACAGGTGCAGTGTAAGTAGAATTAATGTACATTAAAATTAATAATTGCTAAATTAAGTGAGATTATTATGAAGTGTGTTTTCAAAGTATACTGATTCACCTCAAATGAAACAAGATTTATGTTAATAATTAATACACTCCCACCAAAAGACAAAAAGTCATATATGAACATAGAAAAGCCTGCTAAAACCCACAAAATTCATTTAAATGACACAAAATCTAATTACCAAATATACTCATGTATAAGTCAGACTCATTTGCAAGCTGCATAGACCTGAATCTTCCACCGGCAGTGCTAGCATATCTAAGTTGCATTTTGTTTGGCGTAATCAGTAAAACAAAGAATACAGACCCTGATCTGCTGGTGCATTATGTGATGGCAGATCAGATTCTATGCTATTTCTAGTTGGACCCAACTTATAACCAAGTATATACGTTAGATCAAGTACATTTGCACAAAAGCAAGCATTCCAAAATCTCTTGTCTGAGATTATTGAGTTTCTGCAGAATCATGCTAATGAGATTTCACCAAAGTTGAGATTCTTCAGTAATGAAACATATAAAAAGTACCCAAACCATTAAAATGCGTTCTTAATTTATTTGCCATCGTTATGTGGTAATTGCAAAACTGCTCAAGTCCAAAGAGGTTAAAACTTTTTTAAAAATTTATTCAAACAGCATGATCTACATATGGATTAGAACATACCTAATCAAATTTCATTTGCTTATTGCAAATACTTGTATTTTCATGGGACAGACTATGGGATATATGACTGCATGGACAAACAGACAGACAGAAAGTACCAAACAAAAAATGCAGGCATAAAAATTGTTGTTACGTAATATACACAAAAGAGCATTGTGGCTTATATTATAATATACCATAACAATTGATAAGAAAAGTGCATTAGAAAAAAGAGCTGCAGCATGAGAAAGCATAATTTTATTAAATTGTGATAAATTATTTTTGTATTAAAATACTGTCTGGAAGCAAACTATATAATAGCATATTCCGAGACTCACCTTTCCCATCATTGTATTTTGCTAGGTATTCAACAAAATATAATTGGCAGTAAAGTACATATTTATGATTGTCTTATCAATTAATTATTTAAAAGAGGACAAATACAGTGGTTCCTCACTATAATGCACTCAGTATAACACAGTCCCTGATATAACATGGGCATGGCCACGAATCCCACTGTACTGAATGAACTAGGTATATTTTTCTATATAATGTAACCCCCTATAAGATGACCCTGCATATATCATGGTATATATTTACTTCTATGGCTACCATATAACCCAGTATAAGATGACTGTGCGCCCCAGCATAATATGACCTTCCTTATATCATGATATGCTTCTATGGTTCCTCTGCAGCCCAGTATAATATGACTTTACATATATCATGGTACATTTGTATTGCCCCATAGTACCCCAGTACAATATGACCTTGCATATATCATGGTACACTTTGATGGTTCCATTGTACCTCAGTAAAAATTAAATTTACATGTATCATGGTACACTTTGATGACTCCATTGTACCCTAGTAAAAATTAAATTCACATATATCATGGTACACTCTGATGACTCCACTGTAACCCCGTATAATATGACCTTGCATATATCATGGTACACTTTGATGGCTCAATTGTACCCCAGTAAAATATGAACATGAATGTATCACAGTACACTTGTAAGGCTCCCCTGAACAGCCTTATCGTGAGGAAGCACTGTATCTGCTCGGTGATTAACTGGACTGAAGTTATAATCAGAGTCATACAATCTCTGTCACTTTAAGATATTAGTTGTGGCATTATGAATTCATACTGGGTTTGGAAATACATTAACATTTCACATAACACACACAGTTTTGGTGATTTGTACCCCAATAAAGCTAAATGAAAATCCCAGAAGAAATGCACACCTAACAAAGTCAATATTATTTATAAATTGTCAAATCAAGAACTTTTTATGTAAAACAACTGTGGCACTAGCAATTAATATTTGTCCGACAACAATGTGATACAATACGAACACAGGTGTCAGTAGGTAAAAGGCTACTTAATATGGCTAAAGGGCTACTTAATATGGCTAAAAGGCTACTTAATATGGCTAAAGGGCTACTTAATATGGCTAAAAGGCTACTTAATATGGCTAAAGGGCTACTTAATATCATGGCTAGTAGGAAGTTTAAATGTGAGACATTATGTCAAAACAATTGAAAGATCAAATGTACTAGTCTGCAAACCACAAAAAGTTCAGTTTCATCAAACACAACAGTAATATTGTTGTTGTTGTCGTTGTAGGGTTTAACGCCATTTTTCAGCACAAGATAGGCTATACATGGCGGCCGGTATAAATGGTGGAGGAAGAACCAGGGAAAACCCCGGAAAGAACCACTGACCCATGAGAAGCTACTGGCAAGCTTTCTCACATACCCACACTGGCCGAGCCCAAGACTTGAACCCACGCAGACAGGTGAGATGGCAATGATCCATAACGGTAAGCACTTTAGACCACTTGGCCACACAGGGCCCTCACAACAGTAATAAATTTATAAAAAACATATGGCAATATGAAATAAGTTTAATATGTATTGTTTGAAATAATAAAAGATAAATTGACATAAAGATTCATTCAATTTTTTTTTCCTTATGGACATTAAAGAATATAACTGGAATTTTTTTTAATTGTGTTATGTGGAAATGAACCAATATACCAAGATATTTCACATTGTATATTTTTATCATGAAAAATTTTAAAAAATGCATATTTTCACTAACAGCTAAATTTCATCTCTAAAATATATACGATGAATGCAAACATAAGTTATAATTACAGAGTGTTTTTGATATAACTTTCATTTGACACAAATTCATGAAATTCATTTTCTAATTACACAGTTTCTGTTCATTTAAATTTGGCTATAAAAAGACTTGACATGCCTACCATTTTCATCACTGGCTTGCAAGTCAGCGCCCTCTAGAATCACAACAAGTAGTCGGCCAACACCAGGACTACGTCTCACTGGCAAGCAAACACATAAAACATGCGGGAAATCAATGAAACTAAAGCACAAACACAACCTAAACTTAACTGATTACTTGTAAAAATGTAAAAAAAAATAACACTTTATGTAACATCCTGGGAATCTAAAACACCACAGGTACTGAAATAAAATAGCATTGACGATAAAAAGTAATGTGTCACTCATGTACTATTATAAAACAATTTCCACTGCAAGCCAAGTGATCAACTGAATAGAAATACATAGCAACCAGGTACATATCATGCAGTTTTTAAACTTTTTATTTTTTAAAACTTGATTGCTGTTTTAAATAAAAAATTTATTTAAATGCTTGATGAGCAACAAAAATTATATGTGTACTGAAAAGGAGCTAAAACTCTTCTAAAAAACTGAATTAATTTTAATTAAATTCACAAGTTCTCGAGTTATAAAATATTTTATGGTACTCTTGGAACAGCTGGCTATTTTGATGTGATACAGCTGTAAGTAAAAAAAAAAAAAAGTTAAAAGTATTTTTAAAACTAATTATTTTTAGTTAACCACACAAGTTCTCAAAATTTTTTTATATATTAAGTACTCTTAGAACCATTTGATTTTTTATGTGAAACTATCTAAATGATAATTGCCTCAAAAATAATGGTTTGGTTTTGTGGGCTTTAATGCCATTTGTCAGAACTTGACAGGTGGAGGAAGACCCCAAGAATACCCACAGGAACCAATGACCTATGGGAAGCTAAAGGCAAGCTTTCTCACATAAACATATTGGTTGAGCCAAGACTCGAATTCATGCAAAGAGAGGTGAGATGTGAGAGCGATCTGTATATGAGCACCTTAGTCCACTTGGCCACATCTGTCCCCAGCTTTCAAAAATAACTATTGTTCAATAAGAATAAATATTTATTCTAATCATAATAAATGATTGGTTCTTTCATATATTGGTAATACTTATTGTATTTTTTCAATAAATATTGTACACACTATGAATTAGTTACTTAAAAAATATTTAAGGTAGTTTGCCCCAACTTCTGACAAAAAATCTTGCAATGTAAACCTGGTACGAGACTTTACCAACGAAACCTCAAAATCCTCACAAATAAAATACAAATCAGTTCCATAATGATGTTGCTCAGTATTTTGGTCCTTGCATTCACAGGAAAATAAGGTTAAAATATGCATCTAAAGTCACATCTGAGTAAATTAGTTACATTAGTCGTCTGTAAGTGACCCTGAATAGAATGACATTGGGGCACTGACAAACCATATATATTTATGTAATAATTTCTGGCAGCTTATAAATTAAGAATAAAAATTGAGCAATTGACTGTTCAATGATTTTACAAAATAAACAGAGCATTTTAAGAATAAAAAAAAGAGTATTCACACCAAACAAGACAAGTGCTAAAAAAGAATCTGTCTCATTCTAAAACAAAGCTCTTGAGATACAAATTTGATGGAAAACTGGAAAAACACAGCATGCGGGGACAGGTCACATGATCGTGGTGACTTTGACCTTACCATCCTTACTGCTCTGTAAATTGTGGCCTTCCATGAGGATCACTAGGAGGCGTCCAACACCATGCCTACCAAGGCTGACTTATGGAATATTTGTTGTAAAATTATTGTATTAATTTAATGAGGCATGGGCATTTTCAAAGTATGTATGTACCAAAAGAGCATTTTTAATCTTGTCAAGGTAATAAAGAAGGAATTCCAAGGAACCATATGTCTCGTTTGCTACTCTGCCTGATGCATATACATCTATAAATTCAAATGATCCTGACCTTGCCTATGGGTCAGAGGGAGAGTAGGAATGCATGAATATGCAAGGGCATTACTTTCTGATTCTACTAAGTACATTAACTATCACATCCTGATCTCTGAGCTTATGAACATGCCAAACAGACCATCTTAAACAAAAGCTATACCAAAATTTTCATATGACCTTAATCTTGTCTGGGGATCCAAGCAAGAGAAGTGGAGCAAGTATATACCAGGACAGAACTCCCTGATTCTACAGTGCAAGTTTGACAGCTATCCCTTTTAGGGCTCAGGAGTTATGACCATACAGAGAAACTTTTGCCCAAAACATACCCATGATCATCAAATGACCTTGACCTTGCCTGAAGTGATAGAGAGGTTAGGGGTGAATGAATATGAAAGGGAAAAAGCTTTCTGATTCTGAAGTCAAACAAAGACTTGCTAGGATTTTGGACTTATTACCGCAGAGAAAAACTTAAACAGAAATGTAACTAATGTAGATGAAGCTGTGGCTGCAATGAGTGATACCTAGGTATTGCCTATGCTAAAGCAGGAAAGACAAAATGAGTTTCAAATCATATCACCATGAAATATGTAAGCTGTCTTGAGATGTTCATGTGGTTACATATGATATTTCTATTATTTTAGTCAAATAGTAAAACAGACTTCATAAAAGCCTACATTTATTTCAAATTCAAGTATCTGAAAGCAAGGAGATCAGAACTAGTGCAACATAGTGGCTTTAGCTGCCCCAAATTTTGTGCAAATTATGAATTTAAATTTTGATAGATGCCCCACAAAAAACAAAAATCACACTGCCTCTGACAAAGTCACCACACTTAATGAGATATTGTTCTGACACACCTTGCACAGGTAATGAATGTTGCAATTATACAATAAATGAGGCATGAATGTTAAGTTTATTGCATAAATCATGTGTCATAGCTGGTACCTAATGGGCTACTCAGTTTGAGTATATGATTTTTTTTTCAACTAATATTCTAATAGTGTTATGAGTAGTAGGAAATTACACTATGATATTGACAGTAATTTTGAATAAAAGTATTAGTTACCAGATTTTTTTAAAATGGTTGTTTGGTATCAAATACAAGCTAAAAATTAAGTTAGAATTTCTCCTTGATCATATAAAGTTTCACGACATGGAAACATTTTATGAATGTGACAAATAAGAAAAGTTTACTTACAACTGTGGGCTTTCTCTCTCTTCTTCCGCTCTGTGTCCTGATAATTTTTTATAGTAGCTTCTATCTTTTTAAGCCATGTATCCCTGGAAAATAAAAATGTGCATACATGCAGAAAAAATTTCCAGAACTAGACTTAACAGTGATGACTGAATTGCAAAGGGCTCCACTCACTTCAACTTGCTTTGTAGGGCCTTAGCAATGAATGCATTGCAAAGGGCTCCACTTACTTCAACTTGCACTGTGGGGCCTTAAACAGCAATGAATGCATTGCAAAGGGCTCCACTCACTTCAACTTGCTCTGTAGGGCCTTAAACAGCAATGAATGCATTGCAAAGGGCTCCACTCACTTCAACTTGCTCTGTAGGGCCTTAGCAATGAATGCATTGCAAAGGGCTCCACTCACTTCAACATGCACTGTGGGGCCTTAAACAGCAATGAATGCATTGCAAAGAGCCCCACCAACTTCAACTTCCTCTGTAGCACCTTAAACAGAGGAACTTTTGCTAGAAACCCAAAGTTAAGAGAAGATGGGCATTCAGAAACCATGATTCCTCTAAATGATGATGTGAAATGCTTGACAGCCAACTCCTTCAATGATTCTTCAATATAAGCAAGAACTTTAAAAGGTTAGGAAAACAATGAAATACTGCATTAGTTCATGAAAATCTAATCAAGTAATGCATGTATATATGTATATATATAAACATGTATATTACAGTTCATAAGCATACATGCCACCCCCACCCCCCGAGAGGTATAAGCATATTTATTACTGTTCTAAGTAGCAAAAAAGTGTAATTTGAGTGTAAAAAGTGTAATCTATATATTACATGCCTGAATTACAGCACATATGAATAAGATACATTTTTACTACTAACCTGGTTCTGCAGATGGTCAAAATTCTTGTTACAAAGTGCAAAATCCACATGGATTACAACCAGAATACAAGGACAAAATATACTGAAAAATTATTTATGTTTAGTACTCATTAACTAGTCTATATATGTAACTTTCGCTGAATGATCATGAACTGGAAAACTGCAATGATCATAGACAGGTACTCAGAGTACTGTATTACATTACTCTCGTATACTTCTTTTAAAGTTTGTAAAGCGGTGTTGATTTGTCCTTTCTTCTGATCTAACATGTTTTGAAGTTTGAAAAGATCCATCAGCTCTAATACTTTCCATCATATAACATCAACAATTCACACCATAAAGATTAAGTTTCACTTAACATCTCACACCATTTTCTTTAAAAGTACAGACTGGTTTGAAACTTAGTCAGCTAATCAATAAAATGAATATGTGAGGCAATGTTCACATTTGATGAAACCCATCAGTTTTCTTGGAAATGGGTCATATACAGTTGCTATAAATAGCAAATAAGGAAAGTACTATTATGCTATTACTACACAGCACAGTTCTGAGAATCTTCTCAAAATTATATGAGTAGAATTAACGAGATGAGAATAAAAATGACAGTAACAACTTTTTATAGCTTTACTTTAATCTTATTTTTAATGTACCAAAAAGGCATAATACATACACAGTTTAGTGTAATGCATAATTTGGTGAAAAATGAGCATAATGATTATGCCAAAAGCATTATGGATGGCATGTATGCACAGGGTATCTGATGTAGTTTTGCCTACTGTGTATACTTACTTGTAAGGCATTCTAGCTGACCTGCCCCTGGCATTTTAGATCTGCCTAAAGCTCATTTTTCTTTCACCTCTCAGATATTTTGTAAGGGGTGACTTGTTGTCTGTGAATCTCGGTTGCAATTTGGAAAATTAAAGTAAGCTAATTGGCAACATATATTCATAGAGAGCTAAACAATATACCAAACTGGTGTATAATAGAGTTTTATATAATTGATTGGAATAAGTTACAAAAAATTAACAATTTACATTTTTTCCATCATTCTTTAACAAAATCCATAATCATTGGTTCACATAATAAATTCATTAATGAGAAACACTACACTGTTTCAAATGCCTCTCACAATCTGGAATAATTTACTTATTTTGAGCCAGTCACATACCAGTTTCTCTGAAGCATCATATACATATTTCTGTTGTACAGTTAAGTTTTTTTTGTTTCAAAATATGTAACTTTCAAATTTAATGATCCATTGTAAGGATAATGTTTTCTTTCTCCCATAGCTGAAGTTAATCAACATACGAAGTATGATATCCAAGTGAAAATTGGCATCTGACAGAAAACTAATTGTTCATGAACTTGGGCACAGATTATGCAGAAAGAGTGCTTGGGCTTCCGTAAGAAACACTCAATTATACAGTCTGTAGAATCACATTAAAGACTAGCCACAAGTGAATAGGTGTCAAGTGTATGACCCAATCACAGGACATTGTCAACTGAGCAAAACAAGCACCTACAGCTTCCTGACTGTGGGATTCAATGGGGAACTAAACAAAGTGGGTACTGCTTTTTACAAGCAAGGAGTTTAGATCCAACATGCACTGGCAAATAATTCTGGAAATGTAATTTAGGAAATAGATCTGGCTTATGCAAGTGGCAAATATAAATCAAATCAAAACTTATATTGCATCAAATCCAAACAGTGTTTACAGCCAACTCAAAATCTAGTATAAATATGAAATGTTCAGACATACACAATAATGGAAGCAATATATGTAAGAGTAAACACCTGCAGGTAAACAACATTGACAAATACTTTCATTGGTGGTGTTTTCATATTTACTAACTACTAAAATATATCCAATTTAGATACAAGTATTGTGTAATAAATAAATGAAATGATAAGAAACTGCATACCCTATATTCATTTCTGGATAGAAATAGTGGCACAAAAATCACATATTTTAATTTACAGTATTCTGAATATACTGCAAATAATTCACAAATTTCAGCCTAATAGAAGGGATTAAAAATTTTCTTTAAGTCAGCTTGCTCCAGGCAAGCTGACTGAAAAATTTAACTTGCCCTTGGGAAAACTGAGCTTGCCCCAAAACTGGTCAGGTAGAAAATGGTTTCAAAATAGCTAGATATTTAAGAGAAAGAGAGACATAGAGATCATTTTTGTTTTTAAACAACCAATAACAGAGCTGCATTAATTTAATTTTAATAACGTTTTCATACAAAACATTATTCTTTATCTCTTGAATTAAAGCTGATCATGCAGATCTAATTATGCATCCGTTAGGAAAACAAGGTAAAAATAAGACCAACACTGAAATAATTACAAAATTGTCAATGATTTCACTCTATCATGTTCTTCTAGGGTGTGTTATGTCCATTCGCATGTCTGCTTCCACTTCCAATTATCAGTTAGTCAACTTGAAATCAATGACATACATACAATATTGGATAAGGTGAGATTGAGAACACTTATTTTTATCCATTTAATTGTTTGTCAAGCAGTATTTACTTATCAGTCTCCTGTTAAATGCCACATGAACAACAGAGGAAAACACTGTGTGTGGGTGTAATATTTTCAGTTCACTGATCATAATTTTAATGAAATCCTGTTGGTTAATTGTTTGTGACAAGTGATTTTTATTTGCAAACACACCTGCCAATGAAATTTCACAAGTTATATTATTAAAAATTAATGCCCCATTCACCTAAAGATGGCAACATGCATCCAAACAATCTTTCTACTCAGCTAACTAACAAACTGTCCGAGGCTAGGTTAGGGACTTGATGTCAGCTAATCCCGAATATGTACAAATATTACGATTAATATCTAAATGATAAGCTAGAATAGCTATATTTATTCCTTATTTGTCAAAACTGGCTTCAATTAGTAATGGAACACTAACAAACCTCAACTCAATTGTTTTGTACTTGCCTGTGAGCAAGTTACTTAGAAACATGAGACTGCCTGAGCCAAATTTGAGCTTATCCTGGGAGTAGGGCAAGTTGATCTGTAAATCCCTACTAACAGCCATCTCCTATTCTGTCATGCCTAAAAGTCATCTCCTATTCTGTAATACATAAATGTCTTCTCCTATTCTGCATAAATTAATTTTCTACTTAAAAGTTGCCGACAACTGAGCATATATGGTATTTGTACTGAAGTCCAGTAAGTTATAATAAGTAAAAAAGCTGTAACTAATTAAAATCTTTTGAAAAGGTCTGAAAATCAAGGCAAGTCATCTATCTATTAATACATATATACCTACCAAATTTTATTTTTTGCTAACAATGTGTCAAAAATGCTTCAAGCAAAACAGTTAAAAAATGCATTAAAAAATTAACAAGTTGCTGAAATGGTCTGGAAATCAAACAGGACCATCTGCATGTCAAATAAATAATTTTACTTGTCTACCTCAAGTGGTTTTTGCTTAATCATACCAAGAATCCTTTTGACTAAAAACTAAGTTTAAAAAAAGTTATCTAATGAGGCATCATTCCAACTGTTATGAATTTACTGAGTTTTCTGCAATCTGATGGTCATGCGATAGTATCTGCAATTATTTTACACATCAGTATGACTACTTCTGGTTCAGTGTCCAGGTCATTTTATGTGAAGCTTTATCTCTACCAATGCCTTACACCATAAAAATAGCAACAACAAGCCTCCACCCAGCCACCCATGTGATTATTGATAAAAATTTGCAGTCCTGATTAAAATTGCCATTAGAAATTAAAACAATACAATCACACAATCCTTACAGTACTCCAACAATAATGGCTTTTGCCAAAGAAAGCATATGGCAGGCTTTATGAGCCAATCTTCAGAAATTATTGCATTTTGCTTCAAAACTATGTTCCACCATCTGTTATAAAAGGTCAGGGTAATATGACAAGCTGGGGATCTCACTACAAATGGACATGATTTTGCTTTCTAAAGATTGAAATGCATAGAAAGCAGGAACAACAGATGCTTAAATTCCATTTTTTTTTTTAAAGTGACCATACCAAGTTCCTTTGATCACTGGCATGACCTGCTCTAACAATTTACCCAATAATACTATATAAGAGTCAATGACACTTGGCTAGCAAATATGGGGCTATGTATCCTTGTGCTGTGAAGAGGATAATGAAAGAAAACCATGAGCTACAAGTGAATGCTTTGTTGAGGGAATCTGCCGATTTGATGACTAAAAGGAAGAAAATTGGAATTATATGGATTAAATGATCAAGATTGGGTATTTATCTAAGTGTAAATTGTTACCTAATCACTCACAAAATTAACAAATTCCTTTGGACTGTATTTCTTTTGTGACTGATTAGGTAAAATTTACACATTGATAAATACCCAACCATGATCAGTTAATCTTGTAATAAATTTGAAAAATTCTTGAAACCATCTGAACACTAAATCAGGTCATCCACATATATATATACAAATATGCCTGCATGGCACTACCTGTTAAAACTGAATAGTTTTCATGCAATTTTGCAAATAAATTTCTCATGATGGAAGGACAGTCAGGATCAAATGAAGATTCCTCATGCTATAAGCAGTTGGGACATGAAAAAGGTCTAAGCAAGTTTGATGATTCTAGTTCTGTAAAGCATATTTTTACCTTTCATTCTGGTTTGAACTCTTAAAGTGGTATACTCGGTCAACATGGTTCAGCTGAAATTGACATGGATCAGCATCGTCTTCTGTTGGTTTCTTGATCATCACTTCATTTAGAACCAGAGGCTGGAATGACAGGAATTTTAACATGTGCAACTGAGTAAATGATCTTAAGCAGTAAAAATGTCTGAAAGGCGACTGTCTTAAAATACACCAATCCTTCATTTTAGTATGTGTGTGTGTGTGTGTGTGAGCGACTTGGATTTTTAACATAGCCTTAAATATATTTCAGTCATATCACTACAATGTCTGCAGTGTGACAGTTTAATGAGATGTCTAGCACTGGGGCAGCATGCCGCAGAAATGTAGCATTATGTCCCACCCGGTCAAGTTATCCTGACACCAGGTTGACCAGTCCTATCACTAACCTCTTAATGCTGAGTGCCATGCAAGGCAGCTGCTAGTACCATATTTACAAGTCTTTGGTATGACTCAGCCAGGGTCGAACTTGCAACCTCCCGCATCCAAGGCAGACGCTCTAACCACTAGGCCACTGGAGGGATCCCTTCACTTTAGCACTGTCTGATAACTTGCACGCCCAAATATGACACAGATGCCCTATCTCTTTTTTACAGACAAAGAAAAACTGGCCCCAGATTTCTTAACACTTAAAAATGTGATCAAAATTGGAAAGTGAAAGCTCAATATATTCCTCATTTCATCATTGAAAATGGTAATCAGTGCACATTATTTGCAAATTTTAATATATTTTATATGACTGTCTTCACCAAAAATATTTTTTCAATAAATAGCACAACATACAACTAGTGACAGATAAAAATGTTGGGAAATGCATTCTACTGAACTTTATTGACTTCTTCAGATCTAATATCTACATATTACAATCAATCCACTGATGACCTTTTTTGGAAGTACAATCATTCTCATGTATCAATAAAAGTTTAAATCACCCCATCCCTCCATATGTTACATTCTCACCTATGCTGTGGTTGAGGTTTGTGGACCCCATTGTTTGTGAAGTTATCAAGGAAGACATTTACAGTGATCATCCATAGTTTGTAAAATTCCCATTTTTGGAAACAGGAGGGTTTCATACATGTCAGGCAAAATATGACACTTCCTCCCCTAGTGTTCCAGAAAATATTTTAACTTTGCAGACTAGAATCTATATCTATTATTACTTTATCATTATTATTTTAATTATTATTTACAAATCATCTTCATTTCTCAAAACAAAATTTAACATTATGCTAAAGTCCACTATTTTAAAATGGTTCATGGCATAAAACACACCCAGAACATGTCTGTCTATGTAAGAATACTATGAATTAATAATAATAATAATAATAAATTGTTGAATTGAGAAGATATGATATACTGTATATACTTCCTTGTAGGCTGAATCTAACTGCGAACTGCACAGAGCCAGATCTGCCATCGCATAATGCGCCAGAAGATCTGGGTCTATGCAGTTTGTTAGGAGTAATCAGTAGAACAAACAACACAGACCTTGATCTGCATGCACATTATGCTATGACAGATCAGGATCTTGTTGTTGGCAGTGGATTTCATGGTTGAACCAAACTGCAAATTTAAAGAACCACCAAACAATGACTTTTCTGTGGGAACAACAGTACCCCTTCTCAGCATTTCACCTTGAGTGTGGGGTCATGGGTTACCAATAATCTGGTGTCCTATGTCCCCCAAATCTTGAAATCTGTGTACCCACACTGGGTGCACTTTTCTGAGAGGGTATACAGTGGTCCCGCTCTTATATGGCCACCCCTTCTGCACCGGGAAAGTGGCCTTATACGACGGGTGGCCTTTCCAGAGGGGACAAAATTTTTGTGAGAAGTATATGTAATGTACTTAGTAAGAAAGCTACATTCTTCAATGCATTTAATATCTTTTTTTTTAAAGTAACATTAATTATTAAAAGGTTCTTCTTGTTATAACAATAGACTTATTTCAAATGAATATGCATTAATAGTTCTTATTCTTGGTGTAAGAGTGATATGCGAGTGGGTGTTGTTGTCATGCACATTGCAAAACCATTCAAAAACGTCATTTAAATCTTGGGACATAATTTTCTTTCCATCTGCTCCATTTTCCCACTGCTGCTGAATAACCTCCTTATCGGTTATGATGTTGTTTATTCGAGTCTTTTCAACATAAAATTGTTTTATTCGAGTCTTTTCTACCTAAAATTGTTCGGCAAGTCCCCTCTCCCCACCTCACCCGATGTCATGGAGTAGAATAACTGACTTTGTTTTTAAATAATTGTCTCCGTTTATGTGACGACATGTTAATGTTTGGTAATGATTTATTTGGACGTTGCTAACTGTATGTGATTTAATTATGCAGATGAAACATTTGGAGAGGGGACGAAATGCCTTTTTCGGTAAAGGAAGCGATAAATGTGTTGTCACGTGATTTTTTGGTCTTTGTCTGGTACCCTGTATAGTTCAAGGTTAATTTCTCTGGGTGTGTGTCTACACAAATTTTTTTTTTAGCCTATCTGACCCTATTATGATCTTGACAATTACGTCCGGTTGTAATCATCAATGTTGCTAACTACAAGACTGATAAAACAATTTTTCTGCACTTAAACAAAATGCCATGTGTTTTTAAAGGCAGTGATCTTGTCACGTGATTCATCAGTCGCAGTCTGGTACCCTACTGTTTTTATATTTCTTTACACTAAGTGAGAGAAGCCAAAACAGCTTCAATATGTACGCAGATTTGACCTGAACAATAGCACCTCGGGGCTGTTAGGATTTGTAATCTTGACAATTATTGTCAGTAGTAATAGCCACTAATTATGAAAGTGAACAAGCTCAACATGTAACTAAGAGGAGCCATAAAGGCTATCAAACCATTTTCCCGCTGACTTGTGTATTGTACATCAACACCGCCACTTCTCAGATGTTACTACTGTTCAATAATTATAATCTTAACAATTATCAGAGTGACTAAACCGGACATCTCATGATAACACAGCAGTAACGCTAATCGGATTATGTGTACTTACCTTTTTGTATGGATTAAAATTTGAGTCTTTCTTGGCTTTATGGAATAAATGTGGCTTCTCGTGAGGCGTAAATGATATAATATTAACCTTAGTGGTACATGTACCGGAATGACTAAATTGCATCAGGAAACATAAATCGGATTACTTAACACATGTTATGAATAAAATACTGGTTCTGGATACATATTACAAAATAAAATGCGGCCACTTGTGAGGGGTAAATTTTATATTTTTGCACTAATATGCTGACTGCTGGTCGCGTTAGCGGGGTGGCCTTTCGTGAGGGGTACTTTTGAATACAAACTCATTGGCGCCGATGGATTCTGGCCATAAGGAGCGGGTGGCCACTGGTCAGGGGGGGACCACTGTATATCTATTTTAAAAAAATCCACCTACTATATATCTTTACTATGTGTCTGTCCACATCAATACATCAATGTTGGCTCTAGCAATCAAAGTTGCAAAAGGCAAAAAAAACTTTAGGCTGTTTGTTGATTTCCATTTTAAAACAACATTTATGGCAATCAAACATTGAAGATTTGTAGTGTTCTCTCGAGTTGCATTGCAAAGTCACTGATGGCCACCAGTATAATGTATTTTCCAGGTTGTCTTAATGATAAAATGAGACTAAATTTTAGGTGAAAAACCTGCTGTTACATGTCTAGGCTTGTACAAAAGTAACATGAAAAGAGTGAAACCAACAAGCTTTGTAAAATTTAACAAATAATTATTTCCCTAGAAAAACTTGGTAAAAATAAGAAAAATGACTTATGGTTTACGAATCTAATCCAAAATTAGTCCAAGAATTAAAAAATATAAGTTCTATCAAATAAAAGTCATTAGTGAATCACAGCCCGAATCCCAACGAAATTCCAAGATGGGAGGCGATGACGTATGCTATAACCTTCACAGTGTTGTAGTGTCAACAGTTCCTTGTTGAACCACAAAGAATAATATTCTAGTTTGGAATTCCGAATAATTTTCAATAAATGTCTTTGACCAAGAATTCTGATGAGGAACACATATGTATATTTTCCAGAGAAATGAATTACTAATTCCGAAAAATAAAAAAAAATCAACTCAAACTGGTCACAACAAAACACCTTTGAGCTTCAAAGGTATAAAGCACAAATGGCTATTTCTTCTCAAAATTACGACTATACAGTAAATTAAGACATAAAACAGATTCCCGGATGGGGTCACGTGATCACCTCTCTACAGAACAACGTAAATATGTTACATGACATTTATCACATACTCTAATATAGAATAAGCTAAAGTCAATGATTTTTACTCTAGAAATGAATTTAAAAAATGTTGTTTACACCAAACTTGACACTGGTTCTGAATCTAGGTCAGCAAAAGATACAATGTTTCAAATTACTGGTTGTTTATCAGGTCAAAGAGAACTGAATTGAATTTCTGAAAAAAGTATCAAATCCAGTAGACAAAATTATCATTACAATAACATGTAATGGAATAAAATTAAAATAAAAAAATTTAAAACTAACAAACAAACAATTTAATTACATATACGTAATACCTGCCAAAATACATAATTTATGTTATAATGCTGGACATAGTGTTTGCATGTAAAGCAAGTGGAGCAAAACTGAATTGATATTTTCTCGTTCTTCTTTAAAACCAAACGGGTAAGAAAACTACTAAATGTACGTGTAGTGGATAGCACTGAAACAAAGAAATTTAAGTCTTGGTGTTACATTATTTGTCTTTTGCTCAAAAGAGCCCCTCTATAT
>JAECUM010000481.1:0-122655 GCA_016617855.1 Megalonaias nervosa | reverse complement strand
AGAAATGTTCATAGACAATTGTTTTCATTCTACCATAACATTTGCTGTATGTCCCATTTAAAAGATGTCATGTTGTGCAACACACTCCTAGAGGTTACAATGAAGTTAAGCGTAAACTAAGGACCAGGAAATACATCACCAAAACAAAGTTTTGTTTTAATGTACCTTAAGCAACAGAGAGAAAAACAGAACAAACACTGTCACCTTTTTCTGAACGCGTATAGTGGCTTTAGGTGAAAGTTTACCACAGGATGGGTATACAGTGGAGTTAATCTCGAGTTATTGTTGATAAAGCTGTGTATTTATTTCCTTTCTGAATAATGGTAGATCTAATGTTATAAAATTTTTCTCGTGACACATGCCAGTGTTAAATAGGATATCTGAAGTGTACAAACTCAATAAACTCAAGATTTTATATCATTCAACGATTTACTTTGAAAAAAAATTACAAGACAAACGGAACAGTTCAAGTAATTATTTGGACATACTGATCACATATTTGGAGAGGTATCTTAAAATGGGAACAGATACCATTAGAATTTCAATCAAACTAATTATGACGGAGAAAGGGAGGGGAAAATATATTACTTCTACTTCAAACATATCACGATACTTACGCTTGTATGGCATATTTTCTTTAATAAATTTAAAAAATACACATTTCACTTAGAAAATCACATTCAAAAGAAGAAAAAAAATCAACCATTATAAAATATCACAAGAGTGAACTGAAGATAACGGCGACTAAAATAGCTCTCACAGAATAGTTCTTCCAAACATGCTGTGATGTATTTTGCAGTAAGATTGACACAATTTCCATGGGATCCCCCATGGTACGATTGCTCGTGCGTTAGTTTTATTTTTTATTTTTTATTGATATTTTTGGTAAATCGCCTAGCGGCGAGACACAGACAAACACGTCCTATCTCGTTACTATGTCGAGAGCTACTGGAGTCAATTAGAAGTGAACGCAGTAAGAAAATAGGTCTAGCCAATGAAATCGCTTATGATGAGTGACGCATTGTTTTGTTCTAAGGTTGTGTGGCCAAAATATTGCCTAGGTGCAAGGTAGATAGTCTATCTAGAGTGTGCAATCAGGGCCGTAGAGAACTATCACGGGCCGTGGGGTAAGAAACACCCGGGCCTCTCCTAGTTCTTGTTCAAACAAAATTTTTCTTTTATAAAATTAAAAAGCGTTGTTCGGTCCGGGCCCCCTTATAATATATATCCCCGTCGGCCCTGTGTGCAATCCCAATGTTGTGTATTGCACCATTTTTCTTACCACGCTCTATACTTACTGAACGGTCACAGTACTGGTTCGCGCTTTGAAGCTGACAAAAGAATTCTCACTTAGACATTTACACACACACACACACACACACACACAAACACGAAGGATCATAGTTGTTGTACCTTTTGGAATATATAACATTTCATTTTGAAAGGTACCTAACTTCGTGGATAGCGAAATGGTGCGATATATAGGCAAGGGGATCCAGCTAAATCTGTGGGTTGATCAATGTTTTCGTTGGGCCCTCCATTTCGTAAATGTTAATAACCACAGAACTGGCGTAAGATGTCTGAGTCTGCCTAAGATTTCTCACTTGGCTGATATCTGCATAATTGCTAAGAGGGCAGGAGACAGTTTTTATGCACAAATTTGATGCCGCATTCACCGACCTAGTATAAAAAATAAAATACACAAGTGAGATCAAAAAGATCCATATTTTTGGATATAGCCTTAATAAACAAAGCATAAGAATATTATTGACTTGACCAGAGAAGTCAATGGCAGTTCATAGCAAATGAAGTGTATGCATCCAAGTCAATGGCAGTTCATAGCAAACGAAATTTATGCACCCCAACCCCAAATTTATACCTGCATGTTTCACGTCCGAAGGTAATTTTTGACACCATGTGATGCTCAGAGTGCAAACATAAGTCCTTTTCCTAGGTGAGAATTCTGCAAAATATTGTGTACTAACAGGCTGATAAAATTGAAAATAGTCGTCATCCAAGCCGTTTTTTTGAGATATTCGACTTGCCCTGCTGTTGGGGGACTAGCTCTTCTTCCTAGCCGACTATTGGTATTTCACTATCTAAATACTGCATAGTAACTATGGGAGGTGTAAATGCTTCGCATCAGTTTCAACAACAACACAAGCCCAAAACATCTACTTCACAAATATATATATATATATATATATATATATATATATATATATATATATATAACCAACATATATATATATATATATATATAAAATTAGTAAGCAATAATAGCTGAAAGAGTCGCACCATAGCCTTAAGTTACGGAATTTGATAGAAGCCAATTTACGAAACTATCTCCTGCCACCTAAATGCAATTCACATGACCAAGAAATATGGAACTGTAACATACGTTCTAAAAAATATGTTTCAGTGTTAATAATATGCATGCGCCGGTAACATACTTTCTGCAGAAGTCATTTTAAGTATTAATTACATGCACTGTGCCAGTAACATACTTTCTGAAGATAAATGTTTAAGTGCTAATTACACGGACTGTGCCGGTAACATACTTTCTGTAAAAATATGTTTCAGTGTTAATTACATGCACTGTGCCAGGAACACACTTTCTGTAGAAATATGTTTCAGTGTTAATTACATGTACTGTGCCAGGAATATACTTTCTGTAAAAATATGTTTCACTGTTAATTACATGCACTGTGCCAATGACTACCAAACTGTTGTATCTGTATCTATATTTAGTTGCATGTCAGTATTATGTACCTTGCTCATCGTCTTATCTTGCTGTACACGAGTTACCGACCTTGCTCATCGTCTTATCTTGCTGTACACGAGTTACCGCCCCCCCCCGAAATATTCAGTCACTTATTTGGCTCATTCAGGTTTTACTGTGTATACGTTACATTATACCAGCCTTAGATCGTCATCACTTTAATGATTAATTCCACTAAAATATGAACGATTTAAGAGATGACACAGTTGTCGAAACAACGTTTGGTAGAAACGTTCAGTTATCTTCCTTGTGTACTTCTTATTATGTATCCTATGTTCTGTAGACGACGATGCTGACGAATATGATGATTATGATGATATTTCTTGTACTTATTTATACGTGTTCATCAAGTACTTGTTTAATTTACTACCAAAAGTATCGTTGCTTCTACGTAAACTAATATTTGCCAGACAGTATAGGTATGTATTGTTAAGCGTCCAACGTATCTGCTTATTGCATATATCAAAGAACAAACAATCTGGGTATCATCCACAACATTCTTCGTCACAGTCACATCCATTTTCTATGTTTTTACTTAAACTGCTCTACTTCTACTAATGTTTATTTCCTACTTATGGTATTCATTATGTTTTACTCACCATGCGATTGTACTGTATAACGGAGAAGAACGTATAATGTGTTACGCATTATTTGCCGTTGTAAAATTTTACAGCAATAAGACATTTTAAACATAAAGCTAAACTAAATGTATTTCTTTTTCAGTTTTTCAGCCGAAGCTATTTTCTTTAGTGAAATTAGTTTTATATACGCAGTTTGAATTTGGCAACTCAAATGAAATACTAAATAACGACAACAGCAACAACTACTACTACTACTGCTGCTACTGCAACTAACAATTATAATAATATGTAGTGGTAAAATGCAGCAGCCTGGGCAGCAGTAATACTGGTAGAAGTAGTAGTAGTATGCACTTGCTCCCCTCCCCCACCCCCGGTTTCACCTATAAACATGTTTTGACCCACATCTGTAAAACTTAATAGCTGACTACTAAATGTTTGTTTGCCCCCCCCCCCCGTTAAAATAATACGAGGGTGCACCTGTATGTTATTCAGCTGAGTTGCCTGTATCACATAACCATACAGGTGTGGTACCTGGCTAACCGAGGGATGGTTCAAGTATTACAGAGACATAACTTATGCAAATCATGAATTGTGGAATATTGAGAAACCGCTATAACAAGATGCTGTGTGTCAATGCTGGTTAAATTCTATTAAGTGTTGCTTTTATTTCTTTTATCTGTGTTTGAGAAGAAATCATTGCAAGTTGTTTCTGTTTTAGTGGCGGTTTTTGAGAAGATAAATAAAGCATTTTCTGAAATGTCTTAATACCAAAAAAGCTTACGGTCATGTACTGCAATGATTCTCCCCGTATAAGGTCATCCTTTTGCTATAAAATAACCTTATATCATGGGTGGTCTCTCCAGTGGGAGGCAAAATGCAATATATATTTGGAGCTTTGGGGGGCATAAGTTTATAAATAGGGACTATTCTATCTTATTAGAAGAGGTAAGTAGAAAAGTAAGTAAGCAGTATCTTTCATGAATCAAGTGGATAAATATGACGAATCCGTTGGAGCGAGAGCTTATTTTTCTAAGTAACTCGTGATTCATCTGTGCTGGAAGCAAATATATCAAGGAAAAATAGTCTCAGGTTCTCCATGCAGGATGGGTTATTATCCTTGAGAATCACTGTACTTTAGCTTCTTTACTTCATACAAACCCCAATACCACTCAAAGCTGTAGCCCTTATTTCTCTACCTGTGTGTGTGTGTGTGTGTGTGTGTGTGTGTGTGTGTGTGTGTTGGGGAGGAGGGTTGATTCTCTAATCACATTTGTTTTTCCAGAAGAAAACTGAACACTTACTGGAAAGATGTAAGACAAAGTTCTGGAAATTGAAACCAGAATTGCATAGATGCAAAATGAGGATGCGAATTTTCAGTTTATTTTTGATGATTTCGTCGTTGCTACAGACCATACATTTCAAGACCCAGTAAACAATTTATCTTTTTGTGAAAACAATAGCACCCCTTCCCAAATCCGTAAATTTAGGTTCTGATGATATTAGATAAAAATTTTGTTGTTCTCAGTTTTTGTACCAGGTTGTAAATGACAGAAAGTACAGAACCATGGGTATATTCCAAGTGTATTTCTATACACAATTAGCTTTTAAAAACAAGAAAAACAACAAGAAAAGCGCCCACAAACACAGATTAGTTTCAAGTATAAAGTTTAAGACAGATCAACACAAGTTTCCTATAATAGTCTTTGACCACAAGTATGACAAGTATTTTGCTGTTGATTAAAGACTTGGTGAATGAATACAAAGAAATGCAAAAAAAAAATCTAAAGATATGTTTAGTTCATCTTTAACAGCTCTTTTTGATCTTTGTAACAATTTAACCGGAGATAAATACTAGGATCGAATTCTTGTCTTTTTTTTTTTTTTTTTTTTTTTTGAGATGTTACATACTTGGATAGCATTCCAGCCTCCCTAGTTTTTGGCAGGAATATGTATTATTTACAAGAGAAAATAATCAGGGAATATTTTATAATTTCCCATGTTGGTCATTAATGAATGAAAACTTGATGACGGTATTACAAACATTTTGATATAATTAACAATGCCCTAGTATTTATCATAATTAAAACTGCAACTGACAGGATATGTTGGTCAATCTATGGTTCCTGTAAATAGCGGGACAGATTTCTCACTGGGGAAATAGTTACCACGCAAAATTGTTTAGAATAAACCTAAAATAGGTAAGATCATGTTTTGTAATTATTTTTCTGGTTTTCATTATGGAAAAAAATGCTTAGTAATTCTCAGGCACTGGATTACTTATTTAATACTTGAAACTATTTATTTACAGCGCATGCACAGGTCCCTATTTGTTTTCTTCGTAAAGTGATGATGACATCAATGATAACAGTGTTTTTGAAAAATACCAGTAAGATAACACCTTTATTTTCAACACTTGAACCTGTATTTATTCACAATAGATGCACGGGTTCCTTTCGTAGTTCTGTTAATGAAGAGACGATGTTGTCATTCGTGGCAGTATTTTACACCACGAAAACAATGTAGCGCCTTTATTTCGCTGATTAAAATACTGATATTGATTGTCAACGTCATTTCTTTTCAACAAAGGAGATAAAACAATCAACAAGGGACCAAATAACAAGTAGAAAAAGTAGTCTAAGCAAGGATATTTGCAAAGGTTGGTAAACGATAGTCCAATGTTACACTGAAGAATGCATCCCAAAGTATCTGTTGGGGTTTAGTTGTGTATTCGTTAAATGTAACGTTTTTGCTTTAAATCTAAGTAGAATCGGCAGAATATCCAATGAGATTTGATTTACAAAAATAATAGGAACATTTCTCAGGATGGAGTAATTGGGCTTGGCTAAGGTACCATTAAAATTACATCACCCCAGTTATCTTTTACATACCATATGGCAGACAAATGAGTTTTTTCACTGGAATCCCATCTATGGTCTTGTTTATTAAAACTGCACTTTTGCCATGAACATTTTTTTTTTAAAAAAATAGATTTACTTAGGTATTTATCACTCAAACGTTTTATATTCTCAACTGATCTTGCATTTTATTAATACATCCGGCATAAAAAATACATATATCGTTAACAGAGCTTATTGTTAAGAGATACCTAGATAATGATTTCATGTGTAAACAAGATACTCATTTCGTGTGTAAGCATGATAATGATTTGGTGTGTAAACAAGATAATGATTTTATTTGTAAACAAGATAATTTGAAAGGTATATTACAGTTTTTATTTCATAGCAATACAATCAGGATCCAGAAAGAGTAATCTGTCAGTTATTGGTGATATAGTAGACTCGTCTTGTGCATCTGAACTGACAAGTAAAACTCTTGCGTCCACGAAAAACGTATAAAACGTTTTCATCAATAGAATACATTTTCATCGTATACTGATCTAGAGCATTGTTTTACAATAAATCAACTCTCAGTTCACCTTTCGTGAGCTTGAATCCAGACAGAGGTACAGATTTTATTAAAGTCGTCTTCAAAACTAAGAGTCCTAAGATGCACAGAAGGAACAATAAAAGTAAACTCTGGTTAGCACACACCTGATCTCAGGAAAGAAAAAGCCAATAATTCAAAAGAAGCAATTTGTAGCAAATCCTGCATGCGAATAGTATGCTTTAAACTGGTTCATAACTTCAGCAATGAATTCTCATGATCATTTGTATGTTTATAATACAGGCTTACGCTGATGAAGATCTGAGAGTAGTTATATGTTACCTATAATGAATGGCATTAGATCTGACACGGAGTTACCTATAATGAATGGCATTAGATCTAACACGGAGAAAATAAACATAATGAAACAATACAATTCTTTCAACATTATATCATGTACTCATTTGATTTCTATTTCTGTGTTTTCTATGTTTGTATTACGTTTCTTGACTGAACAACTAATGGACTGTTTACAGTGTTAAGTCAATCTAGAAGTGAAAATCTCCGTGTAATATAATTAGTACCTGTGTTTGTATCTTCACAGCAAGCCGTATTCCTGTGTAAAAGGCAAGAGTTACAAAATCCCGGCAATGTCTTAATGTTTCAGAAATGGGATCGAAATGAAACACTAACCCTTATTTGCATTTTGTATCTCCGCGCTTATACCAGGGGACATATAGAATCTATGTTGGGGTTTGGGCCGAGACAAGTAAATCCCAGTCAAAGGGTTACATTATTTGTCTCCCCACGAGGCTAGCCTCGTGGGGAGACATATAATGTAACCCCGCGACTGGGATTTCCTTGTCCCGGTCCAAATTCCAACGTAGATTATTTTTCTCACCCAGTATTATCCTTTAAAGTAAGAAAGGACTCCAAACTTGTGCAATATAGTTCACGCGCAAATGTTTACATGGGGCGCATTAATACAAATATGTTAATGAGGACTGTGCTGTGAGCGTGTCATCCGAAGTACAGAGTTTTTATGCGTGAGCCAAAAGAAATAACATAAAACGTTGCATAGTTTTTAGGTATTATCACATTTAATATATGGATGTTATGTGATATTAACAATAAATAGCTAATATTTATTACAAGAAAATGTTTCATTTTCATCAGTTCTAATTTAGAAAATTTTATTGTACATAATGAAACAATCCTGGGCTAAAAGCTCTGCTGTAGTATATAGGCTATTAAAGCTACTTGTAGCATGAGTGTCCGTGCCTCTGTTATTCACGGGTAATTAGAGATCCGTGTCACTATCGTATATAACTCTCCTTTTCTTTGGAGGAGGTGAAACTGTTTGTGTTGTAATTAATATTCATTGTAAAATTATCCCTGTGTATAAAAGACCCTCCAAATACGTACCCCAGAGAATAACCATGTGCTAAACTTTTAAGTTCACGGATTCTTTGAAAATTTATTTTTCTGTCTTGGAAATATGGCATGTACTACAGTGAAATCTGTTTATGGATTAATGTGTTGGATAAATGATTCCTTCTGGCTGGTAAGTGCATCATCATCATCATCATCATCATCATCATCATCATCAGTCCCGTAGTCTGGTAGACCGTTGGGGCACCACAAAAGACCGAACAATCAGCTTCCTCCATTCCTCTCGATTTTCCGTCTTTCTCAACGAGTCGCTCAATGTCAAGCCTGTCCACTCTCGAATGTTGTCTTCCTACCTCTTTCTCTGCCTGCCTCTCTTTCTTCTTCCTTGTACAGTGCCTTGCAGGATTGTCTTGGCAAGTCCTGCTGATCGTGAGACATGCCCATACCACTGCAGTTTACGTTTTTCACTGTGCTCAGGAGGTCTTCGTGAGGCCCAATGGCTTGTCTGATCCTTTGCCGCATTTCTTCATTGGTGACACGATCTTTGTATGAGACGCTGAGGATCTTTCGGAAGCATCTCATCTCTGTGGCTTGTATCCTTTTCTCTAAGTCAGCTGTTATGGTCCATGATTCACAGGCGTAGAGAAATATGGAGACAACCAGTGAGTGCATCAGTCTGACCTTTGAAATGAGTGCGATGTTCTTGTCGTTCCAGATCGGCTTCAGTTTTGTCAGCGCTGCTGTTGTCTGTGCAATCCTGGAGAGTACTCTCCAGGTTAGTGCATTATTTGTTATTAAATATTTTAGGTATGTTTTTGATTCAACTGGGGCGCAATGGAGATGCTTAACAAAAATAGAATAAAGCATGTTTGACATAACACATTTCTGGATGTTACTAAGTTTTCTGTAGTTGATAAGAGAGTTAGGAGGATATGAAGTGTATAGGTCTATAATCTATGTGCATAGATCAGTGTTTTCTGTCATAGTTCATTTCACACAGCATTGAGAATTTGATCCTATCTGTAGCACAGTCAATTTTCAGGTCAGCGTCATTAAATGTAGCTAACAGTTTATAATTTGTTTCACACGAAGTATTTAAAACTAGTTAGGTAACTTTAGCTACATTTAATGACGCTGACCTGAAAATGTACCGAGCTAGGCCTGCATATAGGATAAAATTGACCATGCTGTGTGCAACGAACTAGCATAATACCAAAAAGCTCGACATCATGTGCGTGTGTGTGTCTGTCTCTCTCGAAATGTTTTGGATGGTGTGTTCTCAAAAATGGATTGACCTTAAGTTACTATGCGTTTTGGTTATATATTTGTTGTTGTTCTTGTTGATGTTGTTGTCGTTGTTTAATTTTAGAACAACTACGTCAGGCATAGCAGAAGACAACAAAGGTTTCTTTTTTCAAAAGTAGTTCCAAGCGCGTGGACACCTTGACTGAGACGACCTGTCTGAGACAACCAGACTGAGATAAGAAAAGGTTAGCAAAACAGCTGTATTCCTCTGTCGCATCGGTGAGAAACTGTTATCTCGTATGTATAACCATCCGTCTATATGTCAGTTCATTCATCCATCCGTCAGTCGGTAATCACGTCACCTGATAAACCGATTGGTGCAAATTTACAAAACTTAGTATATAGGTTACCCATGTTAAACTTCAGATGTACACATATTGCCATTACAGTCATATTGCTATTATAAAAACTCTGAAATGCATTTGTAGAAGGATTACACGTGTTATATGTAAAGCGTTGGGGACGAAACCCTTGGGTTAGGGTCGGAAAGGGGAGGGAATTTGCCATGGCAAGATATTTAAGTAGCTGTATGTTTTTATCTGTATATTTAACACCTCCTCAGCAACTTCATCCCTTACCCAACCAAATTTTATCTATTCCATCAACCTCAAAAGAGGCTTTTTATTTTAATAGTAGACTGTTGGTTGGTTTTTTGTCTATCACTTTTTATTTATATTTTTTACCTTAGTTTGTAAAAATATAAAGTGTTATGTCCGTTTTTCTAGACATATGTGCCTCGTAAATTCTCCGAGAAATTGGCAATAAAATGTATTCTAAACGTTCTTCATATTAGATTCATAAGTTTAAAGATGAGCACATCGTTATCTGCAGCAAGGGCACATACATTCATTGGATACTAGTTATTATTACCTAATCAAACACTAATCACTGAACCTACTTATTGTATGTCCCCGTGTGTTCATTGGGCTTCTGGTCTTACCATGTGCATCTGTATTCTGTGTCCATCTGACAGAATCACATGCTTTAATGTCACATTTTACCAAGAAGATCTAGGTCATGTTCAGAGTTTTTGCTGTTTTCCAAGTTATGGCCCCTATTTGATATAAATGTTTGCTTGCTGAGTCCTTTTTTAAACAGAAACTTTGCGTCTTCTCAATAAGGACCTAATGAATTGAAACTAAATTAGGTATGACGGGTTTATTTCGCAGATGACGTAGGTGATAAGCTTGGTTTCCAACTTTACTGTCAAAATTCGATTGAGTTTTGATCCGTTGGACTTTGTAATTTGACACTTAGAAATGCATATATGGTATTTCAGTTAAACATTTTGGCGTAGAATAAATCTATTTTATTTTAAAACACAGTATACTAGTATGCGAATTGAAATTCTCAAACAATGTGCAAATCAACCCCAAATTTATCCCAAAGGGAAAGCATAATAATTTTGCAGCATATAGCACTTCACAGATGATAATGTACTTTTATTGATTGTTGGAACTGAGAAAACAATACGGATCCTTAGTGATCCGCGCAAACATGTCACGAAACCCATCTCACTAATAATCGCAGCACACAAGTCCAATGAATGTTTGCTATACCACGCGTGTCAATACCACGAAATATCATCAACATGATAGTTTTCACGGTTTACTTTATGAACACGCTCGTTGAGTCAAATAGATCACATATGTTTGGTTTTGTATTTTATTTGCCGACCCCTTGAAAATGTTTACGCTGATTGATACGGTCTCAAGAATTACATAATAAAAGCTCAATTATTGACAATTGTACGGTTACGGCGCCTCACAGGGTCGCAGTAAAACTTTCTTCAACAAAATTAATTGGAAATGTCCCTGTGTGGTTGACCCAAACACAACTCGCTCAGCTTAATGCGGATAAACGCAATAACCTCGGTGAAATTAAAGTTATGCAAGTCAGAGGCAGCACAAATGCAAACGATCGGTGGAATATCTTCATTCCTTGCAGCGATTCCAGCGTTGTTAGCAAAAGCTGCGGAGTTAGGACTATAAGAACTGTATCAGGAACGGCGCCGAAAAAGGAGGTGTAGGCAGACCTGGTAGGTTTGTAAAATAAGGAAAACGCCTTCGATTACCATTAACGAATCGTCCAATACCATCGGGAAGAGGTCAGCAATTGCCCGATACAGCACGCAAAAGGTCACGCGTCCACTGACTAATCTTGATTTACTTGAGGGTAAAATCAGTCAAGCATTTTCGTGGTGTCTTTATGCGAGATGAACTTGCATCTATGGTGCCACGCACATATGAAATCGACATTGTCAACCTGGATTTGACAACAGGACCTGGCACTCACTGGGTTGCATACGTGGTGACACCTTGACATCGTTTGTATTTTGACTCGTATGGACTTGCACCACCAGTTGAAATCGATAATTATTTAACGAAAGGTGTGTGTGTGTGTGTGTGTGTGTGTGTGTGATTTGGATTTGTAAGGTAGCTTTAACAATTTTTCAGTCATATCGCTACGATGTCTGCAGTGTGGCAATTTATAGTGCTGTCCAGCACTGAGGCATAATGCCGCAGACATGTAGCATGATGTCCCACCCAGTCACATTATCCTGACACTAGGCCAACCAGTCCTAACACTAACCTCCTAATGCTGTGCGCCAAGCGAGGCAGCTGCTAGGACCATTTTTATTAGGTTTTGATACGACTCGGCCGGAGTTCGAACCCGCGACCTTCTGCGACCACTTAGGACACCGGTGTGCTCTTTGATTATAACCACAATATTATTCGACTTTACCAGTACAAACTAGATTTAATCGAACTGATTTGTTTTCGTCTCTCTGTCCTTGGCCCTTTTATTCTACCTCTTTCTTTTATCACGTGTACTGTGTCTTAATCCGTATCATGTTTGTTTTCATTGCTTGTTATATTTTGGGGGGAGGGGTATTTTTTTAATTATTATTATTATTTTTGTTACTGCTTTTTTATGTTATGTGTGTATTTCTCTTTGTCCGTCTTTTACATCAGAAAATTTTCCTTTGTTACTATGCATTTTACTGTTGCGTGTCCTATGTCTTTGTCTGTCTGTTTGTGTCTCCTCTCCCATAATCGTAACTGTACTCAGTCGCAAGAATATTACAAGGGAGATATTCACCTTCATGCCTGGTCTATAGTCGATCTTTGACTTTGAAACATTAACAATCGTTTAGATTGGGCGTGATTGTTATTTATACGTTAATTAATCCGAGTTCATGTGTGTGTGTGTGTGTGTGTGTGTGTGTGCATATAGCAATCACCTCCCATTAATGTAAATTTTGTATGCCATTCGATCTGATCCTTAAGTCTAATTGTATCCTAAAATAAACAGTCGAATAGTTTCCTTATGTGAACTTCAATGTCATTAAATACTTCATACAAATCTTGACACTTACCTTCATAAAAATCTATAGATTGTCCACAAATCTCTTAAATGAACCTCTACTTCTTTTAGTGATCATTTTGTTTATCGTAAGGCTCGATTCTCTTCGAGTTAAAAATCATACCAAGAGAATTTATTTTCGATGAAACTTTTACCTTCAGGTTTAAAGAATAACTACAGATATATGCTTTAATCTGACGAGCAGATTTTGTCGTGTTTAAGATACACATACTTTGTACTTCAGATATTAGTGAATGGTATGCGTAAAAAGAGTGTAAACTGAGATTATCTGTCAATGAACTGTTGGGGTTTTTTTTATATAAAAGAACAACAAAAAACAAACTATTCAATGCGCACGACAATAGTGTCATATTTATCTTGGTTTCCATCACTTGTTGAATATATACCCAATCGCTTACGTTGTCCTTGATCACATGACATTTTACGGGTATAAATGAGGAACAAAATTTATTTTCAACAAATAGATGAGGTTATCGCTATAAAGACGAAACAAAGCAAGACAGAAAGGTCGAGCAAACGAATACATTTAGCCATGTAATTATTTTGTTTATCAGTGTGTCTGATTTTGTTTTTATACAAAAGAAACTGCATGCTTCTTTTTTAAAAAAAATAATACTAAACAAGCTATTTATATTAAACCATTTCCGAATTACTTCCATTAACACGACATTTACATGGTATATGCTGAGCTGCTAGAAAAACCAATCAACATTAATATTAGGTCAAGAACGATTGGGTTTGGGATTTCAATAATAAATGGAAAACCTTTCAAATTCATAAACCTTTTTATCTTTTCATGTACAACCAATGAAATGATGGTGATTATTCTAAACAGGCTTCGTGCATTAAAAATCTTAAAAATCTTTTGTAAGTAAGTTGATATGACCCATTTCATTAGGAGTCAATCAACAAATGATTGCGAAATCATTTAATGATTTAAACATACAATAATGGCTTGTGAACGTATGTGAATCGTACAAGGGAAGAAACTACTATACTTTCAAACAAGGCTTGTATTTTGAAAATTACTTAATATTGGTAACAAAACATGATATATATTTGCAACTAAAAGTTGGCATTTGTAAGTGAAAAATGCTAACTAAGCGTCGACCATAATAGGTATAATGGCAAACTTGAAAATGGCATAAACACTTTAAAATTACAAGTGTATACCACGATCTGTTAAAAGTAGCAAGTGCAGTGAGCATAAAGTGATCACTTGCTTTAACATATAAAATTATGTTAGTAAACCTGAGAAATTGAAAGAAGATATATCCACTGGCATCAGCACTCAAAAGAACACGTGTCAGTATGTGTACGGATCCTGGCTACAGTGGCCTCAGTTAAGTGCTGACACTTGGTAGAATACAACTCTACATCACCGGGCGGTAAAGATCAAATAGGTCCTTCGGCTGTTCAGATATGCTTGCTGGCACCGATCAACTTACCATATAGATGCTTCCCTATAAGGTCACTAGCAGGCGTTATTCTGCCCTTTTAATCTGAACGATGGGCAACCTGACAGCTTCTCCACCACCAAAACTGACCATTTTGAACAAGGCACGCTGATGCAAAATTAACTTATAAATTACAGATATGGATACTAACAGAAAGCCTGATTTGCGTTCTGTTTATGCATGTATGTTTTGTAAGAGTAACTTGCGATTCGATGAATTTATTTCAACTTCCAAATATCATATAAACTCAATGGTAAATCTACCAGCATACCACAAATATGGCTGCTGATGACGTTATTCGGGAACGATCTTATAGTTCATGCCGATTACTTCAGCTGTGATACATTACACTCGGTTGTGATACAAGCCTACTGACATAAACAAAGGTGCCGATTTTGTTGCGATACACCCAATTTCACCAAAATTGTAGCCTTTACCTCCAAACTCCTATTTTTTATGCAAACGTAAGCTAAGACGCCATGTCTGTTTTTATTTACAGATGCTTCTTCTTTTGGTGGTGTGCATGACAGTAATATCTGCAAATAAATTCCTGGATGTGCAGGTAGCTGAATTGTGTGCTGATGAGAAAACTAAGTGCCCTGATGATCAAGTGTGCTGCAAAACAGATCAAGACAAGTCAGGATGTTGTCCTCGAACAATGCTAGTAAGTCTAAGAAAAACCAATTATATCATTAATTCTCGGCTCCGCATCAGTTCTGTCCAATAGGAGTTAATCAAGGGAGCAAATAAATTATTCAGTGGAAGGCACACATAACCATGTTTAGTTGTGTCAAATTTATGAAAATGACAATGTTAGATTAGAATGTAAGATTTAAGAGATGTGTTTCACTGGTGAACGAATGATCAGACACATACAAATATATTTCTTAGCCAGTACCCTTTCCTGTGTTCAAAACTTCAAAATGAAGAAAATTTATAATGTTCAATGTTCGAAAGTCATTCAAACCTTCTATTACATACCCCAATGAGTATTTTTATATCCCTATAAAAACTGAATAGTTAGGGCTCCAAAATACATTACTAGTATCATACAGTCTCAAAGTCAATCATGATCAACTCCCAGTTTCTGTCAGAGACCAAGATAGCAATATAAGTGCTTCATTTGGTGTAATACTCATTTAGTGTTTGGTACAATTGTCCGAATACCACATCACTTTTTTATACCTGCTTATATACATGCAGGAATCTTTGTCAGTTTAGTCATGTATCATATATTCAAAATAACATTCATGGTTTCCTCGAAATGACCCTTGGTTTAAAGATGTCTTTTTATCTCAGTACCCTACTTGAATTGATAGCTCAACTAGTTTCTCTAAGACCCGCTACACATTGGTATCAGAAAATACTAAATACTTTATGGAATGTGCCATAACGTTGTTCTTATACATAGACACACCTGACCGTACGAGCTTACTTGCTGCACTGTAGATATTGCAATAAGGAGGTATCAAGGTACCAAAAACGTTGAATGATATAATGTCACAAATTAAAATAGTTTTACCCATACAAATGTTTTATATTTATTTTATCCTTTCACTTGTTTTCTTGTCATTCAGTGAAGATTATAGCTGCATTCTTGCAGAACACACCTTAAAAACAAAACGAGTGTAAAATATATGAAGAAAAAAGAACATGCATAAGTCGTCAATCCCGGGCAGGTGTATTATCTTTAGGTTTCCAGTTTCATAAATTTTGCCTGTAATGCCATCTGAAACAAGCATCATTCTAATAATCACCTATTATGCTCGTGTCATTTAGCAAAAGATATTACAACAGTGATGGATTAAACTCCATTATGATGTTTGTTTATTATTTCAAAGAGGAAAAACCAGATTGGAAGGAACTGTAGAGAAAAAGATTTCAAACATTAATATTATCAACAGCCGAGTTCGACATCATCTTTTGATAAAATAATTTCTATCATCTTTTGATAAAACCATTTCTTCGGTTTGTATATAAATTATATCTTTATGAAGGCTGTTAGTAAACATACAATGACAAACATTCAAGGACAACATCAAGATATGTTTCCCCATAATAAGCATGACTGAAATGCTGAATATTGAAACTAGTGTCCGATGCGTGAAGTACTACACCTTTTTCTCACATCTACATCAATTAAATATCTTATATAGCATAAACTACTGCTACTGCTGCAAGAACAACAACTATTACCACTACTGCATCACAAACACAACAGTTACTAATATCACTCCCACTGCTACCACCACCATAGCAACGACAATGCAATATCACAAAATTATCTTGCAAACTAAATTCAAACTACATTTCCTGACATTCATACTTTTGCGACTATTACGAGTCTAAATTTCAAGGTCCAAATTTTAAATGTAACAGAAGACCCTATGCTTTCATATCACTCATCAACCTATTCACTGCGTATTAAAATTGTGAATAACATAACGTAACTTTGTTAATATGCTGCATGCAAAACAAACACATAGTCAATAGAACACGTAATTCATGTATCTATCATTGTTGCATAAATGAATGAAAACATGAATATAGTTACCAAATAACATAGTTAAATATTTATATGGCCAGGCACAGAAAACATTCAGAGGAGGTAGAATTAACAAAGTAGGCAGCATGAAGGCTATTTATGGCCAAGTGAATATATGCCCGGACCAAAATTATGCCTGCCTTGCAACTGAACCATGTTGTGCATCAGCAAGTGGCTGGAGTTGTTGCCCGCACACTGGAGTAAGTCCTATTCGCCTTAATTTTTGCCCTTAGAAATACAATTTTACAAATAATAAAGAGTGGTTCGATAGTCTGTTTCAAGTTATTCCCACATGTATGTCCGTCTGTTTGTATATTTTGTATATACTGTTTGCATGAGACAACACGATTCACAAATGTCAAAACAGCATTTACAGTTAGCATTACTACACACCATCGTCATGACTGACTCTTATCTTGTTTCATGGCCAAGAACATTACCACGATTACTACAAAAATAACAAATTACAATTATAGCAGCTACTGAATGTAATAACTATTTATACTTTTTATAAAATAGAAACTACTACTAGCACTGCCTCTAAGACCACCACATGTCACCCAATAACTCGATATAAACACAAAATTAAAACTATGACTTCAACCATGTTACCAGTAATCTCCTACTGCTGCTGCTACTGTTACTATTAACTTGTACTCTCATTTCTACTTTCAGGGAAATTACTGCACTGATAGGCTAAGCTGCTGTCCACTGGGGAAACGATGCTATTATAACCAGTGGTGCTTTTAAGACCGAGTACTTCCGTGTTCCCTATTCCAATGATACTCTAAAAAAAAATCACCAACAAAATAAAAACTTGAATTTCCCATCGACACAATTACATTGCAATGTTTTATTATTTGCTAAAACAATTTAAGCTTTTGATGAAATATGAAAATATGACAAGCTTAAATATCATAAAATGTAAAGATGTGTCACATGTCGATGAAATTTATTAAAATAATTACAAAATGATAGCTACAGTGTGAACAAGATTTTTCTTCAGTATTTAAAATGTCAATAAATTCTCTATAGCCCTTTCTTCTCGCTGTTCTTTAATTTCGTGTATACATGCAGTAATCGTATCATTGTTAAAGTGATACCTACTTATAAAAAAGATTTGCTATTCTCATTTTGTAGTACAATCAAATATGTAAAAAAAATTCTGTTCCAATCTTATCTATGTATACTTTTGTTAATACTTCTCTATTCAGTATAATTTCATTCATTTATGGAATTCTACACACACACACACACACACACACACACCTTTTTGTATGCAGTATGCCAAAAGAGTGTGTGTGTGTGTGTGTGTGTGTGTGTGTGTGTGTGTGATTTGGATTGTTAACGTAGCTTTAACAATTTTTCAGTCATATCGAGACAATGTCTGCAGTGTGGCAGTTTATAGTGATGTCTAGCACTGGGGCATCATGTCCTACCCAGTCACATTATTCTGATACCAGGTTAACCAGTCCTAACACTAACCTCTTAATGCTGAACCACAAGCAGGCAGCTGCTAGTAACATTTTCATAAGTCTTTTGTATGACTCAACCAGGTTTCGAACTTGCGACCTCCCATAACCAAGATGGACGCTCTAATCACTAGGCCACCTTTTTTTTCAAAACAAAAAAAAAAGAAATATTATATTCACACAGAATTAGAACTAATTCAACTGGTTTAATACTTGCAATCTTGTGACAACAATCGTATTCAAACATTATAATTTCACCTGCTGCTTAACCAATTTTTTCTTGCTTATAAAAATCTTTTGTATGTACATGTGTATTTTTTGTGTACAATTTCTGTACCAAGTAATTAACTATGAAAGAATAATGGTCATACACTTTTTGGTGTGTGCAAATGTTTGCCAGAGCATTCAGTCTCAGACTTTTAAATTATGCTTCATAAAATGTTAGAGCACAACAAACCGTGTATTATCCCCAAACATGAACTATTCTTACGCATCTCTTTACCAATGCAAAAGAATACTTGTATCATTATGATATAATAACATTATGGCTTTAATATTGTCTATTTTTGCCTAAAGGGACATCCATGAAATATGTATGCAAAATAACTTGCCATTTTGGCCCCCTCCTCCTCCTTCCATTATACAACGTACATTTTTGTAAAACAACAACAAAAACATGTAGTCCCGTGTGTCACCCCTCTGCCTTCCAACAGTAGCTGGGGTAATCAATCAAACTTTGAAAGATGGTTTTCAATACATTTATTTGAAAGATGGTTTTCAAAACATTTATTTGAAAGATGGTTTTCAATACATTTATTAAACAAAGTAGCTTAAGTTGTAATACTGTGTAACGAAACTTAACCAGAATGATTTGTAATGCTTGAAAACAAAAGTGAGAAGGTATTAACATCACTGCAGAACACATGTACTTATTATCCGTCACCCTCTCCTCCCTCCCCATATGCAAGGGTATGCTTTTGTCAAACGCCCTCCCACCCCTTCCATGCATATGTAATTTACAGACATTATATTACAATGTATTTGTTGCAAAAGAAGGAAGAATTCAAAGGTACCTGAAATAATTTATATAACCGATATGTAGAGGTAGTAAAAAGGGAGTTTACTTCAACACTTGTCATATTTTGAAACCCTGAAGCACGAATATAAAGGAAAATCTTGCCACGAAACATTTATATGTACACGATGATAGCAGTAAGCAATAACAAGCAGCAGTGAGCAGTACTTTGATCCCTTCTTCTGACAATTAAGTAGTGAGAATCACAGGTTGGAAAGCAGCAGAGGGGGTGAACAGACTAGGCTTAATTGTATTTGTTTGAAAAATAAAGGTTCCGACAAAAAAAAACTCAAAACACAAGTTCAATAACTCCAAACCAAAGCCTCTAACCGATCGAGATTCCTCTAATTTGATTAGCTCATATTGTTATTTTGTTTTTGACGCGCGTGTTTTGAGTTTTATAGCGTATTTATTTACTCGCCGAACACTTACTCGCAGTCGTCACCCTCTCTGCTGCTGTAATTAAATCATTACTATATTAATAATGGAATCTCACACAGCTAAACTAGCTCGAGAAAAACTAGAGGCAATTAAGAAATATCTACCCGTCCGTGATTCTGTCAAACAAAAATTACAAGCGCGTCAGGAATCCAGAGTGGAATTTGTAGAAGGTGCAGAACAATTATTTAAACCGGTTACAGAGGCTACTAAAGGTCTTCTTCCCACATTAGAAAAAAACCGCTGAAGCAACTAGAAAAATAGCAGCGCGAACTAAGAAAACAAAACAGATTCTACGAGAACTTCCAGGTGAAATAGCTGCTGCTCAGCCAACCCGAGAAATACTTGAAGGTATTGATGCTGCTCGCGCTGAAATAAAGGAAAGTATACAACCAAAACAACAAGTGCTAGAAAAAGCTGAAATAATTAATAAAATTTCTGAATCTGGTTTTAAATTAATAAAAAGCGCTAGAAATGTAGAAGATTTGTCCGCGCTCGCCGTGGCAAGTTTTGATAACCGTGGTAGAGTTTTAAAACCAGAGTATGTTAATAAAAAAAAAAAAAAAAAAAATATAAGTCGTGATAACTGGTACAAATGGATATTTTGCATGTGCTACAATGTTAATCAGGTTCGAAGCAACGACTCCATGTGGATGACATTCAGGCATGGAGTAAATTACTATTATGGTGACTTACAAAAACAACGACCACAACAACAACGACGACCACAACAACCAAAACCATCACCGCCATCAAAATTTATAAGTAATCTCATGGACAAATTTACCCTTGAAGGTGTTACTGCCATCAAGGATCCAAACCAAACAATAAATACTGCCAAATATGGATACGATGAAAAAGAAAAATATGTAAAACCCGAACATGTTAAAAATATACGACGTGACAATTGGGTTTCAGATGTATATCGTATTGCTAATAATATTGGGCGTACCAAACAAGGCGACGAAAATTTTGCTAACTTTAAACAACAAGTAGAACAAAAAACAACTAGTCCAACAACAATTGAGGAAGAAGCACAACAACCACAAGAAATAAAACAATTACTACAAGAACAAAAAGAAGAACAACGAATAAGAGAATTAATAGAAGAACAGCAAGAACGAGAACAAAGAAAACAATTACGAGAACAAGAACGAGAACGATTGAAACAAGAATGAATAAAAGATCTAGAAGGACGAATAAAAGGAATAGAAGAACAAGAACAAGAAATACGATTTGCAGAAGAACAACGAATACTGATACAACAAACAACAACAACAAAAGAACGAGAAGTACGACAATCATTACAACTTGCCGAAACAGAACTATATGAACTGCAAGAACTAAAACAAGAATTAAAAAGAGAACTAAAAAATACGCCCCCGACGCAACTGGAAGTGGTATCGGTACTCGAGGAAGTAGCCCTATTACTTGCCCGGACAACGTTCTCGCCAACGTAGACAGACTTGAAGTTCTCATCGGGGGGAAACGAGCCGGTAATAATTCCCCAGAAATCATCAATGAAGCAGTTGCTATTTGTCAGCGATTATTTACAGGCGGTATCATGGACATTAATGTTTATTGGTCTCTCACCGATGATTACCACAGTGAGCAACGGTATGTAATTGAAATAAGATGATCATACATAACACTCAACACACAGACCGATCATGGTCAGGGTGATAAATTCGAGATTTCCAACTTATAAAGCGATCTACGTGATGGACTCGGTGATGTTGTTCAGGGTTTATTCAGAAGGATAGCCCCAAAAGCAATACCGATTGTAAAGCAACTGGGGATGTAAGCTATTGGCGTTGTTCGTGATAAAGATATTGGTGCTGTTGGTGATGTTGCTAGTAAAGCGTTTTCGGCAATCAAGGATAGACTAGCACGATTAATCCGACGAAAGCCGCAGCCAGTATAATTACCAAGCACTGAAGTGATGCCTGCAAATGTTAGTAAAATAATAAATCAAGCTGCAAATCAAAAATAGCCGAATTGTCTGGTGTACCCCTGTTAGAAAAAGAAAAAAAATATAACTGCTAGTCTAATAGCATGAAGTGGTCTTCGTGTTAGACGATAACAAATATAATAAAATGTTCAAGCGTGTATCTGATTCCGCATTCGACATGGATGCACCAGTTCTTAAGGATGAATATGTGCGCGATTATCAATATTATTCTTATGACGCACGTGTACCTGACGCACGAGGAAGAATCGAATTACAAGTTCAGCATACAAAGCAGATATTTCTTACCCGCTGATGCATTTATTGAGGTTGAAGGTAGACTTTTGAAAGCAGATAATACAGATTACGGAATTGGTGATCGAGTTTGTTTTGTTAACAACGGTATCATGGCGTTATTTAACAGCGCCACATACGTAATTGACGCAAAATAATATTGAATCATGTGTCGAAAATGTCGACGTTGCTACGACAATATTGGGCCCTGCAAGATACAGCAATGATTACTCAAGGTCAGCTGACCCGTCGATGATGTCTGCAAAAGATACAACTGATCATCCCGAATACAACAATGTGAGATTTAATGCAGCTGGAGACGCAGTTGCAGCGGTGAATGAAAATTTTAACTTGGGATTTGCGTCACCTTGATCAATGCTGAACGGCAATGAAAGATTTTCATGTGTCATTCCGCTGTCACATATATTTGGATTCTGCAGAAATGTTAAAAAAGTTATATTTCGCGCTAAACATACTGTAATACTTGTAAGAAAAGCCACCGACAATGATGCAATATGGCGTGATGCTGCCGTTGATGCAGGTAGAGTAATACTGACAAACTTTCGTTGTGGATGCCAACAGTGACTCCATCATTCACTGAAGAACAACGGTTACTCTCTTTTATGGATCAGGGCGGTAAATCAACATTATCATGGTTGACGATGACCACAGACAGTGTTCAAGGTGATGTTAATGGGTTATTTACATGGAAGATAGCATCACAGTAGGGAGTGTCAGCACCGCGACATATATTTCTTGCGCTCCAAGATGCTGCCCGAGTAGATTCGCAGGAATGAATCCCAATGATATTTGACCCGCTTTGGGTTGGTGAAGTTTCGCTGAGGATAAATGGACATCAAGACCCTTCCGAAGAAGTGTTAAGTTTTGCTAACAACCATGTAGCACGTGCTTATCATCGGTTAATGACATTTATGAGACGTGATCAAAATGTTGATTCTGGTTTACAGATATCTCAGCGTGATTTTACGTTGTATCCGATCTATTACTTTTCGCTAGAACATCTTGATTTATTCAGGCAATATGTCGTTGATATACACTTTCAAGCTCGTGTGGCACGAGAACTTATTGATAATTACAGAGCAATTGCTGCTATACGATAAGAGAGTGCTACTTGAAGGTGTTGGTGGACGAATGAGAGTCATTGAAGCCCCCGTAGAAAACATGTAATTAAATCGCTCATGATATTATAATGTCATATCATCATGTTAATGTTACTCTGACTACTGGTCAGATTAAAAAACTACAATCAGTATCAAAACAAAACTGTGGATTAAAAATATCACTAAAAAAGAACAAATCGCAGGCGGCCCGAATAAACTATCACTGACAGAACGTCAACTCAGGCACTTCAATGAAGCCAAACAATCAGAAACCGGCATAAGACTTAATTTTTCTGCGGGTGCCATTAAAGACATCGCAAAGACAGGTGGTATTTTTTCACTTCTTGCAGCTATACCAGCGCTGATAGCCGCTGCAGCCCCAGCTGTTGCAAAAGCTGATGCGTTAGGTGCTGTTGGAACTGCTGCGGGGATGGCATTAAAGAAACCAACAGGTCACGGAATAAAAACTTCAAAAAAAAAAGGGAAAGGGTCTAAGACTGCCAGGAACCCCGCTGTAGTACGGAAAGGGTTTAAGGTTTCCCGTGACACTTCGTTGATTCTTCCTATGTCCAATTTTGATTTATTTGATGCTGCTAAAAAAGACTAAATATCAAAAACTTCAGAGGTGTTTTTATGCGTGATCATTTACGGCACAAACCAAACAATGTTGAAACTGGTATCATTAATCTCGATAAAAATTCTGGTCCATGTACTCATTGGGTTGCACACGCGATTGATCCACATGGAATTGTTTATTTCGATTCGTATGGACTGGCACCACCAAAAGAATTTTTAAAATATGTGAGCGGCGATAAAATCGCTCCAATCTGGTATTCAACATTACCAACACAAAAATTAACAGATCCGCCAGTATGTGGCCGTGAAGTATTCGCTGTGCTCGACGCTGTATCATCATCAACACCACCACCTCATAAAGTCGTGCACGAGTATACATCGTCCAACGTTTTAAACAGGAATTAAAGCATAATGGTAGATATTTACAGAAGATCAGCTAAGACTAAAACCCAACAAACAGGTGATTTACCCAAGTATGCAACTCTTGATCATCTCAGGAATGAAATTGATGATCTTTTCAATCTTGCAAGCGTAGATAGTAATGAAGTCGTTATTTTTCAGGATAAACAAGGACGATTAAAATCAAGTAATATCCAGTTAACAGACATCCTTGTACGAATTAGAAACGCGCTGAAAGACAACATTGCTATATTTGATGAAAACGGTAGGATACAAGACTCTGGAAATTCAATCAACAACTATGCTAAGAAAACCGGCGATTCATTCACTTATACCATTGTCATGACTAGAAACAAAATTACCGGCCTTGGAAATCCGGCCGCGGACACTGACTCTGCAACAAAAAAAATACGTCGATGATCAAGAATCCAAGTTCATATCAGTTAACACTGGTATGATGCGTGCATTTCTCGATATGAATGATAATGGAATTAATAATCTCAGAACACCAGAATCAGATTTTGACGCTGCAACGAAGAAATACGTCGACGATAGCAACATCCTGATGACGACATCGTTAGCGACAATCAATGATGGAATGATTGCATTTAGAACTGAATTTTCTAATTACGTACAAACGTTTTTGAATTTAAACAGAGCCATTAATGAAATTTTTGGAAGTCCTGCGGTTGTTGACGTAAACCTCTCCGAAATTAACACAAAAATAGAAGATATTGTCAGTGGAATTCCTGATATAGTTTAAAAAAACTAATCTGTTTAAAATTCCTCACAAGCAGATCATCAACGTGGTATACACAGTAGCATCAGGATCATCAACATGGTCACAGCAAAATAACACTATCAAACATACCGCGGAAGTCACTGGTGTGTACAGGCTGTCTGCGTTCAGCTCTGCAAAATTTAGGATATTTACCACGTATCCATGGCGTCATTCAACCTATGATTTCTCTGGAACTGTGTCTATTGTGTTAAATAAAGATGCCGAAGAAATATTTATACTGGAACCATCTGATAAAAATTAACCGCAGCGTCTTACTGGTGGTGTCTGGAATTTGTCGCTGAAACACCTCAATTAATTACTTAATGAAAATATAATGAATCAAAATCCAATCGACGCTAACCAATACAGATACAATCAAGTATATGGGTGGCAGACCCAAATAAAAGATGTCATTGACGAGTACATATTAAAAGTAAAAAAAAATATCGCCGACGTGTAGTTGTCGTTGACGTAGTTGTGTATTCGGCGTCCCCGCTCATCGCTGAAACCGGCGTATTGCCATCGACAGTAACGATGGTATCGCCTGCGGTTGCAGCAATCTGTGTTTCATCCGCAACAACAATCACTGGTATTTTCAATATTATTGCAAAAAGATAGCCACATGCACAAAGGCAAAATTGCACGAGTACACAATAAAACTGCACGTGGCGATGATAGCATACTCCAAACTGTCATCTTTGATTTCGTCGTATCTCAGTGATGGTAAAATATCCAATAAGGAGTTCACAGCGATAATAAGAATTTATAATGAAGTATTTGATTTAAAAAATAGAAGACCCTATTCGATACTTGGATCTAGAATTAATGAGGCGTGATAATCCCGATTTAAAATCAGAGGATTTAAAATAATGTCAAACAAATTACTAGAACAGATCGTCACTAATACAACACCGTCGAAAACCCCGATATCAGCAAGTTCAAGCAGCCCTGAATTCAGCGTGGTTTTCCCAACTGCGATTCCAGCTAAAGAAATAGCGCTAGCACAATTACGAGTTTATTATAGTTGGCCAAACATTAGATCAAAGCCGTTTGGTGGGCTGCAACCAAATAATTCACTGGTATTTGCAAATAAAAATAAACCCGACGAAACCCCGATTGGAAAGTTGTAAGTATACCCACGGGCAGTTATCACATAGAACAGATGAACGATGAATTCCAGCGCAGAATCAAATCTATCACAGGAAAAGAATCCAAGATAGCAATTACTGTTTATGAGCCAACTTTATCAGCGGCGATAGAAATAAATTCGAAAGACTACGCCGTCGATATATATCAGTCATCGATTCGAAGTGTTCTAGGCTGGCCAGAGGTTCCGCCGGTCTATCAAGGACCACCAGAACCAAAATGATCTCATTATGTTACGGATAAAAAAAAATATTTTTAAGACTTCCAGAATACCGAAAATCTTTTCCATGGAGAGATTCAGATATTGATTAAAAAAAAAAAATTCTGATGATCTTCCTAGAATAAAATTTGTAATACCGGGATTTAACGCAGACGAACGGAGAAAATCAGTCAATGATGTTATCGATAAATATTTTCCCAAAGTCGTTGAATCATGGGGAAAAATAACCCAGCCAACAAACATCTTAAGACACAAAAATGATCCATACGGAGGCGGTCGTCATGTCTCGCCGGGCATTGTAGATATAACATCGACGATTGCGGTCAACCTTGTTTGTGACGTCATTGATGGCAGTTATCAAGAAGACCTTGAAAAATTCAATCAGACCCAGCAAGGATACATTTTATATACGTTTACGGCTAAAGTCCCACCAGGATATTTGATTGTATCAGAACCAAGTAATCCTGTTTATCTGAGATGTCATAATCCGCTATTATCAAGGATACATTTCAAACTTACTGACCGGACACTTGTTCGATTTGAGAGAAGAATCACTGTATATAAATCTGTATGTGAGATCGTAAGATCTACGATCATAGAACACCAGAAAAACCAAAAAAAATATCTGTCAAATACATTATCTGAATCTGAATCTGAATAATATTATTATAATAATATTATTATTATATGATTCTGAATAAAAATTGTTATCAGAATCAAAAATAAATATTATTATCTGATTCTGAAACTGAACAAAAATAAATATTTTTTTTAATTTAGTCTGAAATGAATTATCCCTCTTGACAGAGTCAAGGTTTTTCTTTAGCTGGTACCACAGTCACAGTGACAGTGTTAGTTTTGTTGTCACTACAGTTACTGGTGACAGCGCTTTTTCACTTTCACAATCATCACTGACTTCACATGCGGATATAATCTCCCTCAACTGTCTTATACGACCATTCACAATCTTTTTGTTTCGTATTCGTGAGACAATTCTGATCTATTGTTTTCAATTGCGTGTGCGAGGGGAACAAATAGTTTCACCTGCGTATCTGTAGCTGTTGCCAAGAATTGCAACACTGCTTGCTGAATCAACTTTATGAATCTATAATCACCTGGTAATGTGTATTTAATTTCAAATTTTCGTTGTCGTAATAATTCAAAATCACATATAATTTTTTGAGGATTAAGCTGATCAGACATTTTTATACCATCATGTTGTAATTTTTCAATCACAGAAATAATAGCATTAATATTTTCAGAATTCATTATATAATAAATATTTATTTAAAATAAAAATAAAAATATTTCTGAATATAAAAATAAAATATTTCTGAATCAGAATAAAAAAATTTCTGAATATAAAAATAAAAATAATAAAATATTTCTGAATATAAAAATAAAAAAAATAAAACATTCTGAATATAAAAATATTTCCGAATCAGAATAAAAATAAAATTAACAAAATATTTCTGAATCAGAATAAAAACAAAAAATAAACAAATGAGCGGTTACCATTCCACGGGGTCCCTTCATTGCCAGCAAAATCCTTTACCATGAGGTCCTTGGGTCCTTCCATTGATGAGTTTCTTCTGGCGGTTATGGGGCACCCTAAGTTTTTATTTTTGTTGAAACCTTTCTTATGGCCCACAGGAACCCCATGAGGATTTTTTCTTTCTGGCGACATTCTTTCTGAATGTCCTTGTGTGGGGTATACCCTTCAGTGAGGTTGAGAGCTCACATCATCGCTACTGTTTATTTTTGAGGGCTCCAGTTATATGTATATACACACACCCACTAAATCAAACCCCGGGGAGAGTGCAAAACAGCACCCACCACGTTGTTTGATGTGGTGAGGAGGTGTACATGGGATGAAGCCCCAATTATTATTAGAAAAACTGCGATAATCGTCCTCCATCGACATTGTGTCAGTCACGAGTATTGAACTCTAGACCTCGATTATGAGAATTAGACACTCTAACACTGCGCCATGGGCTCATACTTACAAATATACATTCAGAAATTATGATGAAGTTACCTATGCTGAATAAATAAACTGCAGTGTGGATTTATTTTAATTTCTAAAATAAATCTACCGGATGTCGTTTGGAGTTCGCCGATTTACTGTAAACAGATAAACACAGATGTTACGTGACCTACTGAGTGGCGAATGAACAAACTATTGAATGTACATACAGATCTATTATATATGCACTGAAGATCTAAAAATAACTTACCTGGAATTTGCATGCAAGATAATGTACATCAAACTTGTGAACAATCTGAATTTATCAGGAGAGTCAAAAGGTGTATAAATGTCCTTCTCCGTTACAAATTACACTGATCCACTGAGAGCTAATTACCACGGACAATTAAGTTACTGGATATAACACACACAAAAATATAATCGCTGCAGTAATGTAATATTATGCAGTAGCAAGCGGGACAACTGCTTAATTACTCTATCAGAGAGGACAGAGTTATCTCCCTTCATGTGTGTGATATTTAAATTTGATTTGTTTTGTTCGAATTTCTTTCAAAATGCCATTTTGGTTATATCATTTGCGACATATTGTACCAACCACGCGTGAATATCGAAATATTTTCCAGCTGCATTTATTGATTGAAATATTATTTCTTCGCCAGTCTCCATATTCATAGATTTAACAACCCTCTTTCCAACGATTTTGTGCATACCAGTTTCACCAAGTTTGCAATTCTAACTTTGTGTAACAGATCATAAATTATTTAAAGAATTATCTTTCGGATCTGAATTAATATGATCGATCACAAGTCCGTCTTTGATCAATCCAAGAAAACACTCATACTTGAATCTATGTAATGCTTTTTCCCCCAGCACTAAATTTGAGATAACTGGTATTTTCAACAGTACCAACAGGTTGTTTTAATTGACAGTACCTAATTACACCATCACGAGATGCTTCATAATTCTTGATGATGGGATGTGTTACAAATTCATTTTGTTCCATTTGTATAATAATATTATTTGTCTAAATTATTATTTTGTTGTTGAGGTGAAAATCTGGCTAGATAGTCTTCAGCAGTTTTTATGGGAGATTCGACTCCATCGGTATTATGTTTTTATCATAATATTATTTTAACTCTCTGTATTTTTTATCATTACATTGCACACACAACTGAGTTTCTCCTCGGACCCCAACACCACACCGTAAACACGGTTTTGGTCCTAGACTCCTGCGCCAAACGCTTTGCATGTGGTACCCACAGAATTCATTTACGCAAGTTTTGTCATAAGGAACTGAATAACCAATCATGAGCCACTTGCAGTTATAGTTTGCTTGAGTCATTATATGTGTAATTATACTTAAATTTAAATATATATTTGTCTAAATTATAATATGGAGGAGTTTGAGAGATTATCCACAATTAAGCCTTCTAGAGCCAGATTCGATCTTGACAAAATGCCGAAACCTAAATTTAGTTTTTCGATGCAAGATCTGGCTTTGGTGAATGAGGATGTAACTGATCGTATCAGTGAAGCCAAGAAGGAATTTTGCGACGATGGTGCAGCTCATGTGTGGTCAACATTCAGAATCAAATGTTGTCAAAGCTACAATGAATGACAAGCGAGGAAGGAAGATTATTAACTATCTTGACGATCAGAGATATTTTATTCTAATAAAATTTATTGTAGAGACAGACGACAACACTTGGATTATCCATGACAAACGTGACCCTGTCAGTGTACACACTGGAAATATTGTCAAGTTAAATAAAAATTCCAAAACCAGGTACATTGACTAGTATTGACAAACCATATTATGAACGAGTGTATCCTGTGACTGCAGTTGTTTATGCGTTGTATCCGATAAATAATAAACCTAGCGTTGATGATCTCAAAGCGATGAAACTACCAAGGATAAATTGTGCAGCTGAGCGAGTTACAGAACACTTCACAAACGCGATACGTGGAAACGGTTTAACGGATTTGCAACGTAAAAAAATAAATATGTGGGCAGAAACAGTTAAAGATACCAGAGTGTCTATGCATGGACGTCCGTGGTAACAATATTTCCACGAGACAGAACTGTTAAATTTTATGATGACTATATATTTGATTTTATCAGAAATATCAGTAAGAGTGACCCTGTATCCGTGTGGTTATTTCAAAGTTCAGAATCCATGAACTATGATCAGTTTGTACGACCTAGCGGAGAAATTTATCGTTCAGAATCACTCCACGAAAAAACGAAAAATCTTGCTTTGAAACATACTGATGATGTCAAGGCTGAACAATTACTTAATAATTGTTTTACCGTTCCATCAGTTGTTGCTCACTTTGCTAAGGAGAAAAATTCATGGTCACTGACAAGATCAGAATTTCTTGTTGATGTCCAACGTAGTTGTATCAAATACGGACAGAGCGGATTGTGGAATACTAAATACGATTGTAAGGATGTTATCTCAGTTGATATGGTAGAATGTTGTCCTGGAAGTTTTCTTGGATACGGAGAGTGTTCTGAATACTTTAAGAGATTTGGACATCCAACACGAGATGACCAGAGTTGCGATAAACGGACCCCTGCCAGATCTTGACTTGATCGGATTCACCTGCATAGAGTTGTATTCGTTTGCAGAAAAACTCCGATTACTTATGCTTGGTTTGGCCATCATTTCTCAGAAAAATATTGGGCTCCAATAGTACTATTACGATATATGCTTGATAAAATATTAATATCATTGGTTGTAAGTGAAGCGATAATATCGTATCATTCACAAAAACAAATCTGGTTACCAAAACCCAATGAAATAATTACTGATAATCCCGACGAAATTGATTATGAAAATAAAGTTGCAAAAGATCTCGGCAGAAAAATAATTGGTAAGTTTATTCAGGGTGGTTCATACAATCATAAACGAACGTGCACAAGATTAATTATGGATGATGCTGAACTTGATTTTATAATTGCTGATACAACAGAGAAAGGTACATTTATGAATTGAAGTAATGCTTGTTTATCAGACAGAACTAAATTAGGTACAATTGTGAGCAATACTGATGGTGAGTCACCGCAGTTTACTCATTTGAGATCTTTGAAGCTCATGTATGTTTCGATAAATTTATTATCGATGATAAGCAGATTTCCTGATACCATGGTTAGGGTTGCCACAGATTCATTTTATATCAATAAAAAATATGCAGGATTGCTAGAACAATTACATATTGGTGCTGATGTGTCATGGGGCGAATGGAGAATAAAATGAGAAAATATATTTAGTTATTCTGAATCTGCCAACGTTGAAATTAAGGGGACATACTACAAGAATAATAATCAAGTATCAGAATCTTCACTGTTGCAATCTGTATATGATCCTGTGGCCAGACATAAAACCGTTTATCTTAATGGGTGTGGTGGTTCTGGTAAAACAATGCGTGAGATTGGATTATTCAGCAGTTGTTCAGATGTGGTTGTCTTGACACCCACACATGGACTCGCCAGAGAAATGAATGAACGAGGAGTAAAATCTCAAACTTATCATAGTTTCTTTAGATGGTGCGGAGATGCATGGACTCCATCACAGATGGGTGAGAAATATATTCCTAAGATTATTATCTGGGATGAGATCTGTACAGTGTCGTTGGAAGTATTAAAAATCTTTCTTGATTGGTTGTTGACGAAAATACCACTGTGATAATGTGTGGTGATCATGGTCAACCGCCACCTTTTGTTGGACAGTCTCCACACGAATGGTTAAAAACATTTGTAGATTATTATGAGGAGACAAATAATGATCATAGAGCTATTGATGAACCACTGAAAGAATTAAAAAAGCTAATCAGACTGCAGCCGGATAAAATTCAATGTGAAATAATGCGTGAAGTAATTCCAGAAACTCCTACAAATGATTTTTGGAATTTGTGGAGACCTGCTTATTTAATAGTTGCAAGTCGTAAGATAGTTTGTGATACACTTCAGCAACAATTATTTATATTACACGAGGAAAGATTTTCAGATTTACCTGTACCATTATGTTATCGCCCAGCAGACACGCGACGACAGAATATCAATGTTGAAATTCCTGGAATTAATGAGAAACAAAATCTTGTACTAAATGATATTGTTTAAGTTCTTGTCAGTGCTGTTGAGAGCATGTTAACGATGGATAAAAGTCCATGGACGTTAGGATACGCTCTAACGATTCACTCGTCACAGGGATTAACTATTTCTGATACAAATATCTCGATTGTCGATGATAGAATCAAGTGGTCAAATTTAGTTTATCTCGCAGTGTCTCAAATTAGAAGAATATCTCAGCTGTGGAGGGTTATCATAGACAATAGCGATGGTGATGATGTAGTCATTGACGATGTCAAGGATGAAGTTGTCAAGAAAAAATTATCTGGTTATAAGCAATGTGACAAAAAAATAAACACAACTTTGATCTCGATGCTGAATTTATTATGACACTGAAACATCAGAATAATCATTGTGCGAGCTGTAACTGTAATATGTTGTGGCAGTATTCGAATAATAATCCAAGACAGTTTACCGTGGATAGAATTAATAGTAGTCTTGGCCACACACGCGAAAATGCGATGCTAACCTGTCTGGAGTGTAATCGACGTTGAGGAGCCAGTTCACAAAAGTGAACGCGGTGGTTATTGTGTGTCTTCAGGAATTACTTGTAATTGTTTGCGTACAAATCCACACTGAGGAGCAGTTGAATCTAATCTGTAGATTGCAGGTCTACCCGTGGATCTTACCACACTGGAAACTTTATGTGTGGTCATACTCCAAATAGGATCAGTTGCTCTTTTTTTTACTCCCTTCAAGTTCACCGGGCTCATACAAATATCTTAAAGTCACATTACCTAGTACTGGTTGAGAGAAAGAGTCATGTCATTGTATTGGTATATGTTTCTTTGTGATTGCATTGGTAGGCTTCATAGACGTTGCACGAGTAATTTCATTATTTAATGCAGCTATCACACTTGGTAATCTTGCAACCCATTTATGAGATTTTTTTATCCCTGGACTTAAGGTCAGTGGATATTTCCTTTGCATACTTATATCCAAATAATCTCTCAGCAAGTGTTCAATTAAATTGTTCAACGATTACCTGATCGTGATGAACTGTGGTGTGTCCTCGTCTGATGTTAACTTCATGTTTTTTCATCAGAGATGATACTGTGCCAAGAAATTCCTTGCCAGGATCAACCTGTAGTAGTTGTGGCCATCACATGGGTCCTCGTTGATAAATTCGTTCAAACGCAGATGCAACTTCAGTTGCTGTTTTAGTCAATAGTGGTTCTGCTTCCTGATATCTACTTGCAACATCAACGAAAGTCAACACGTATTTGTACGTGCACAATTTACGTCTACCAATTTTAATGGTATCGTGTGGTAAAAACAAAATGTCTGCCTGATGAACTTCATTGGGAGCACCGACATCAAAATGTGTGTACTGAATTTTTTTAGGTGGTGGTAGATAGATTTCCCATATTGCCTGTCATGCTAACCAATTTGCAGCAACAGAACGTGAGATATCTGCTGCATCAGCAAGTTTACTAATCGCCGCTCTACACTTCCAATATCCCCTTGGACTATAATAAACTGATTCCATCATTATGATAATAATCAGTTGATTAATTACCAGCCCCTAGCACTAGTTTACCTTTCATCGCAGATTTTACTAGGAAGCTAATAAGTTTTTCTCTGACATTTATTTTTTATGGAATTTAATGCATGAATCGACTTCACATCTGCAATATGTCGTTGTTGTAAATCTTTATTTTTATATGCAACATCATGAACGTGACACGCTTGATCAATCACAGTTATTGGATACTCTCGTTCGTCAAGTCGAATATCAAGTCGAGTTCCAGGACCACAATAATTATATCCAGGAAGATGTTTCTCACCAGGGTATTTAGCCCATGTAACCCCTGGTAATTTTCCCAGTGAAGCAGCAATATCACCACCCCTGACAGACGAAATAAATCTGTATCAAATTTTTTGTACCCATTTCACACACTTGCCTGTAAGTGCATGCTTTTTTTTTGTGTTATTATTGTTGTTAATCCACTGGTGGGGGTGGATGCTCTGCATCGAACACAATATAAATTCATATTATTTATTACGTTTGTACAACATGGATATCAATGACTTCTCAGCGACACGAAAACAAAAGCCAGTCAAGCATCATCCAGCACTACCAAGTTCTATCAGGATGATAATAATAGGCTCATCTGGGTCTGGTAAGATGCAATTGTTGCTTAATCTGATAATGAGATGGCTCAAGTGCGATAAGTTATATTTAGTGGCACCATCTGTAGATGATCAATGATGCTATGAAGTACTTAAAGATTTTAATGAAAATGCAAAATTGTTGGATGAGGACGGTAATGATATTGTTGATTTTATCACTGATATTGATGAAGCCCCATCTGTGAATGACCTAGATGGATTTATTAATAATCTCATGGTATACGATGATGTGATGCTGGACAAACAATCAAATCCAGCTCGGATATTTTCCTGAGGTAGGCATAAAAACACTGACATGATTTATGTTACTCAGCAATATACACAAATACCTAAAGTGATCAGAAATAACTGCAATATTTTTGTTGTTTAATGGAGTCAACACATATACTCTGCGAAATATTCATCAGACTTGGTGTTCAGGGGATATAGATATGATTAAGTTCAAAAACTTCTTTTCAAAAACACAAGCTACCCCACACGGATTTATCACGATAAATTTACATGACCCCAGATCTAGGTATCGTATAGGTCTCGATAAAATATTCTGGCTGAGAGACAGCAGCAGAGAGGGTGACAACTGCGAGTAAGTGTTCCGCGAGTAAATACGCTACACCAAATTAGAGGAATCTCAATCGGTTAGAGGCTTTGGTTTGGAGTCATTGACGCTTGTGTTTTCAGCCTTTGTAGGAACCTTTATTTTTCGAACAAATACAACTGAGCCTAGTCTGTTCACCCTCTCTGCTGCTTGGAATGATGTAAAACTTTGTTGGTTTTGGAGGGAAGGGGATTTGTCATTTGTTATTTTAATGAATAGAAAGAACCCATTCTCTATATATTAAACAGTTATCCACGCGTTTTAGCTTGTGGATGTTATCAAACCATCCATCTAACAGTACATCAGTCACTCAATCTGTTCTCTTGTCCAAGTTTCAGTTTCTGTATTTCACCAGGATCAGAAACTGCAATTGCTTTGATCCTAGTTATTATATCATTTTTTTCTGTACCTGTTTCTTCAACCAATGGCGTTTGTGCAACCTCTTATTTGTGCAGTCACAGGTGCTTGTGCTTTGCACACCTGCTAATATTCACAAACAGATCCACATGGCTGGAAGAGTTGATTACATGATTAGACTCCAATGCCACATTTAAGACATGGCTGAGTGCCTGGACCAATATAAACACTAGCATATGTGTTTTGCAGTATTCATAGTGGCATGTTCTGCCACAGAGTTCTTTTTTTTTTTCCAAGACATACACCTTTGCATTTTGCATTTGTTGTGTTCCAATGCCATTGAGCTTTGTGTGTGTGTGTGTGTGTGTGTGTGTGTGTGTGTGTGTGTGTATATATATATATATATATATATATATACACACATGTATATATATATGGTTGTGTGTGCATGTTTGTGGAAGCTTATCTAATTGGTTGTAAACATTCTTTTCCCGTTTTATGTTGTTGTAATCCTCTAGTTCTATTTTGTACAAAAACCAATGGTGTCCACCAGCAATAAAATGAAATTGTAAGTCAGTCCTGATCAAATAATTAAATATCCCTATTTCAGTGTTCTCATGGCAAAATTCCTTTGCAGCGCTAGAAAAAATACATTTGGAAGAAGTCTGCATAAATAACCTCAAACGACCCATCACTGCCAACAACACAAATTTTGTCAGACTGCCATATGTACCCAATAATGTTAAAAGTCTTGTGAATTTCATAAAAAATTTTGGTTGGTTTATGTTCGACAACAGCCATTATTAATTTCCTCTTGTGCGCATGCTACTCCACTTCTGCCTTGTGGTATATTATTTTCTAAAACTGTTCAGATTCCATTCCCCATAAATATGTTGAATTTGCCTGCTCTTACATGTCTTCATTATTACAGCTAGAACATTAGGTAAAATCATCAAAAGTTTCAGAAGCTTCGGGCATAGCAGGCAATTTAGTCAGAGACTCTATTTTTTCTTGCACCATATTATATAATTTTTCTTTCCTTTTCTTCATGTGCTTGACATAGTATATTTCATTCCATTTCTAAGGTGACCCCTCAAATTAGTCAATTTATCAATGTGTTCTCGCCATGTCTCTGAAAATGCATATAACATCGTTTGAGCATCTTTGATAAATCTATATGAGGCATTCAAACAATACAGCGATTGAGGTTTCTCTGTCACAGACTTTATATCCTAGTTATCCTGACTTTTCTCATTATATACCACAGTAATTCTAGAACATAAAAGGAAATTTCTCCATCCAAGCTGTGCTTTGAATTAGTTCTTCAAACTTTTGGTACACGACTAACTGTAAGCATGTAAGGTTTTAGAGTCAACTAATGTAGGCAGTCCAAATCAGTTTCAGATAAATTTCAAAGATTATGTGCATCACATATCCGTCACTGAAATTGACCTTACAGTGATCAAATTTGACTTGCACATTCAGCAGCCAGACTCAGTTGTCTCGGTACTTATAAAGAAAAATCATGTCTAAAACTTAAATTTGAACAGCGATTTTGTGTCTGAGAGTATGGCCTTAGTTGTCACTGCTATCTAATGTGTTGAGAGTGTAAAATGAAAACCATGTATTTAGCGTTAGGAAATCATCTGAAAAACACATGATGGGCCCCTCCCTTTATAAGATAAGTTTCAAAATAAGCCATTACAGTAGAACCTGTCTTGAAAGACCACCTCTTCTGCCAAAAAATAACAGTCTCACAAGACAGGTGGTCTCTCAAGACAGGTCATAACACTATATAACCAATAAATCTGTGCGAAGAGAACCTGGTCTCTCATGACAGGTGGTCTTTCATAGCAGTGGTCTTACAAGACAGGTTTACTGTACTACTTATGTCTTATGTAACGGTAAACATAGATAGTAATTACAGGCTGATTGGATATTTCCCAGCTTTTTCATTTGAAATATTCAGTTATTTTGCTATATTAGCAAAAGGCTGTTCTAACCTGATGCAGATTAAATCAAAATAGCTTATCTCTCTTTGAATTTGAGCCAACACAAGATTTACAATTTTCACACAATCTGCCTCAGTTTTGGAATTATGTGACTACATAACCAGCTTGATATAACCTGACAAGTATTGGCCGATTCAGTACTTCTGGTTGCCTAGTAGCCTTATACAGCCTAAAGAAGTTGCATATGTTTTGACTACTTTCATGGATTAATAAGCCATGGGTTGGGCATTTCTTAAATGTCGCTTGCTAGCCAAATAATTGGAGTTAGCGGCTGTGGCTTTGGGTCAGGACCCATAGTGGGAACAAAAACCCACAACTGGCATATTGATACTACTAGCAATAATGTCAGAGATGGGGCGCCACAAACAAAATGCTATTAATAATGCTCCATATAAATCTGCTATGTTTTTGCACAAATACATGAACTATGGAATTTATCACAATATTTTGTCTAGCAATTTAGAGACCATCACCAATTTCTGTTGGCTCCTTGATGCTAATGTTGGAGATATGTATTTTAAACAACATGTACAGATACACCATTGTGGTTGAGGTAATTCTTAATCTCCGACATTCCAAAATTTTAATCATTTTAAGTAATATGGAAATGAGTGCTTTGGACTCAATTTATATTTTCTGTGTTTGTTTTGTAAAAAAATTGTTTGGTTTGTAACAATTTTGGTTTGGAGATTTTAAAAAGAGTTTATTCTAACATTTATATATATATATATATATATATATATATATATATATATATATATATATATATAAAATCATGAGTTATTAATAACTTTTAAAACAATTTGATCAGTAATAATTTCAGTTATCATGATGGAAATAGATCAAATAAAGTATACCTCCAGGTCCGTATCACAGTCCATACATAAATATAGTAATAAAAAGCTTACTTGGAAACACATATAACATAGCAACTGAACCAGACTACAATATACTAAGATGTAATGAGCCATTAAATATAATTACGCAGTTGATTTTATAATATCAAGCAGTATATGTTTAATATGTTAGACTACATCTTTTGGATATTAGATCAAAAATTTAATAATGATGATAAAACTGTAATTATTACTGAAAAAAATCACTGTTAATACACTGTCATATATATATATATATATATATATATATATATATATATATATATGGTATATATATACATACATACATACATACATACTGACACAGATCGTAATGAGCAGGAAATATAGCCTCTAATTTTTTTAATGTAATTTTAAATTAAGTTCTTTAGTAGTAAAGCTCTTGATGGTAAAGCAGTGTGGGTAGCAGCACTAGTACAGTGTGGGTAGTAGCACTAGTACATTGTGGGTAGCAGCACTAGTACAGTGTGGGTAGTAGCACTAGTACAGTGTGGGTAGCAGCACTAGTACAGTGTGGGTAGTAGCAATAGTACATTGTGGGTAGCAGCACTAGTACAGTGTGGGTAGTAACACTAGTATCCCTACTTGTTTTAGTGAATGGGGCTCTAATATCTTACCTAGGTGGGTGGGTGTTGTCAACATTTACGGTCAATATTAATTTATTCATTAATACCAACAGCTATCCAACACCAAACGACGGTACGATTCCTAGGTATATTTCATATTTGCATATAAAATGATCACAAGTCATCATCTGAACAATTGAAATTCTGAATGTTATGCAATGAATTGATGTACTACTAGGTATCAGCACAGGAAACTGACGTTTTATCAATAAGGTACACTAAAATCTGTCAACACCAAATCACCTTATCTGTACTATAAATAGTGTTTAAAAAGTTATGAATTCGTTATATGATAATTTTGGTTTTTGGAGTCAAGTTTTATGACAGAAGAACAATGCCATTAACACTGTATGAACAGACTCATTTGAACAGTGTCAATAATACCGTATGAACAAACTTGTCTGAAGAATAGTGCCAAAAATACTGTATGAATAGACTCACATGAAGCACAGTGCCAATAATACTGTATAAACAGACTCATCTCAAGCACAGTTCCAATAATAATGTATGAACAGACACATTTGAACAGTGCCAATAATACTGTATGAACAGACTCGTCTGAAGAATAGTGCCAAAATTACTGTATAAGACTCATTTGAAGCACAGTGCCAATAATACTGTATGAACAGACTCATCTGAAGGACAGAGCCAATAATACTGTATGAACAGACTCATCTAAAGAACAGTGCCAATAATATTGTAAGAACAGACTCATCTGAAGAACAGTGCTAATAATACTAATCTATGAAAAGAGGCTCATTTGAAGAATAATGCCAATAATACTGTAAGAACAGACTCATCTGAAGTACAGTGACAATAAATAGTGTATGTCAAATGGAATCACACAGGCAAACATTTTGTAGAAACAACTGACAAGGGCATTTTGTGTCATACAGCATAGAAACATGAAAAAATGCAGAAGACAATGCAGATTAAAAGGCACTCTGAATGACACACAATCAAAAAAACAGCTTTCTGAAGAAAAAAAAACTTTTTATTTGATTAAGATTAATTCCTCCATGTGAAAAAGGCAATTTGAGGAGCTAGAAATGCAGTGATTACAGCTGCCACTAGGTTCACACTGTGATTATCCAGGATTGCAATTCCGCTAATGTACTCCACATCGGGGCCAGGACGTTCCACTACACACTTCTTTTTTTTGTCATACCCTGTAAACATAACATTAAAATCATTTCAGATTCTGATAACAGATTCAGTCAAGCAACATATTTTACTTTTGTCCCTAGATGCTATGAGCAAGAAGGCAAATGGGAAAGGAAGATGTGGAAGTTTCTCATCTGTGTATTTTATAATCTGAATATATATAGGAAAATTTTTCATGGGGTTGTGGGATTATGAGATGGTGTGGTTCATTTGTATAAAATGAACAAGCACAAATTTTTTCACTAAAAAGAAAAGTATACTACTTTAATTTCAAAGAGTGTTCATGAATCTCCATCTTTGCTAACCAACAGCCATTGATCAACTTCATTAAACACTGAACACTGGTACATGTGGCTAGCTAAAACAGGGTTTTCAAACAATGCCCTCTTGCTGGTAAAGTGTTACTGCCTGTAGCAAGCACAATCAACTGATCAATGAGAGAGATTTTTACATGACCTGTTCAGTATTAAATAAAGCAACTTGCACTGTGTCCACATGCCATGACTCACAAGAAAAATGAGCAAAGGTTTAAACTGAAAGATGCAATATTTGACCTTTCTGGAGGGTGTTACGATTACCCCTGATACATGTAATGAGAAATCAGATCTGATCAGTTTCTTTCATTTGCACTCAATCAAATACTTAGCAACAGTTACTGTTTCAGTTCATTACATATTGATGATGATGAAAGTGGACTTATGACTCATGGCTAACAAAGATGCTGAATCCCCAAATTCCCTCTAAAGCCACCACTGTCTAGCTACTGAAATTCTATGTCAGGGGTTTCAATGGAGGATGATTCCTGTATATTTTGTCCAGGAATCACTGCCTAAACTTCCTGTATTTAAAAAAGTTTAAGTTTTATAATGTATCACCTGATTTATCAGAGATAATTCATCCAGTGTCTTCCTTCAGTCAAAGCCTTGACATACATGTGACAGAACTAGGACACCAAACCAGTAGATTTACAAATTTTCATCAATAGATTGACTTCTAAGCCAGTTGATTTTTTTATTGACATAAATTTTATGTCACTGTTTTAATGGTATTGAAAAGAAAACAAGTGGATTTTTTTATAATATGTATTTTCATTACAACTGAACAGCCAGTTTTGAACATCTGCCAGATTCCTAACTGAAAATGTTACCATAATAATGAATACTAGTCAATGTATTGTTAACTGAATGAAAAAATAGAGTTGTATATATCTCAGTTTACTGCATCAGTAAAATAATAAAATAGAGACAAACAGTCATACATGACTGTTATGTATGACTGTTTGTTTCTAGTTTATTTTATGTTATGTATGACTGTTTGTCTCTATTTTATTTTATTATTTTACTGATTCAGGTTTCACTAGGGACTTTTGTATCTTTTTGATCCTGTCATATATATGTAAAATTGTTATGATGATGCATATGATTAATGACAATACGTAATGACATAATTGTTATTTTAAAATATAAAGACGTCATCCGTTTCTTTCAAAACATTTTGTGCCTGAAGAAGCATAGTACATTAAATACAAAATTAGTTGCACAGAATTATCAGCATTTATGTAGTTTTTTTATCCCAATAGTTTACTGCAGAGATTTTCTGGGATAAAATCCACGAGCATTTTTAGCTTCCAACACAGGATCACTAACTAGTTACCACTGATGACATTCATTGCCATTTCATACTAGGCTTAGTCTCATATTTCTTAGCCCGTGGTGTTAACATTTTGAGAAAGCCCAAGTTTCGTCATTTTGACATGAACAAAAAAATATATCATCTGCCCTTTAAAAACATCCTCTAAAAGCATCTTGAACAATGCAATAACAGTTAAACAATACAACAACTAAAAATACTAACTCAACTATTTCTGCTGAAATAACTTTTCAGTCAGTCTCTCCTTTTTATCTCACTTCCAGCAAAAGTGGCTTGAGTTTTATCAAAAGACTAAAAAAATCATCAGGGATCTACTTGGTTCCCTTTATTATAACACCTTATAAAACATTCTGCATTAGGCCTTTAACTGTCCAGATTTCAACACTAAGATAATCATTTAACAGGTTGCTGTGTACACATGTTAGACTTTTTAAGCCAATTACTAAGCACATCAATGCACCAGTATAGCATTTCCAGTCACCAACAGACTAGTTCCTAGTTTCTAGAGTGAGAGATAGGACATGTAAAAAGGCTGTGTTTTTTTTTAAATTATAAATCTATAATTTTTGTAAAATGGTAAATTTAAAAAACATATGACGATATGTGCAGTACACGGCATTTAAAACAGTGTCTTTATCCTACCATAGGTAGAATCACATGTGTGCCTGGAGGAAGATGGCTTTTTCTGATTTGAAATCTGATGCACAATTCAACCTATGTCATAACAAACCATAAATGTTAGGTCTCTTTCTTTTCATAGCCTATCGGGGCCCCGAGTGGCCGAGTGGTCTAAAGCGCTGATCGTTACGGATCACTGCCATCTCACCTCTGTCTGCGTGAGTTCGAGTCCAGGCTCGGCTAACGTGGGTACGTGAGAAAGCCTGCCAGTAGCTTCTCGTGGGTCGGTGGTTCTTCCCGGGGTTTTCCAGGGTTCTTCCTCCACCATTAATACTGGCCGCCATGTATAGCCTATCTTGTGCTGAAAAATGGCGTTAAACCCTATAACAACAACAACAACTCATAGCCTATCAATCACAATCTCAGGTGGTGACAGTGAAGCAAGGTACATGCTTCACTTTTTGGCCAAATAAACCAGAATGTAATCAATGACTAAACAACTCACATCTACCTTCACCAGTCTCTTGTAGCCTTTGTAAACATTATAATGCAGAAAGTAAATCGGACTACATTGACTGTGGCCACTTTGTAATTAAATATCTGTTTTTGCAATTTCATATATTTACATTGAAGTTATCAATAATTTTAAAATTTGAAATTTTAATTTTTAATTACGATTATATTGACAGTATTACGCTAGCACATTGTGAAACCACCTACCTCAGCAAAGGTAATTAGCTGATTCTAATACCTACCTCAGCAAAGGTAATTAGCTGATCCTAATATCTGCTTGGGAAGCTGTTATCATTGTCCACCCCATGAATCCTGGTTTTACTTTAATGAAAGTCATGGTTTTGAGTACCACATATACTCACTTATAAATCAAGTCAAACTGCAAACAACAAAGATCCTGATTACTTTGTTCTACTGATTACTCCTAAAAAACTGCACAGACCCAGATATGCCAGTGCATTATGTGACAGTATGTATGGGTCTGTGCAGTTTGAAGCTGAACTTGACTTATAAATGAGTATATACAGTAATCTTGGACTGACAGCCAGCACTACAAATATAGCTCATGCATCAATAATTACTTTGATTAGCCACTACATGCGAGGCCTCACATAACAAACATGCAGTATGAAGTCCATACACCCAGTTCCTATAATTATTCACATGTACAGTGTATCTAACCTGCCAGGAGTAGTGTATTACAATAGAGTACTCCCCCTCTTGAACAGCCCCCTGACAAGAGGCCACCTGCTTCTTATGGCCAGAATCCCTTGGCACCGACGAGTTTGTGTTCAAAAGTACCCCTCAAGAATGGCCACCCCTCTAACGCGACCAGCGGCCAGCATATTAGTACAAAAAAATGTAAAATGTTTCCCTCACAAGCAACCACTTTTTATTTCAAATATATCCAGAACCAATAATTAATTCATATCGTGACGTAAGGTAAGTAGTCAGATTATCGTCGATACATGTCTTCCAATGTCAAGTTTCCATTACTGAAAGAAGTGTTGACTAAAGTACATGTAACACTAAGACTAATATTATATCACTGTCTATAAAAGCCAATGTTTGCAGGAAATGGGCTCAAAAATGTTATGATAGAATTTTGGGCTTCACACATCTGTCGAGTTATTCACTTTAATGATTACAACTGGACGTAACTGTCAAGATCATAACAGGGTCAGCATAGGCTAAAAATAGATTTTGTGCATTAACACACACAGAGAGAAATTAAGCTTGAACAAAACAGGGTACCAAACAAAGACTGAAAAATGTGACAACACATTTATTGCTTCCTTTATGAAGAAGGCATTTCGTCCACCCTACAAAGGTTTCAGCTGCATAATTAAATCGCATACAGTTAGTAAAATCCGAATAAATCATTACCAACCATTAACATGTCATCATGTAAACAGAGATGTATTATTTTAGAAGAAAGACGGTTATTCTACTTGACAACATCGGGTGAGGTGGGAAGGGGGACTTGCCAAACAATTTTATGTAGAAAAGACTTGAATGAAACAATTTTATGTTGAAAAGTCTCGAATAAACGTCGTAACTGATAAGGTTATTCAGCAGCAGTGGGAAAATGGAGCAAATGGAAGGAGAATTATGTATGTACCAAGATTTAGGCCTTAAATGATGTTTATGACTGGTTTTGCAGTGTGCATGACAACAACACCCACTCACATATCATGCTTACGCTAAGAATAAGAACTATTAATGTATATTCAGTTGAAATAAGTCTGTTATTATAACAAGAAGAACCTTTAATAATTAATGTTACTTTTAAACAAACATATTAAATGAAGATATTAAATGCTTTTAGGTATGAAGCTTTCTTACTACACACATTACATATACTTCTCACCAAAAATTTAGTCCCCCTCTAGAAAGGCCTCCTGTTTTATAAGGCCACTTTCCCGGTGCAGAAGGGGTGGCCAATTAAGAGGGGGACCACTGTACACAGTGAATAGTGATTTGTATGTTAGCACTGAATAAATATTTTGTTTACTACTTCCAACTGTAATGATCAGAAAAGACCTTTTGAGCAGACTTTGATGTATATAGGTCTAACATGGTTGAATCAATGTGATGAAAAACACAAACACTCAGCCCATTATAGTAAAGCAATAAACTTTGATTGCAAGTAGTAATAACAGAGATGCATCCAATTTTCCAGTTTCATGACTGGAAATAAACAGCACGCAAGAAATTAACATTTAACATGTTAAGAAAGCCACCAAGCATGAAATACAGGTCACAGAAACCACTTTTGGTAGAAAAAAGGATGTAAATTTTATCAATATACATCCAGCCACCAAGTTTCATGATTCTAGGTAGGTCGGTATGCATATAACGTGCCACAAACTAGTCATAAGCTATATACAAAAACTAAAGCCAGTACAAAATAAAATATAAAGTCACAGTAAATATCTGATACAAGAGTGCGTTAGTAACAGAGATGTTATTTATCATCAATTCCATGATTCAAGCATAGACAGTGCCTGAGAAATCAACAAAAAAACCACAACATTTTACTCGGGTCAGTGAAACATAAATTATAATTGAATCTCACCTACTGATTATTTCTTCAATGTAAGATGCCTCCCCTGATATCTGTGTTTCCTTGGTTGCTGTCTTACTGCCTAAATAATGGTGTTGTGTAACATGTTCCAAGGTTGACTAACATTGGAATGAGAAGTCAATTTTTCATGAATATCTCACACACCAGGCAGCCTATACTGACACATTTTTCTACAAACTTAAGTCATATTGCTTTAGTTGGATTTTCCTTACTTTGATGTCTTTTTCCTAATAAATTCAAATTCCGACAGAAGCAAAAACCCATGTTTTCAAGTCCCAATGACATATAATTCAGTGGACTGGAATGCGGTGGAAGCCAGGAATGCCAAAACTGGATTAGGTTGAAGTATTTTTCTTTAATGAAATGAATAAAAATATACTAAAAAATACTAAATAAAGTGTTTATATAGCTCTGTGTAATTCATTTTATCGTCCTTTTAACCAATTTTATTGAGGGCCTAGTACTCATCAAGTTTCATGACAGTATGTGTACATAGCAGATCCAGATATTTCATCAGGAAATTCATGTATTCAAGTTCCCCCATAACCACTACCAGCAGGATTGCTAATTGGTATACCAGAGGAGGGTTTATCTTCTCCCACTACTTTATTTCTTATTGAAACCCATATCTATGAAAATGAATAATAATGGACCCTTGGTAAAAATCAAATACTGGTGTAACAAATTAACATTTAACATCAATACTGCCACTGAAGTTAGAAATTTTTTTAAAATCTATTAAAAAGTTTTAATCTGTTACAAATTTGTCAAAGGAAAAGAAAAGGGAAGAAATAAAAAAACATACAATTTCACTGTATTTTATCATCAGACAGCATTTGCTTTGCTTATGTTAAGTATTTCTTTAGCATTCCTGTGGTTCTTAGTCAGTAGTTTCAAATCTACCATTATGTTGCTATTCTAGTCCTGAAGTTGGCCAAAATTTAAATTCAGAATATGAAATTTAAATTCAAACCTAAATCTACCTTTAAAACAAACATACTCACCAGAATATTGTAATGTGGCCCCTAAAAGGGAGTCTACAGATGAGCCCAAAATTCCATATAACCCTGCTAAGGGAACTATGGGCCACTGAACCGGTGAATTTTCTAAATGAGAAACATTGGTCAAAAACACCAGAGGTAAATAATAAGCCAGGCCCACAAGCAGTCCACCAATCAGACTACTGACTGTTCCTACAACAGACACACCTCCATTAGTTCCTGCAAACAAACAAAAGTAACAAAGAAAAAGAAGCACACAAGTAAATCTGAACGATACAAGTTTGACCACAGAAGTGACCCATTTATTTATGCAGATTTACAGATACAGTGATTCAGTCAGGTTTCAGAAAGAAGTGGACTAATGGTAATCAGTGGAACAATGGTGTGATCATAGAATGTCAACCTCATACTCAATGACATGTCATTTGCATCATCTATTTTACCTGTATTTACATGAAAAAAAAACAAATAAATTAACTTCTTTGCTTTAAGATTCTCCTATCTAATGCTTCTAACTTAGACCAACAAGTTGATCTCCACCTTTCATTTTTATTTATCTTACAGAACTGATTAAGTCGGATAAGTAAAAACTAGGCAATGAAACTTCTTGGTCTACTACCAACTACATAGTCATAACAGTGCAGGAAAAGTCAAGTCTTCAATTTTTTGCCTCAGTAACATTACAGTTATTAATCTTTTCAAAGTTTCAGCTTTCAAGCAATTTCTTGAATGTTTGTGAACATTTTTCTTTCTTGGTTCAAATCCATTATTTTGGAATCCAATTATTCATCTGCTACTTCATTAATCTTCTCTGAACTTTTGTGTATTTTAGCAGAGTGGACACTAAAGCCAGCATCTTTGTAGTCATTTTTATCAATTTCATGGCCTGAACATGATACTGGTGTAACAGATCAACATTCCACTGCTTCTTATCGTCCTTTTAGCAAAACTTTGCTGTCTTTGCAAATGCAAATAGCAATAAAACAAGATCACATCATGTACCTCAAGCCGTCTTACTTTTTGTATTTAGTGCAAAATGAACATCAAATAGAGGTGGAAATTACTTCAATTACTTCAATATATTACTTTAATTAGTTTCATATTTTCATTGAGGCTACAACAGTTTGGTAGCATGGCAAGCTTAATCTCAACATGATTATTTCCACACAATCTCAAGTTTCACCATATATGGAATTAGCTGGAGGTGGGGGCACAGATAGGTTAAACATAGCAATCAAAGCAGTTGGGAATGATTGCCTGATGGATTTTGTTTACTTTCATTTAAAAAAAACCCAATCAATCCAGAATTTAATAATTACTTGGTGCAGGTTATCAGATTTACGGTTTTAAAAAAATGAAACTATGCCTCATTAGTTTCTAATGCGCCTATTTTCACATGTTCAATCCCATTGTTTGCTGGATTTAATGTCTACTTTTGCAAAATTTCCAGAATGGTGTGACCTGGACAATACAATGGGGATATATTTTTGTTACCAATCTGACCTAAGAAAGTAGCATATTTGTTTGAAAAAATGCAAATAACTTTCCTATAAACTCCATGCAATATATATCCTTTGTTATGATGTCATGATGTGGGAAGAAATTTAAAACTTTTTCTGCAAAGCTGTATGTTACATACATAATAAAGATCACTGTAGACTAACCTTTTGTTTATTATAATTTTAAATATTAAGTACATAAGACACAATGTTAAAAAATGTATGGTTCTGGTTACATTAAAAAAATGATTTGGGTAGGTATAAACATACAAATTTTATTTTGTTTTGATTGGGGGGTTGGGGGGTTGGGCAGGGTCTTGATGGATTTAAATAAAGCATAAACTAGAAAAAAAGCATCACTGGCATCCTGAACTTAACCTTGATCATAGTTACACCCCTTGCTAATTTTTTTCTCCCCCAATTTGTTCCTTGCCACCACCACCCACCCACCTCCACGACTCCAAGTGTAGGGTTGGCAGGAAAAAATAGGGTTCCTGGGGTTTCCAGAACCACACATACTTTTTCATTTGGCCTAATAAAGATCACTTTAGACTAACCTTTTGGTACTTTTTCAAATGTTGTGATAAGTCTGGATGAAGACAGCCTACCAAAAACTGTTCCCATTTCTGAAGCAAAAGTGTCTCCACAACTACATGCTAATGATCCTAAAACAGCCATGGAAAGCCATGATGCATTATAGTCATGAGAAAAATTTATTAATTTCTCTGTGCAGCCAACATCTATCATGTAGATTATAGCAAACTCTGCAGCAACCCCACCATTACATAACACTTGAATCCAGTTTCGCTGTCCACCTGTGCAAAATATGTAATGTAGATTTGTTTACAAAGTCAAATATCTAAAATTGATATTTCCTCTAGCATCATAAATAACAAAAATATGACAATTTGTTTCCAACATAAAAATAAAAATATTTTTATAGTCAAGCATAAGTTATACAGATTCCCAGCAAGGCAGATTTTGTCTGGTAAATGATCAGTCTGAATTAAAGATTTACAATGTTTTATGAAATGGATGACTGAAAATAATCTTTAAATTTACAGAAGGCTCATTGTATGCTATCTGCTATGCACAAGAGAGTCAACTATACAGCACTGTGTGTAGAAGTAAATGTACAAAACCTGAATATGTTAACTGTGCCACACAAAAGAAATCATTATAAATATTTTATTACTGTACCAGAACTCTGAAACGCTATAAAAGTATCAATGAAAATCGAGATTAAGAAAAGAGTTGATGATTTTATGCCATATCAGTTTCTCTTAAGTGTGCAATGTTTGTCTACAATTTTCACTGCTGTTCCGTGTTATGAAAGCCCCAAAATTCTTCTCACAAGCAATGACTATACAACTTATAAATACAAAGAACACATCCTGGTTGATCTGAAATGTTAAAGACATTTTAATATGAATGTCATTTCTTTTCAATACTTAATTCAATGGGTAATAAAGATTATGTAAGTTTTAGAAAAGCTTTTCTAACTTTCATGATCTTAAATAATTTAGCAACAAAAAGTTTGTAAGGAACAGTGCAAGGAGTACACGGCTGAGTCCAAAACAATGATTGATATGCATCAATAGTTTGGACCTAGTATTTTGAGAGATCTTGAGCTTACTCGGATTAAGTGTTACGGAACAATTTATAAAATGATGTCAAACAAGCACTTCCTGTTTCTGCATGACAAACAACAAAAGAAATACCTATAAAAAGTTTAATCAGCAATCCTGAATTTATGACTGCATTGATTTTTACACTGTCACTGTGACATATTAATGAAATACAGTCCTCCCTGGTATCCCATGAACTTGCATCAGATCACTTCTGCATTATATGCCATCTTGACGTATCAGTCCCTAACAATCCACCTTTATTTGCTACTAAGGGAAACCTCCGTAGGATAAGTAGAACCCAACTAATGCATGACATCCAATCAAACCTATCAACTTGCTTACCTCCTACAGCAGAACAACTTGATAACTGCCTACATTCATTGCTTGACAAACATGCCCCAGCAACCAAATGCAGAGTATCAATTCAAAAGTGTTCTCCGTGGTATAGCAGTGTTAGGGACTAGCTTCGCACTGCTAAAAAGAGACCGCCCTCTCATTGCCTTTCCTCTATTAATGATCCTGGCGCTTGAGCAAGGAACTTGTTGCACTGCTAAAAGAGACTGCTGTAAAGCTGAAAGGCTTTGGCTTTCCGCCAGACTCACTATTCATAAGCAAATCTATGAAGCCGCTAAGAAGAATGTCACAAACATAGTCCATGCAGCGAAATCAGCCCACTACAGTACTAAGATCATGGAAAGTTCCAGTTGCAAAGAGCTATTCGAGATTACTAACAAGCTAATGTCAAGGAACAAATGTACACCACTTCCAACCACCTTCTCTCTAGTCGACCTTCCGGACCTGTTTGCAAATTTCTTCCGTGACAAAGTACAAACCATCAAAGATAAGCTTAACAACACAATTTCAATTGACTCGTCATCACCATACAGTTGCAATACAGAATTTCAGCAGCAACCGTTAGCAGCATTTAAACCTATGGATTTAGTATGTACAATCGTGATGAAGAGTGCACCAAAGTCATGTGAACTTGATCCAATTCCAATATCACTGCTGCTTGAGTGCTTAGATCCAATATTGCCTTCACTAACAGATGTCATTAATACCTCTCTCTCATCCAGGAAATTCCCATCATTTTTCAAAACTGCCATTGTCAAGCCTCTGTTGAAGAAACCAACACTCGACCATAATGATTTAAAGAACTACTGCCCAGTTTCTAATCTCCCATTCATGTCAAAAATCTTAGAAAAAGTTGTTCTATCCCAACTTGTATCTCATCTGAATTCAAACAGTCTTTTAGCAATGTACAGTCTGCATATCGCCCTTGCCACAGTACTGAAACTGCTCTTCTGAAAGTAGTCAATGACCTTCTCTCTGCTTTGGATGGCGGAAAGATTACAGTCCTCACTCTCCTTGACTTGTCTGCAGCATTTGACACTATAGACTATGATATATTACTTCACCGTCTCCAGCATGTATTTGGCATTCATGATACGGCCTTACTATGGTTCAAGTCCTACTTGGTCAACAGGACACAAATTGTGTCCGCAAATGGAAAACACTCCAGCCCAGTTGATCTATGCTGTGGTGTTCCACAGGGGTCTGTTCTTGGACCTGTTCTCTTCATTATATACACTCAGCCACTCTCAAGTGTCATAGATCATCATCCAGTGTCTCACCAATTGTATGCTGATGACACCCAAATATACAAACCTAGCCACCCAACTGAAGTTGAAGCTACCATCCAAGGCATAGAGAGGTGCATTTCCAATGTGAAATCATGGATGACATGTAACAAGCTGCAGATGAATGATGATAAAACTGAAGCCATTCTGATTACAACACAAAGACTTTCTCATTCACATCCTTTACCTCAGACAATAAATATCAGCAACAACAACATTAAATTCACACATACAGTATGAAACCTAGGTGTTACTCTTGACAGTACTCTCTCACTGCACCAACATGTCTTGAACATATGCAAGGCTGCATATCTTGAGCTGAGACGCATCAGCTCCATTCACAAGTATCTTTCAGATAATGCCACTAAAACACTTGCGTGTTTCTTAGTACTTTCAAGACTGGACTATTGTAACTCAATTCTGTCTGGTTCATCTACTCCAGAAACTTCAAAAAGTTCAAAACACAGCTTCTCAGATCATCCTTAGAGTTCCATGATCAGAGCATGCCTCCCCCCTGCTCTGTACCCTACACTGGCTATCCATTCGATCCAGAATTAAACACAAAATTTGTTCTCTGTGATACGTTTCACTGACCGGCTCCAGTCCAACATACCTATCTGACCTCACCCATGTGTACACACCAGCAAGATACTTACGCTCCTCTTCTGACACTCATATTCTCATTATTCCTACTATGAAAATGAAATCATATGGATGTTCTTTAGCATACCAGGGCCCAGCAACGTAGAACGAATTGCCTACTGAACTTAGACACAAAGACACAGTGATCTCATTCAAGAGCACTCTTAAAACCCACCTATTTCAACTGCAAGAACAGACTTAAAGACCTAATAATGTTTTCTTACCTTAAATATTTACAGCATGTTTTCTGTTTTCTAATTTCGTTGTGTTTGTTTTTATTTTTGTAATCATATCATTATATATGTTTTTTAAGTGTTGTCAAATGTTGTAAAGCGCTTAGAGCTTCTAAAGATTAGGCACTATACAAAGTCCTCATTATTACCGGTATTATTATTATTATTACTTTTGTTAATCTTTATTTATTAAATGAATGGAAGAAACCATTCATCTCAAATTTTTAAAAAATTATTTTACATCTTAGAGTGTTTTATCTACCCATACGTCATGTGTCAAATATACAGACTTTTCCGATCTGACACACAAAAATCATTGCCTGTATGTAAACTGACGCACCCCAATGTTATGTTTTGCTGATTTACAAAAAAAGGTTCGGTCTAAAAATCGTCGCCAGTACGTAAATTGACACACCTCAATATGATGTTTTGCTGGTTAACACAAAGTTAAGGTTTGGTCTAACTACTTTAATGGCTAGATTACAATTCTCTCAAACAGAGAAAACATGCGCACATCAGTTTCTTAATGTAATGTTATCATAATACAGAGGGTTACAACTGAATGTGGAGCCTGGAGCTGACCTTTTTTGACCAGTAACTATCACATCATTTGTAGCGACAGGATGTTAGAACCATATAATCACCACACCCAAAAAAGAGGGGGAAGATAGCACGTGATTTTAAAGTGATTCTCACGAGAAAGTATTATTTTGAGCACACTTTTGTCACGCAGTGAAACAACAATTTCTATTTGCTCAGTGCCTTGCATTGTTCCAAGATCTGTCAGCGTTCGACTGAAAATGGCGTCCAAGGCAAAAAATTTAAAATAGATCAGAAATAAATGAAATATCTTTTGGACCGCATTTATGACTGACCAATGATAACAGCATGGCTATTGAACCAGTGCAACCTTCATCATCCAAAGATGAGGTGATGGTTACTCGTAAGATAAAACGTAATTTGTGCAGCAGTGGTTGAAAACACAGTGGCCACATTTTCAAAAAGAAGTTAAAATCGAGTGAAGAATGTGACGGTGAAGACGTCTTTATGTTTTGCCATATATGTACAGAGGCTAGAAGAAACCTCCATGATCAAATATGCAAAAAACAATAACTTTCAGAATAGTACACTGGCAAGGCATGCTGGGTTGCCAGAACACAAACTGCTGATTAAAGGTCCACAACATCAGGCAGATTTGAATGCAGGTTTACAAAAACATTCTTCCGAGCAAGACATAGCAGTTAAAGTGCAACTTAAGTGTGTACACTGGCTGAGTGTTGAAGACATCCCTTCTTAAAATACAAATCTCGTTTTAATTTAATACACGACTTAACAGCTGAAGAAATTGATGCCATTGGCATTTTGAAGAATTCCGCCATTCAGTATGACTCGGCTACTACCTGTTCAGAGTTACTGGAGAGCCAATCAAACATTGTTGAGGGTAGTCTTATACGTGACCTGCAAAATTTGTCATTTGTGATAGCAATGGCAGATGAAAGCACTGATATAGCCAATAATAAACTCCTGGTCATATGAAACCATCAACAAGCTTTTTAATAAATACAGAATCTTCAGATGCTTCTGCAAAGAGAATTGCCTTATTGGCTTTAGTCACATTATATAACTAATATTTTTGTTGTGTATTTAAACAATATAATTATTTTTTAAACACTACCTAAAACTGATCATCGGCTTGAATAAGACTCATAGGATTGGATTTTGAGTCACAGTTTTTTGCCTTAATGAGTCAAATGACTTACATGAAGCCATTTGCAGATAAAACACTGATCTTAAAAATGTAATATATACCAATACAAAAATATAAACATCAACATAATTATCACAATACATACATATATCAGTAATTAAATTATTGTTTGGTGGGATTATTATTTTTTGGGGATCAGTTCTTTCATGATCTGCATGCACTACGTTCAATTGATTTAGTGGGGCAATTTCTGTGGCAGTTTCCACAATGCCAAAATACCAACCTTTCTGAATACAAAACAAATTGTTCTGGCATTGTAAAAGTTATTAAAGAAATGACAGAATGAGTTAATTGTATCCAATTAAATTTTTAGGAAAAAACTGCTGTCCAATATCAACATTTGGAAACCAACATTTTTTTTAAAAAGAAAAATAAATAGCTAAAACTTTCCTGGCATAAGACTAAGTGGCTTCTGCAGTGTGTGGGCTATGTTAACATCATTCTGTCTCTGATATGTTAGAGAAAATACACTTAGGAATTTAAATATGGCTTCCATTGTAAAGCATAGCCGAGTTAAAATGAATCAGCTATCAACAAAATATAGGCAGATGTTTCTGTCATATAAATCACATTGTTTTGGGTTGGGGGGTTTCACACGTGAATATGATTTCACGTACTTGGGGAATAAAAAATGTATAGAAATTAAATAGTTATAGTTCTTATAGTATAATTGTGCTTAATCAAGTGTAATTGTATATAATTGGGTGTAACTGATGCAATACTTTTTTGATCCATACTTATAGAATTTATCGCATAACTGCATGACACACAAGTCTGAGTTTCCTCCGACTCTTCCCCTCAAATTTTGATATTTGGATATCTATGTTGGGGTGTTCAAACCAATATAAATGTCCAAATATGAAAACTCTACACCCCAACGTAAATGTTCAAATATAAAAATGGGGCGGGAAGAGTCAGAGGATGCTCTGACAAGTCATATCAGTGTAGTGAATAACGAATTTGTATATTTAATAATTCCATGCATCTTCATCCTAATTTGTTTACCAAAAAAATAATACCTACAAAACTTCCTATTTATGTGTCTATCCAAAAAGAATGAAAACAAAGACCACATTTATATTTACTGGGCCTAATACACACTTGCTGCCCAAAAATTACTAATTAAAAACAAACCCCTCCCCAAACCTAGCTTGATTTTAAATGTAACTGAATAAAGAATCACAGAAAAATAATAAAGTTTTGCAAACATAAAAACGGTCTTAGTAATTTTCAAAAACTGTTTTCTTGTATGACCGATAGTTACACTGTAAGCAACGATGAGCCCATGTGGCACCCCACCAGACTCCCTTTTATCTCGATTAAAAAAAATCAGGGATAAAAATCAGGGATAATACATTTCTTGCATACACTAGATATGTTCCGATAATAATATTCACCCGTATCTAAATTCATTATAATGCATAGTTTTAGCTCTGTTGTAATGGCCAAAGTGGCATGAAGAACAGTAATTTTTGTTTCGGTAAAACCTTAGTCCTACAATGTAAGACGTATCACATGTTATTTATGTTTTAGTGCTTGATGCCCAAAAACAAATATCAGCGTCGAGGTCTTACAAGTAGGACTAGGTAAAACCTGTGACGTCTTCAACGGAGTCATAAGCGCACCTGAAACCGTATAGAAAACCTCCAGCAAGTGCAATTATTATTGGCCACCATGACTGAAATATTTTCTCTGGGTCTGGTAAACCTTCTGCAAACATCGGAGTTTGCTGATGTGCCATATTTTAATGTTAAAATTTTAGTTGATGAACTAACTCTACGTTCTATGTACTGCATAGGCACATGGCTTGCCACTAATTCAATCAAATTGACCTAGACGGATTCCCTTTCCCGTTTTAGAAAAGTGAAATAAATAAGTATACAGCTCCGCACAGAACCCAATACTAGTTACGTGATTTAGAATTGAATTAAATTTCTTTGATATGAAAATATAGAATACTGTTTGTTTGATACGAAAATATAGAATGTTATTTATTTTATACGAAAATATTGAATATTATTTGTAAAACAATTTGCGCTTCCAGTAGTTGATTTAAAAAATTAATACTCCAATTATATTATGTTAATATCATAAAACAATACAATTATATTATGTCGAGCCGGTTTAGCATTATTTGAAACATATGGTAAAAAAAGAACTATAATGTGTAAAATAGTTCCTTAGATATGTAAAAATAGCATGTAGGTGTTTCATCTTTATGAAAATAAGAATTATACTAAAACGGTTTGTCATGCTATATGCGACTCATGCATTTGAATCACTCCCCTGATAATAGTACCTGTAATTTAGAATTTTCAAAAGCCTTGTCGAATATGTATCTGTCTAGGGAATAACTATATTAATAAAAGATTTGTTACGAATATGTAATTTAATTACTTGTGTGTTAATTTTAAATTCTTTTTTATTTATTTTTGTGTCATTACATTATATTGTAATGATTATTTTCACGGGATTTGATATTTTTGAAAGAGATATTATGTTTATATAAAACGTAGTATGACTCACATAAGCACGATTTATCCTGCCGTGGTTTATCAATTAAGTAAACACTACGCAAAAACGATTGGTTATTGCCAAGGTAATTTTTTTGTTTTTTGGCCCCCGTGTAATTGCATTGTTTACTGCTCTATTAGATGATGAAATAGCCACGCGTTTCCTCGTGCGCGCCTGAAATGACGTCTTAGTTTAGTTTAAAAATACTCAGATCCCCGTGAAATATTTAGTCGTACAATATATCTTCAAGAAGAAGCATATATTTCTATTAGGTGCCGTAAAGAGTTGTATTTGTACATCTTTGGAGCTCGAGATGTTTTATCATAGATTACAGCTTGTTCAGAAGTTCATCTATTTTTTAGAATATAATAATTTATTCCCTGGAGAACTATACAAGTTACAAAGACATTCGATGGAAATTTATTCTAATTTGAAACATTACATGTTGTGGTTCAACGTGGAATTCTTGACATTCGTATAAAGACTTCACCTGACGTCATCATCCTCCATCTTGGAACGTCATCAAGATTCGAACCTGGATTCAGTTAAAACTATTTAATGATAGGACTTGTATTTTTTCAGTACTAGGATAAATGTTTGGATTGTCTTCACAAACTGTAAGTCCTATTTTTCTATTTTCACCCTTTTCACCGTGTTTTCTAGGGAAATAAATTATTTTTGTTAAAACTTACAAAGTTTGTTGGTTTCACTCTTTTCTTTTTGTTACTTTTGAACGAGCCCATATGTAACAGATTATACTGGGTTATATATAGTTATGGTGGCTTTTAAAATCTGAGTAGGGAGTTCCAGCTAAGGGTACTAGCGTGCGAAAACAAAAACGCGCGCGAGCGTTCGGGTAAGAGATTAAGTTTTTTTCACTAAATTGTGTGCTACTGCAACAGTAAAAGTCAGTTTCTTTACTAAATTTGCCGTAGTCTGGTTCCCTGCTTCGTATGCTCTCTGCGTTGCACTCCGTTATACTAAGTATAGCGAAATGTAACGCAGGGAGCATAACTAGCTTGCAGCAGAATACGTCTCGAGCAGAGGCTATGCGAAAACAAACTACCATGCAAACATTAATTATAGTACTAAATAAGCGTTATTGAATAGATATCTGGAGAAATTTCGATCAAATTAAAGTTACAGAAATAACGTAATGCTGTACTAAATGATCGATTATCCAATACCTAGGAATATACTCTTCTGCACCCACGCTATGCCATCAACATGCCCTTGGTTGGGGTGACCATCACCCTGTTATCTACTATCGAGCACTCAGTTATCTACTCTTTAGTACTTAGTGATGTACTCTCCAATACCCATAATGTTCTATCGGCTCAATGTTTTTGGAGCGACCATCACTTAGGTATTTACTATCCAGTATTCAGTGATCTACTATTTAACTCAAAGTTATCTACTATCCAAATGGGTGTTTTGGAGTGACCATTATCCAGCTATCTACTATCCCAACACCCTCACTATACCATGAAAACACCGCTTGGAGAGACCATTACACAGTTAGCCAAAATCCAGAACTCAACTATCAGCTAAATGGTTCCGTGCAATATTGCCCAATACCCACACCATACCCAGTGGCGTCACTAGGGTTGTTATCACCCAGTGCGGAAGCTCATGGTATCACCCCAATGGACCCCCTTCCTGTACAAAAATTAAAATTTTTTATTGACAGTCATGCGCGGTAACTCATAGTGTCACCTCCATGGACCTCCTTCCTGCACAAAAATTCAAAAATTTTATAGACAGTCATTTTGGTGTCACCACCTCTGATGGTGTCACCCGGTGCGGTCTGCACCCCTCTAGTGACGCCACTGACCTTACCATCAGCACGCCGTTATCCGAGTTCCTAAGATCCAGGTATTTACTATCCAGCACTTAGTGATCTACTACCCAACACCCAGTTATCGTCCATCCAATAAGGCGTTTCGAATGACTATCACCCAGTTATCCAATGTCAAGTAACTATCGATATATACTATTCGACGCCCGCACTATACCATCATTACACCATTTGGAGTGACCAGAATCCATTGATCTGCGCGAGATTGGAAACTGCAAAAAAAAAAAAAGTAAATAAAAAAATATTTTGAAACCTAGTGGAAGTTGTTACGACTCATTGGTCTTAAATAATGTAACAGTAAAGAGTAAAAACCAATAAGTTTTGTAAAATTCAACAAATACTTTATTTCCCAAGAAAACAATGTGAAAAATGCAGAAAGAACTTACGGTATTGTGAGTTAATCCCAAAAAATCCTATATTTTATAACACAAGTCCCAATGATTATAGTTCTGAATAAACTCTAGTGGTATTCCAAAATAAATCGAACCCTGGATGTGTTGATGTGCTTGTGATGGCCTGTGTCATAGTGATTTCACTTTTTTGTTGGATCACGATAATAATATCCTAGAATATGACTTTATTTGAATTTCACTTCAAATCCAAGAATCTGTTTCCAAGATCATTATTTTAGATGAGTCATTTGTATTTCCAGAGAATAACTTGAATCAGATAAGTTGAATAAATAAATTCCAGTCCAAATAAACACAAAAATAATTAACCTAAATGAAATACTGGACGCAACAATGATACAACTGATTCTGTTCAGATCTTACACAACGAATGAATAATTTCTACATCAACAGGATTATATAGTCGTCTACATGACTTTAGGTCACAGTTAGCATTTTCTTCAAAAAAAAATCTATTACCTAATGGAAAATTTCATTCCAGATCGGTCTAAATGTTTACAAAATAAATTCCTAGTTATAATTATAATGTTACTGAAATAATAATATATACAATGTTGTAAAACAAAACAGGTAGACCAGACATTTCATGGGGAATTTCCTGTTCTGGACTCAGACTGAAATAAATATGTTGTTTATGAAACCAAAATCAATTATTTAGGTCAGGTAGAAAATGAACATTGTTTTTAACAAGGTCAAGTCCAGAATATATAATTATCTAAATCATATAATGAAAATATTATTTAAAAAAAAAAACAACAAAAAACCCACTTAACCAGTTGTAATAACGAACATGACTCAAACTCAAAACCAGTCAATAATTTTTCCATTCATCGTCGACTCGTGTTGAAGAGTAAAGAAAAATGGCAGACCTTTGCAAGATGGGCAAACTAATAGAAACTGTCAGCTTCATAGAAAGTGTTCAGCACCTCCTCGGTCGGGTGCGGGGGATGGATTGTTACCCCTACACATGACACTTGAAGAAGGAAATCATCTCTTTGGTAGTTACTAAACAGTAGTGTAGTGGAATAGAATAGCGACAATGGGAAAATACATTACAGACCCCACCCACCCACCCACCCCGGGACCATATGGCTCCACGATTTATAGGCCCAAAAAATCAGCCTGGGACCGTATAGCTCCAATGGGAATTTTGTATAGCGACTAGCACACGCTGGGACTGTATAGCGACAAGAGGAATGGAATAGGTAGGGTGACGTCACGGTACTGGACACTGGCAACAATGTAGCAATGTAGTACCGTGACGTCATGCCACCTGTGTCATTTCTATGGACAAACACGAATTAGTCGCGTTCGTGTTTTAGTAGAGTAGGGTTTTAAATTTTTTTAAGAAAGAAAGAATAAATCTTTTCGAGGCAATGGAGTGGCCCTGAAAAGGGCCTTTGGGTTTTTCTTCTATTGTCTCCATTTTTTCCACCAGCTCTTCACTTTTCCAATAATTCCCTTTTTCGTCTTTTTCTTTTCTTCGTCTGGAATCCAGTCAGGATGTTCCATCTCTCTAAACTTTTCCTGTACCTTTATCCAGTTTTGATTTAGTCTGTCAAAGTCCTCTTTCTTTTTTTGGTTTTCCTTCTCCTTTCTCTCTTTTGTCCAGGTGTCTTTGATTTTCGTTACCTCTTCTTTCATCACTTTTCTCATGAGGTCTTCAGATTTCCTTAATTTCTCTAATCCCCAGAGGACAAAAGACCACTCCGTAAAATTGGCTTGCTCTTCTAAAAGCACCACACTTGGATGACATTATCAAGTGCGTCTTTCAATGTCCCCACTCTCACATATTTACGATGGATGAAGCCTCTTATTTTGTTCACCTCCTCTTCTATCATCCCTGCCACCTGATCCTTGGCTACTTTCAGGCTAATGACTTGACTGGTCACAAAGCCTCGGCTGTCTGGATAATTCCATTCCTGTTCTAGCCTTTCCACCACGTAGGCTGCATCCATCATCCAAAAATAACTGTCTCTTAACTCGTTAAACAAATTCGTTTTTTCTTTTGAAGTTGTTGACTAGTCAACGTGGGTAGCCAGACTGAGGAGCGTTCCGCATTATATACGTCAAGCACGAACGTGAACAAAAACATCCCTTACACTCACTTCACATATGATATACTATTCACACCAACGAACGAGAAAGCATAAAACACACACCTATTTACTATCCACACCAACGAACGAGAAAGCATAAAACACAAACCTATTTACTATCCACACCAACGAACGAGAAAGCATAAAACACACAAATATGCTATCCTCACCAACGAACAAGAAAGCATAAAACACACACCTATTTACTATCCTCACCAACGAAGGAGAAAGCATAAAACACACACCTATTTACTATCCTCACCAACGAAGGAGAAAGCATAAAACACACACCTATTTACTATCCTCACCAACGAACCCGAACGCGAACGCAAAACACACACACACACACACGCACAGACAACAGTAAAGGAATGAGTGTTTGTGGTCACACTACTCTACATTCACACCAATTGGCAACTTGAATTATTATCTCTTTTCTAGAGATCTGGTTAGCCCTGAGAAGGGCTGTTTTTTTTCTTGAACTCCAATTGCACCTGGTTAATGCTGGCACCTCCCAGGGCGGGCACCACACACACGACGACGACTCCAATCTTGCTCCCAATTGACACGTGTGGTTGGGAGTGCAGAGGGAGCTTGAGTGGCCTCATCATTCCAGTTTTCAGTCTGAGGGATAGAGAAGACTTGTTCTCTCTGTCTTCTCCTATGCCAGACCCGGGGATGGTGAGGTCTCTGCGGCTCCCACTCTTGCCACTGTCTCTCCAATTCCTGCTCCCAATTTTCAATTTGAGGGACAGCGTCTCTCGGTCGTTGTAGTGCTGGTAATGGTTGTGGTACTGGTAGTGGCTGCGGTGCTGGTCCTGGTTGTGGAGGCGTCCACACCTCAGGTTTCACCTCACACTGAGGTCTCATGAAAAGGTGAGGCAGGATCCTTTCCTCCTTCTCTTTCTTCTTTTTCATCTCTTCCTCCTCTTTAATTCTTTCTTCCTCCGCTATGGCCTCCATAGCCAGTTCATCTAAAAGGCGCCTGGCATATTCCAGGTGCATTTGGAGTTCTAAAAGCTTAGCAAGTCTACTATTTATTTTTAATGTTGACGAGTCAACGATGGGTAGTTAGACAGACGATCGCGTCACATTATATACTTGAAGCACGGACGTGAAGGTAAACATCCGACACCCAAATTTACCATCACATCAAACGCGCGGACCTAAAAGAAGCACTCACGTTGACTTTTTACTTTTTTACTTACAAACACAGACATGCACGATTTGACAAGACAGAGAAAACAAAAGGTGAATTTTTTTTTTTACTGACAAAAGAAATGAAGTGCTTATAGACACACTTCTATTTATTTTTAAAATTTTAAAAGTTTTGGCAATTGAATTAGTATGTCTTTTCGAGAGTATTGGGTAGCCCTGAAAAGGGCTGTTTTTTTTTGTGTGTTAACGGGAGTAATGGCAATCTTTTTTACTGTCTAAGATTGCGTCCCCGTCTGGCGGCAGGCTTTCCTATACGATACGGTCTGCTTCTGCGGAAAGAGAAGGAGAATTCTTTGGTGTCCACACGGCAGTCCACAAAAATCTCTGTCTGGTTCTTGCTGTTGCTGCTGTTGTTGCTGCTGTTGTTCTTCTCTCTGCTTCTTCTAAAGTCTGTACTTCTCAGTCCATTCTTCTTGTTCTTTCTTAATTTCCTCTCTGAAGACCTCTTCTATTAGGTCTTGGGCTATAGCTAACATCCTGACATTCTCTATCTCTTCAGGTTTAGGTATCAGGTTTAGCCTGACACGATGTAAACTGACGTAAGCTTCGTTCAGCTGGGCTAGTCTGGAAGGCAAGTTAATAGGTAGACGAGTCAACCATGGATGGCCAAACTGGAGAACAACCCGCTTTATATGGTTCAAACGCGGACGCGATAGAAAACATCCCTACTCAGTTTTAGTGTCGGAACGCTATGATAGCTCATGTCATGGTGAGGGATAGAGAGAAAGTCAAAGAGCATATATTCAGTGTTTTTTGAAAACAAACGACAGACACATTTTTTTTTCAAAACACAACATTTTTTATTCAATTAACAAGTAACAAGTAATTCAAACAAATTATTTTTGACAAGGTTGACAACGTTGTGAAATCATGTGAGATTTCCATTGATGGAAGTCATGAGGCCACTGATGTACACTATGTTTCCTAGCTAAAGTCAAAAGATAGCCATAATGGTCGCAAAACTATCGATCTACTTTCTCATCGTTTCTAGAAGATTGACGATCAAAATAAGTCACTAAATGTTCTAAACGATATCCAAGACTGCGTTGATGAAGAAAATACACACAATATTGTCCACACACCATGGAATCTGTGCTTTGTAATTTCACATTATTGTATCATGTCGTCTGGGCATTTCTTCTCATAAAGTCAATGATATCGTCTTCCAAAGGGGGTAATCCATACGAATCAAAATACTCCAAACAATTCTCTTGACGGAAGTAGACGGCAACCCAGTGAGTTCCTGGGAGATGACTTTCGTCCATATTGATGACATAAGCTTGATGGTCTTGAGGTTTGCGATGAGGTAGTTCATCTTTAGCGCACAGGACAGGATTCCAAGAAGCAGTATACGAACTGTTGTTCAAAAGGTAATAAAGTTCCCAGGTATCCATTTTTTTTTGTTGTGTTGTTTTTTTATTCACAGGTGATGATAAGTCATCAATTCAATTCTGACTTTTTGCCTGAAACGATCTGACAAGTAAACGCCTATTAGCTCCGTCCTCGCACCCTGAGCCAAGAGAGATTTGATGCGACGGATCTCTAGAGCAGTCAATGGAGGACAGGAATGATCACGCAAGCCTTTATACCACTCATGAAACACTGCTTCTTCCGAGATGAGACCCCAAGCGTCGTCCAGATACTCGTCCAATTTTTCTTCTTGACTCATCATCAGACATTTATCGTGTTCAGTTTGACTGGGGTGATCGTTTTGATATCCATAGCAATCTTTCCTGATCAATTCTGTAATTGTATTCGCCAGGTGTTTAGCAAAACAGGACACTAAATGTTGTTCTTGTTCTGGCCATCTGGACTTGACTACCTCGTCCTCTTTGTCTTGGTCTTGGGGTTCTGTTTTCACGCTATCCTCCCATTCCATGTCCAAAGATTCTCCACTGTTCAGTGAGGGATAGGAGTCTTCCATTGTGTCTAATAGTCTAGAATGACTTCTATCAAACTGTTGATTTCTATGGTATTATCGAATTCAGCATACAGGATGACGTTGACCGTCTCGGTGAGAGCTTCTGCAAACTGAAGTTCCACACGCAGTTGACCGGATTTTATAGGGTGGAAATGTCCCTCGTCGCTGCCTTGGTTTGGAGTGAAATCAAAGGCCCACAAAGTGTAACCTCCGACATAATCTTCGTAAGAAATACCGTGACTGGCGTTGGTTTCTAGTTGCCCCGTAGCTTCGTACAGGGACAAGTACGATCTCAAGTAATTCTTCTGGGCAAAGTTAGGTTCGAAGGGTCTGGTACACAAAGTCTTGCCATCGCGACTGACTTCGATCTTGGACACTCTGTAGTGCTTAAACTGGAAAGGATTTTGATCGTGGGCTCCGTTGAGGGCAGCATTACTGATGATGCCAACGATTAAACGTTTGGGTAACTGTCCTTGGAACAGATGATCTTCGATCTTGGATCGGAGTCCAGCAGCAATGGTGACTGCTTTCACTTCTACGCGTCGTATCGGATACTTGGCGGTTGATCTGCTCAATGTGTGACTGATGTCGTTTCCCGCTTTGGGTAACACTTCTACGCGACGCACGTAAAGTCTGGCTTCCTGGATGATGGTTTTGTACTCGTTGGCATGAGTCATCAAATGGAAAGCGACACTGCTGCGATTGAGTCTCAGGCGAATATCCACTCTGTTCAGCAAATACTTGTCTTGCAACCACATGTCCAAATGCAAACGATCCATCAGTTCTAAATTACGACCTTGAAAGATTTTCCTTCGACGGTTGTTAAAACTCACATTGTGAGGATTGTCATCGGCTGTCAGGACTGTGTCGTTAAACGTGTCTTCACCTACGGTGTCAGGTTTCCAAAGTACGCAAGCATCCAGATGAGTGTTCTTGGCCTCTTTTCCGTACGTCAAGTTATTCTCTAGGTACGCTCGGTAAGGGTAAGTATCCATGCTACTGCTGACCAGTTTGTTATTCAAGTACAAATCCACTTCGCTGAACAAGAAATGCATGAAATTGTTGATGGGAGCTACTCTGGCATCGGCTCCCGGATTGGTGTTGTCGGTTTTGATTACTTTCAGTTTCAGGTGCAAGTAACTGCTATTCAGATCGAGATAATCTTCCAGCTGTCCTTTGATTTCAAACTCGATGGGAGCTGAATCCGTCAAAGAGGAGACGGGATGAAATTCGACCCATTGGGATTCTTGCATCGTCATCATGGTGGGTGGCATGGCAAACAGATCCAGTTGCGACTTGGAACAAGCACAAGACTCTCGGTGCATCATTTTTCTTTTTTTTTAATAATCAAAAACGTCTAACTCTCGGACGGTTTTTCTTTTCTTAGACTTTCTAGCTCTAGGGGTGTGAAGTCCTCTCAAGGGGTGTTTTCGTCGTCTTTTTCTTCCTTATCCTTGCTGTGGCGTCAGGGAAGCAGGAATGCCTGACTTGGCATTGCCCAGGGCATTTATAGGAGTTTCTCGCCGACCCAAAATGTCTTTGCCCGTTTGAAGCAAGACATTTTTGCCCGCTCTCAAGAAAGCTTCTTTGGGGTTTTGTTTGTCAATGATGACATTTTGGAGAAATTCTTTACCTTGCGTCAACGCGGCATCTTTTAAGGCGTGCAATCCCCGTGTCACCATCAGTTTCAAAACGGGAACCACTGTACGAAAGGCCGATTTGAGCATATCACCTAAACCATGTCCTCGCTGTCGAGCGACTCCTTGGTACACAGGATACATGACTGACAAAAAGTTAGAATAATCGTTTTCGAAAATGGAGTTTCACTGTGACTTTCCCTTTGGTGAATGGAATATTTTGTCCCAGATCTCCTTTTATAGTAATGTTGACAGTGTCGAAATACGACTTACTGACGGACAAATAGTGAGGATGTACAAATTCGCGGTGAACGTGATAGGTGTTTCCACCTTCCTCGTCAGCAGCCGTGGCAGAATCCACTTTGAAAGTAATGACACGCAGTAACGGTACGGAAGTGTGTCCCACCACGTTGTGCTCCACCACATCGGAGTATACAAAAATCAAATTGAGTCCTTGGTTCATTTCTACAGGGTATCTAAAATATCTTCCAAAATCTGAGTTACCGGTCACGGCCGGTATTTCGTTTGCAATCTTGATCAACTTAGTGTCTCCACCCAAAATGTCATACAATTCAGGACAAAATGTAATGGCCAATACTTTGTCCTCTGAAAATTTGATGAGTAGGCGATGAGATATTTTGTGGTACTCGATCGTGACACTTTTTCTGGCTTTCTCCAAGACTTTACCAAACATGAAATTGAACCTGTCAGCAATGGTGTTTACCAAATGTTGACCACTAAAATAATAGCCTGAGGAAATTTTCAACAGATGAGTGGTTCGTTTAGTTTTGGGGTCTTGTGATTTCATAGAGTCAGCTACAGTGCTACGTTCATCCAAGACTTGTTGCACTTGTTCGTCATGAGCTTCTACCGTCAAAGTGTTTTGATTTTCAACGATGTTATTGATTTGTGTAGGGTGAATCATTTCCACTAAAGCCACTTCCCAATGGCCTTCGTGATCCAATTGGATGGCCTGAGGTAATCTGGCCGTGTAACAGCATAAGGTGTTATTGGGAAACACCTCCATGGAACTGTCACTGGGTAACGTTAAGTAAAATTGGTTGTTCATAATTCCAGTTTTCTAGTGTCCGAGGAGTCACTGGAAGTTAGAGGAGTGTCTAAAAGAGGATGGTTAGGGTGACTGTTCGAACTAACGTTGGACACAAGACTCCCGTTGTTGTTGTTTCCGTTAGAGGAATATTTCAGAGACGGATTGGGAAGAAGGTAACCAATGCAACTGCTAAGTAAAATAGTCCACAATTGTTTGTCTCCTTGTTGCAAACTCAAATTGGCAATGGCAGCACCACAAAGATTTGGCAGAAAAAGACGATTTGCGTTTTAGGCACACGTTCTCCACACCACACCCACAATGGTTGCTTTTGTAGATCTTGCAGAGAAGAACTGGGGGAAGGAGTGGTTACTGCAGTAGCTGAGGCTGTGTTGAAGGGCATGACGGTCACTTCTTTTTATAGTCGATGAGTTGCGAAGCGTGGATCCAAGAGTCAAAACTGGGAGGATATCCTTTCCAACGTACTTTGACTTCTTTGACACGTCGTTTTCCCACTTTACGAGTTCTTCGATCGAGAATGCTTTCGATCTCGTACACGTCGTCTTCTTTTTTGGTCACACGTTGTAACTCGGGCAAGTAAAACGTTCCTTTTAACACTTCCCCGTTCATGTCTTCCAATTTATAGACGGGAGGATGACGGCCACGCACACGTTCGGTGACACGAAACAATTCGGTAGTCTAGTTGGGTAAGTAACCTTTGTCGAAAGTGCGATTGCTTTTGCCAATGCGTACCCAATCTCCTGATGCCAACACTCCACCTTTATTGGGGACAGTCACTGTCGGGGACTTACCAAACAGGCGCTCGAAGACGGTCACTTCGTTGTCGGGAATCACTTCTTGGGGGTCACGTCCGATGCTCCGATGGTAAGATTGATTGTACGATTGGACGAGGTGTGGCAAGACGTCGATGTACTTGAGAGTGTGTTGATGCGTAAAATATTTCCACATACGTTCTTTCAAGGTACGTTGAAAACGTTCCACGATGCTGGCTTTGGTTTTGGGATTCTCAGTGGTGAAAAAATGTACGTCACGTTTCTTCAATTCTTTTTGGAAAGCTTGGTTCAGAAATTCGGTGCCTTTATCAGTTTGCCATCGAAGAGGGTGACGCCTGCTTTATTTCAACACCAGTTGGAGGGCTCGCACTAACTCACTGCTCGATTTGGAAGTCAATGGTACGACCCAGGCAAATTTGGAAAAGACGTCGATGACACAAAATAAATATTTGTAGCCACGATTGTAGGTGGCCAAATGAGAGACATCGGCTAAATCGGCTTGCCATTGGTGATCAATACCCTCTACTTGGGTGCGACTTCTGGAAAATTTTCGTCGAATGGGTTTGTGTAAGGTGTACGTGGCTTGTTCTTGTAACCAGCGTTGCACATGAGGTAAACGGATACTTTTCAGTCGAATTTTGGCAGCACGATACAATTTCTGAACTCCTCCGTAACCTGCGGAATGGGCTGGATCGTAGTAAATGCTGGCTAACACCTTCTCCATTTTTTAATAAGTGATCCAATCTTCACTGATGCTACTCTTGTCTTTCTGTAGCATTTTCATGGATTGTAATGCTTTGCGTGTCCGACGGACAATAGGTGTTGAGGAGGAGGAGGAGGAGGACAGTGTTTGAACAGGGGTAATCAGTTCTTGTTTCACTTCTGTCTTGGCTTTGTTTTCTCTTCTGAGGAAGAAGGAGTAGCCATCATCTTTTTAATCCAACCAATTCTGGATGTAGGTAGTGTTGTTAACTTGCGTACTTTTTCTGGTGGAGTTTGAAACTCTTCTTCTTTTTCTGTCTTGATCACTGCGACAAGCGGTAGTGGACTTTCTCTCTTGACCATTGGAGGTGGTAGTGGTGGTGATGGACTTTTCATCAAGTCCTTAAAATCTTTCAGAGTGGGTTGAGCTGTTTCGTCTAAAGCTTTTTGGTGAAAGAGTTTCAGTCGTTGCAACAATTGACCGTACCGTTGCGATTTTTCCGTTTCTGACAAATCGCTGGGATCCATCAACGATTGCAATTCGTGTTGTAACTGAGACATCTCGGTCAAATGAGGATTGGGAGGTAAATGTGGGGTTCGTTGTTCTTGCGAACGATGGTATTCCATCCATCGTTTGTAAGGGACTAAAGCTGGTTTTCGTCCTTCCATGAGATTTCAAGGATCACGTCTGAGATCTTTTGATTTCAGAGGTCCCTTTTATCTTCTTGGTCTTTTATCTTGGAATTAGGGCGGGTATAATATGTCCCATTGCACTCAGTATAGGTTTCGCTACATTGGTAATAAGTCCTAACAGGGGTAAAAATCCTCCACGTTGCACCAACATCTTTTTCTTTTGACGAATGGGTATTTTCTTTTGGACCATTTGGCGAAGAACGTGTCGATGTTTGGCTAAGCATTCTTTCTGGTGTTTAGACAAAGGTATCGTGCCTTTCAAGACATTCAGACAACATTCGCACACGGTATCGATGACATCTTTGGAGACAGTTTGAATGAGTTGTTTTCGCATGGGTGGAGGAGCTTTGGACAGGACAGACAGCATGTCCCAATGTTTGACTAAACGAGGAGGCAGTCCTTTCCTTTTCTTTCCTTTGGGAATAGAAGAAGGATATCTTTTTTTGGGTGATATCTTTGTTTGTTGATTCCGGGACACACACCAAAAATACACTAACGTCCATGACTTGTCACACGGTCTTTTATCCTTTTTGCGGGGATTATCGCTTCGTCATAAAGGTGACGATGTGCTTTCCAAAATCGCCAAAGAATCCTCCTCTTTGACGGCTCCTCTTTTTCTTTGGACGAGTGTGTCTTTTCTGGGGGTGACGTCGATGTTTGGCTAAGCGTTTTCTTCGCATGACGAGACTGTCTTTTTCTTTTTCCTTTCTGGGCAGGAGAACGACGATGAGGTGACATCTTTTGGTGCACAACATACACTGACATCCATGGCTCGACATGCGTCTTTTTATCTTATTTTTTTTTTTGGAGCCTGTCCTTTACCCTTGTGACAAAATTATCGGCTATCTTATCGAATTCAAGGAAAGGGCCAAAGAAACCTCCCTTTTGGTGGCTTCTCCTTTTCTTTGGACGAGTGTGTCTTTTCAGAGGGTGTCGCCGATGTTTGACTAAGCGCTTTTTAGGATGACGTGACTGTCTTTTTCGTTTTCCTTTTCCTTTTTGGACCGAAGAAGAAGAACGACGATGGTAACGGTGTACACTTCTTGGAGGGGACATCTTTGGACGTGCAGCAGCACAAAAACACTGATCCGTATTGTTTGCCTCGGGTCTTTTTTTATACTGGAATGTGTCGCCACTGATTGTCTTTACGTCGTATCAACTTGATGACAGGCAACACACGTCGTGGAGGAGTTCGCAACGGACTAAATCGGGACAGTTCTTGCTTGGACAAATCCAGTAAACTCTGTAACACACCCGTTCTCTCTTGGACTTTGATTTTGGGGGCAGGTACTTTGTGAGCAGCGGCCACTACCGCTAAAGAGGAAGAGGGTGTCACCGCTGGAGGAGAAGTTTTTGGAGACACTCTCTTGCGAGAGTAATGAGCATTGAGACTGATGGTACGATGGGCTTTACTTTGTTGAAACAAATTTTGGGTGATGTAAATGACACTGGCATTACGATGATGCTCTTTGCGCGTAAACCACAGTTTAATTTCTTCTTCGTCTTCTCCTAACATGTCGTCAAAAATAACCAAATGAGTTTGACTAGGGTCAGACACGATCCCGTCGTCTTCGCCAGGAATGCCTTCCACAAAGACGATGGAATCGCCTTGACTTTCTCGCAGAAGGCTGTACGCCGATTACCACTCTTTGTAACACCACACGATGCGTTGAGGGGGACGATCGATCAAATGATGTTTATGTTCGACCAAACGTTTGAAAAATTCGGTTTTGCCTGAACCGCTTGGTCCGGCAATGAGCATGTTAAAGGTATGGCGAAGATACAAGGCCTCCCAATTAGTCCGATCTACGTGTTCGTCAATGACTTTGACAGTGGAGGAAGAGGGAGCAGAGACAGTAGAGGTAGCCATAGTAGTGTAAGAAATGTCACTTTTAACACGAAGACAGACAAGACAAGAGTTTTTATACTTTTTTCAGGACACGTTTGTTGTCATCTTTAAAAGTGAACAACACGAAAGACAAAAACACATAAAAGCCAAATGGTTAAGTACATGAATAAAAGAAACATCAAAACGATCATAGTGGAATATAAACAAGTCTCTGTACAACATTTGTGATGATCGAGAGGTGAAATCGTAGGGGTACTGTGTAATGTTCTGAGAGTCTCTACACTCCTTGGCAAAATCACACAAGAGTCCTCCCGGAATGGCCTTTCATGAATGTCGATCACGGTCCTGTCCTGAAGAGAGTGGTTTTCCTCGGTCACGACTTCTTCTTCTTCTTCTTCTGGCACTGCCACTAACACTGGTTTAAAGTTACTTTTTTCACGGAACGTTTTAATTTTTTAGGATTACAAATCTTTTGCATAGTGTGGCACTTCTTTTGTCCATGCCTCAAACCCCCAACTTTTCCAGTCACGTACATCTTTCCAGTGAGGGTGTAAGTCACAAGCTACACACACGTCGTCGTGCACATCTTCAGTGCCTAAAAGTTGACGAATCTTGTTTTCCCGTAGAGGTTGAGAAGTATCATGATGAAAGCGCAAAGCTTTGAGCAGAATGAGTCTCTCGTGTACATTTAAAGAGACCACTTTCATGTTTTTTGGATGGTAGGTACTGTTCGTAAAGAGTCCACAAGGAATAGGCTGGTAAACGAAATCCCAGAAAGCAAGTCACTAAGACACACACTACACGTCGACCCCAATTCAATGGACACAGTTCTCGTAATAGACGATCGTAAATCTCTACCGTTTCAATAGTGTCATTGATTTCCTTCCACGAAATCTGTTGTATCACGAATGATAAAGGTCGTGGCATGGTAGTCCGTTTTTATACCCTCTTTAGTGTCAGGTAATAAGTGTACTTTTTGAACAGCCTCGATTTCATTTTAGTTCCATACCAAAAAAGTTTAGTCACTAACTCACACATCACACGTCGCACAGAAGTTTCCTCTTGAACTAGAAAGAATTGTTCTTGTAAAGATTTGTTGAAATCCTCTAACTCGTCCGTTGGAATTCGGTGTCCTAATATCACCTTGTAAGTTGAATGAGTGGTATCCAAAAATTTATGAATTTCACGCGATTCATCAATGTCTGACCACTGGAACACTTTCATCAGAATCAGTCTTCTTATAGCATTTAGGCACCAGTGGTTCCAACATCGGTGACATAACGGATGCAATGGTTCTTTGCGTTTCACTTGTATTTTGACGAACTCACGGTAAATGCGTTCTCTCAATTCCACAGGCAAACCACAAATGTTCTCTTGTAAAGTATCCATAACCATGTCAGTCAAACACTTCTCCTAGAGCGAAAGTAATGGACAAAGTGAGTAATTTCTGGCCACTGCCATTCCAGGAAACGGTCAAGAATGTCAATAAAATCTTCAAATGTAAATGGCCTAAAGCGAAATAGTAGAACGAACGCACCCTTGATCCAGAGAAATTGGACTTGTTTGTTGACTTTTGTCAATTTCCTCTTGTGAATTTCTCGACACAAAAGTTCTACAGTCACAAATTGAGATTTGGCTCTGCCAAGTCCCTGCCAAATGTCCCTGTAGATCTTCTCTTGCAATTCGTTTGGTAATCTTTGAAGATTATTTTTTACATGGGGTTTAAACACTTGTCTAGGGGTTGTCCAACGTTTGACTCCTAACCAATCAGCTGGTTTCTTACATGACATGGTATGCCCACTTCAATGACGAGGTCCCACTAAAGGTAGGTAGTGACAATCTGGAGACCATCGAGCATGTTCCAGGTAAGCGCAATCTTTCTTCTCCCACTCATCAAGTGACACACCACAACTAAAGCACTTGACTTTATCCCCTTCGCCCAAGTAGATAAATCCAGCTCTAGCTAATTCTTCAGGGGTAGGTCCTCCCAGATATTTTGGCCATTTTCCTTGGAAGGTTTGGATCCGACTTTTATAGTCACAGTATTCTGGCAAACGCACAGGGAACGAATATTCGTCTTTCACAGGTTCATTTCGATGAGGGTACGGTGAAATATGTAGGAGCTGCTCAGTTTTACATGACATCCGTAGGGTGGTAGCCGCATGGTTTCATTAGGATGACATCCACCATGAAAACCAGTAAAGTGAAAAGGTGTACGATAACGAGTGGCATCGCTTTCGCATCCATCAGGTTTGACACGCACAGCATCACTTTCCATAGTAGGTATGGTAGTAGTAGTAGTTATAGCAAAGTTCCCATGATGATGTGGTACTGAATCGCTAAGGTCATAGCGTACGGCATCCCTGTCATCGCAAGGCACAGCATCGTACTCGAGTTTACTCTTGCTGGATACTTGCTGTTTGAAAGGATTCATTTTTTCTCGCTTGGCGTTTGTAGTGACAATGAACTATCAGTCTTGAATGTTGTCCCTTTTTATATGCTCGCCAATATCAGTGTGACCGTACGGTAAAGTAAAGTGATTGGGAAGCCGTACTCGCTTCTGGTACACGATTTGATAGACTTTTTCCAAGGGTCGGCTAACGATTTGGTGTGTGGGTAAACGTACAATCTTGTGCGGTTCGTGGGTGGTCACTTTAAAATTTCCATCCTCTCCAGACTGCAAGGCTTCTTTCAAGACGCCAAAGTTTACCAGTTGACTGGTGCGATAATTGAGAGTCAATCCTTTCACTTTGCACTCCGTGTACACTTCTCCTTGTGGGTTACGGTATTCGTAGCCGTAATTTTTGGGACCGCCACTTGCAAAACTTAGAATCTTGTCGTCGGGATGCTCGTCCGTCCAGGCTCCTAAACGGTCTCCTTCGATGACAGGGTGAGGTTGACCCAGGCGATCGATGTAGATGCAACTGTCCGTGTCAAAATACAGCACACGATCTCCTAATAGTTCTAAAGCTTCGTACAGTTTTAAGCGAGCATGGGCTGTCACGTAAGCCGCAATGATGACATTTCCAAATTCGTCGGCTTCTACAAAGTCCAGTTCTTCTTCGTAATTGACTAAGATCAAGTCTTCACGAAGGACGTCCACGTGTTTCATGTATTTGGTTTTGTCGTGAATCATCTGGAAGTGGCGATAAGGTTTTGTCAAATACTCCGTTTTGGGTAAACACGGTCGTTGTGCCATTTTACCCCACAAACAATTCAACATCACTTTGGCAAACGATCGCCTTCCTTCGTTTTTCTCGATGTGGTCAAAAGGCAAGTCTTCCTGCTCCCAGTATTTCTCTTTGAATTTCTTTTTGTCTTCGGGAATGTGGCAGCAGGAAGGATAACAGCTAGCTTCTTGTTTCAGTTTCAAAAAGGCATTCACGTAGTCTGCAAAAATGCCTTTCTGAGTCTCGTCGCCCTTGTGGTATTTTTCTGTCTTGGGAAAGTGGTAAATTTCGTACACTTCTAACAGTTGGTATCCCAAGTCCAGAGCTTTAAACAATTCCACGCTGACCCACGTTCCCGTCAAGGCGCGTTCTTCCTGAGTGTGCTGACAAGGTTAGTCTTGGTTGCACGTTTCGGCACAAGTACGGCACAAGGGAAACATCAGTTTTTCTTGGCAATGATGTGGTAAAACGAGATGGTACAAGTACGTGGGAGGCAAGACTTTACATTTGATCAATCCTTCGTATTGACGAATATTGTCCACGTCAATGTGTTCCGTCAGCAATTGCGGGTACCCTGCGGAAAAGTGACAATATTTGCATACGTACGGATACAGAGAACACACGTCCAAGTGTTTGATTTCTTCTCCTTTCTCTTCGTCGGCTTGGTATAGCAAACAGGTGGCATTCGTCCGTCCTCCGTACAAACTGTCCCTTGGGTTTAGTGGGTCCACCAGCTTGTAACTTTCCACGATGCGCTTAAACTCGGGATCAGTTTTCAATCGCTGATCGTACTCGTGTTCCCACATTTCTACCACTTGGTATCCTTGCTCTTCTAACTTCAAGCGTCGCTGACAAGTGGCCTGATACAAGTCTTCCATGGTCCGTTGTAAAAACTGAATTTTAGTGTTACGTTGAGGGTAGCAGATAGGACATCCGTGAAATAAGCACCCGTTAAACTCGTACACAATCTGGGGGTTTTCTAAGTCTCAGCCATCCACTGAATACCTTCCGATGGCTTTCTCGCCTCCTCCGTTGCGATCATGTTGGATCCATTTGTCTTCCTTGTCACACAAGTAATGTAGCCAGCGTAGGGCTTTGACCGAGTATTGACGTTTGACAAAACTGGTTGTTTGAGGACTGATGACAGCCAGGGTGTTTTCGGGCGTAAATCGTTGGCTGTACACTAAGGAACACGCTTTGGCAATGGTGCAGGGTTCTTTCAAAGGATTGATCCCTCCGTGTTCCATGAACAGTTCTCGAAATTTTCCACAGCAACGCCGTAAAATGTCCACGTCGGAACGACAATATTTTAACATTTCTTCCTGAAATCGAAGGGGTCCGAGGCGTGAGTCTGGTACCAAGCGTAAAAAGCTTCTCTTTGTTCGGTACTCATGTTGTCGAGGTCGTAGTAGTGAGCTTCAGGCAAATGGGGTAGAAAGGCGTGTTCATTGGCTTCGGTATTGAAAAAGTGCGGAAAAATGGCCTTTGGCCATTTCTGCTATTCCAAACGTTTTAGGCATTCGGCTCAAAGATATGGCAAAGTAACTCATCGAATCTTTAAACTGCACTTGTCCCACTTGCATGGAAATGATTTTGGCTCCGTTCAAAGTCGCTTTAGGACGTTCAGTGCCTTGTTCCGTATAGTATATGAGAAGAAATTGCCCATCGTATCTCGAGAAATTCTGAGCCATCACCGTAGCATAGCGATGACAATTTCCGTAGCTTTCGATGTCTTCTTGACTCCACGTCTCATCGATAGGGTCTAAGATCCATTGGGCGATATCGGCCAGTGTGTTCGGTCCCCGAAAGATTTTTTCACGTCCTCCAGGAATCTTGCTGCAGTGAGGGCAGTGAGTAAAGATAGGCTCTTGGATGCACTTCTCACACGCTCGGTGAGCCACGCAGAAATTAGGAATGTGAACGCCAGTCTCTTGCATGCGTTCTAAATCGAAAAAGATGAAATTGCCTTTCTTCTGGTAATTCTCTTCTTCTTCTTCATGTTTGGATTGGTATTTTTGAATGTAGCATTGGTGTTCCAAGTCCATGATTTGGCGACAAATGTGACATCGCTTCTTTCCTGAACATACTTACGCCTTAGTAATATTGGTACGTATGCCTTGTCCACAAGTAGGGCACAATCTCAGGAGCTGACAAGCACATTTCTGCTGTGAACCTTGCGTCTTTAGATGTTGTTGGTAACAAGTTGGACTGACAAACGTGCACTGACAAACTGGGCAATGCACTCGTTCTCGTCCTTCGTCCAGACAGGGTTTAGAGGCCAAACATCCTGAGCATTTCGATCCACAAAGTTTGTGTTGCTCTCGATTGTTATAGCCATAGTCACATTTCTCGCAATAATAACCGTATCCTAGGAATTCAGTGATACTGGTAATGGCATCAAAATGTTCATCGTGATGATAGACACGAATGTATTTTCCGTTTTTGAAATCTTTGCCTCGAAACAACAGAGGTCCACGCACTTCTTGAGGTTGCACTTTCAAGGTGTAGCGTGGAGCTAAGACGTCTTGCAACTTTTGCATTTCAGGAATGCCACAGGGTGTGTCTTTGGATATCTCCGCTTGCTGTAACAGGAGTTCTGCTTCTCTTCGTTGTTTGGCTCGGTCCGATCGTTGAATAGTTTTCCAGGCTCTTTTCCATTCTTTCGTGTCGTTCTTGTCGTCATACGTTCGTCCAACCACGATGGCACGGGCAAAAACACATCTTGTCTCGAGTGTTGTTAATTTGAACGATGCTACGCTTGATGCTGCGAAGGTCGTCCACCAATAATACCTTTTTGCCATGTCCTGTCCCTTGGGAAAGAGACACGTGGGTCATGAACAGTGTCGCTTTTCCGTCGGTGATGTGAAACTTGTCGTTGGATTGCTGTACGTGTTGAATCTTGTCCATGACTTTGGAAGGTGTCAATTCTGCTGGGCTGCTAAACTCGATCCAAACGGGGGACTTCAAATTGTTGTGATGAATGGAAAGTCTCAAGCGATCGTCTTCTTTGACTTCACATTGCTGTTTCAGTGTGGTTAACAAAGAATCCCACACATCGGTGATGAACCCTTCTGCTTTCTCCAACGGTACGTCGAACTTAAAATCTTTAAACTTCACCGCGTACGTGTAGGCCGTAGTTCTAAATTTTCTGGAGGAGCGTTTGTCGGTTTCTCGAATGGGGTAGTAATTTTCAGGGTTTACTGGTGGTGATGGACTTTGACATGGTGTAGACTCTCTGGGTCTGGATTCTGGCTCACTCATCTCATCTTCAAAATCGCTGGCATGAATTTGAGCAAAGACTTCAGCTACTGTGCGAGGCGATAAATCACGTTTCTGCCTCTTACTTTCGTCTCCTTTCTTTACAAAATGATGCGACCGTTTCATCTTGACTGCAAAAAGGCAACTGACTACATCTGAAACGCCATGCACCTCTATATATCCATGTCAGACTCATTGTATTTATATAAAGGGCTGGTGCCTTCCCTCTCAGTATTCATTTCACTCTCAAGCTGACCAGCACGATGGAAGAGCCCACACAGATCGAACTTCTGATCAGAGCTTTGCGAGGTGTCATAAAATCCTTGACCTGTGGTAAAGAAGGAGAAGGTGGTGAAGGTACTTGTACCGGAACAAATTCTTGCGAAGAGAGAAAATCTACTAAATCCCAGTTGAAATCGACCTCTTCTGGAAGTAGACCTGTGTTGACTTTGGTAGCTACTGCTATACCATCGCTTCTCATCTCCACTACCGGTGCACCCCAATTCATTGTCTTCTTAGTTTCCGTCATGTTTCACAAAACAATGTCGCATCGATTCACTGCGCACAGACGCTAGTGAACCTATATAGGGAATGTGACGTCACAGCTAGCTCTCTTCGGATTGGAAGACAGACTCCACGAAGTGACTGAATTTTGTAACGCGTGCTGGGATTGGTGATCAATTTCAATCCGTTTCGATTCAGTCTTCCACTATAAATAAACGCGATTCACTTCATTCCCTTCACCTGTTCTCGTCACAAGATGTGGACATACGTTGAATCCTCTACTCTCGTATCGTCGATACTGTTCCGTACGGACTTACCCATGTATGTTAAATCATCATGGACCATCATCCAGATCACCGATACGACTGTTTGGAAAAGAAGATGCTATGTGGTGAGACAGGGCTGTCTGAAGCGAGTCCTCATCTATGGACCAGAGGTTAGACAAAGTTTGAGAAAGAGAAGATCAGTGAGATGTCCTCTATGTTAACGGAATGGTGTTAACATAAAAACCAATGGCGATTTTCAGGGCCACTTTCATATGCCTTGAAAAGATATTTTTTCTTTCTTGCCTAAATTTTTTTTTATTCAATTGTATAATTTATGTTTAACTCCCAAAAACATTATTCTCTTACCTAATCTTTTTTTTAGTCGGTTGTATGATTTGGGTATGATAGATTGATGTTCATCAATCTATGGAAACGGACGCGAATGCATAAAACACACACTATACTATCCACAGAATCAAACACGAATGTATAAAACTTTTTATCACATAGTCGGTACACTTTGTCTACAGTGTGTGCAGTTTCATATTTTTGATATTATACGTGTGAACATATCACTTTATGTGATTCTGATGGATGGACGGTACGCATGGAATCGACCCTATATACAAGAATGGTTTAAATGTGAACTTACTGAAGTAAATAAACTCACCTTTGGCCACAGAAGAATGTAGATATAAACCGGTCTCCCCAACAGACAGAACTTTATCCAGGCACAGCATATTTACGCGGTTAATATGTAATGCAAGTCCGACTCAGAAAGAGTTTTGTTTACGTCTTCTGTACAATCCAATGTTCCAAATCAAATGCTGCAAATATCCGGTCACAAATACTTTGCCGTAAATATGTGTATTTCTGCATCCAGTAATCTTCTTCTCACAAAATTATCGCAACAATGTAACGTTTAGATGTGGAAAATTTCAACGTAAACACTGTTACTGTGTTGTGTAGGCCAGCCCAACCGGTACTGTGCACCGTATCAAACAATGGGACATCACACGCATTGGACATTTTGTGTTAACAAATGTTTTGCCTTTTGTAAAATGTTCTGTTTATTTGGATGGACGATTATTCTTTGATTTATAGTTATCAAAAATGTATAATATACTTTTACTATTTCAGCGTTTGGTATGGACTATTTTTTTCGCACAGCAAATGAAAGGTACAGCGTCTGTCAGAATGAACGAAATTATTCGTTCTTTCTATCTAAATAATTTCCCCTGAAATAAAACTGTGATAAAAAGAATCTCAAATGGATAATGATTTAATATTAAATTTATGAAACTCGTTAAATAATATCCAGCTTTTGCGAGCCAAGGCTCGCAAAAGCTGGATATTATTCAACTCGTTTCATAAATTCAGTATTAAATCGTTACCCATTTGAGATCCTCTATAGGAATGGAACAGGTGGGATGACGTCACGGTACTTGCCACATTGTTGCAAGTGTCCAGTACCGTGACGACACCCTACCTGTTCCATTCCTATTGTCGCTATACAAAATTCCTATTGTTGCTATAAAGGCAAGGCTGTGCCATTTGTCGCTATAAATCTTGTCGCCATAGTATCGGGGGTGGGGGGAGGGTGGGGGTGTCTGTAATGTATTTTCCCATTGTCGCTATAGTATCCCACTATACTACTACTCTTTTTTTCCAAAAGGACTTTTAATTTGGTTATAAAAGTCGTTCAATATTTGTATTTAAATATTTCAAACAACTAACTTTAAATAAACAATATTTATAACTCTTTAGCACTATAATAAAAATTAACTATGTAAACAAGCTTTGATTTGAACCAAAAGTATTGTTTAGCGCATACCGACTACGCGAAACAGACTTCCAGAATACAAAAAGGACCGCAAAAGGTCTTTTTTCTGTTCAGTAGAAGTCTTCTAGGGTTTTATTTTAATGTTTAAAACAAAACTTTTAAAGGACTATGCTGATAAAATGTTCAGCTCATGCGTAAAAAGGGCTCCTTTTTGCCCCCCAAAATCGTATTTGATTATAAAAGCCGTTCAAGACTGTTATAAAGCACATAATTAAAAATTGGTTATGATTATGTATTATTCAATATAAAAATAAAAACTATCAAAATAAACTTGGATTTAATCAAAAGTCTTGTTTAGTGCTTAACAAATACGCAAACAGGGATTCCCGACTGCAAAAAATGGCTTTTTATTTATTAATAGAAACTTCCATGTTTTTAGTTTATGGTTTCAAGCAGATAACTGTTAATGGGCAATGTGTGCATGTTTATCAGTGGAAAAAATTTAAAATAATTATTTTTAAAAACCCCACATATAAATGAAGTTTTACATAACCAAAATTGTTGCATTACAGGGACTAGGCAAAGGTGAATTGGTAATGGTTTGTAAAGACAAAATAGTGTGGACATATATATATATATATATATATATATATATATATATATATATATATATATATATATATATATATATAAAATCATAAATTTGCTGCCAGTTAGTATATAAAATATTCCAGACAATCAAACCGTATTTTATAATTTCAGATTCTGTGTAAATTAGCACGTATATTGTATTGACTTGTGCATATCACTTTATCATAATAAATGAACATATAAATACATAAAACGTGATAATAATTTAGTGAACACACACATACACACACACTAAAATACAAGTCATGCGTTTAACCAACGAACATCTTTACCGACTGTCAGTTAATAATTTGCATTTGACATTTGGCACCGTTGATAATTCTGCATGTTTTCTTTATATTTAATGTTTTCCCCCCAGCACAGATCGTATTCTTTCTGTAGAAATTACAAAGCTGTTTTTATCTCTCTGTTCTTGAGCAATGTTTGTCCATTGGTTGATATCGATTAAATGTCTCATGTAATTTAAAATCACCCTGGTCTGTTATCACTCGACATTTCTCTGCTTACCCTCCTCAAACAATATTATACAGTATTAATATAACGTTTGGCATTACCGACACTTTCCAGTCTACATCCGACTTCAAAATGTGATTACCATTCTCAGAGTTGTTGTTTGTCCAGTTCGTTGATATTTTGCCTTTCTTGGCAGGTTCCATAACATGTTCAGGTAGAAAAGGTAGTAGTTTATTATCAGGGTATAGTCTGAAATTTACACTGGCACTCTTTTCTTGATATCAAAATAATCCCGTATTCTATCAATTCTTGTGTTTCATGTGTCTAAATCTGTACTTTCTACTAAACCATTCTTTCCAAAGATTTCATCAATTATCTTCTCTCGTACTGGTTTTGGATATCCCACTTGATCTTCCACACTTCAAATGTCGGGTACACATCACATGAGTGGATCTTACAAAGCAATGTCAAATTGGGTTCTTAAACGCTAACTCGTCCAAGTTATCGAACTAGTACACATAAATGTGGGTCCAAAACATGTTGGATAATCCATGCCACAAATGGTTGAAACGAGCTTAGTTTAACTTAAAAAAAGCAATAACCTGAAGGGAAAAAAATTTATTTTGAATGACAAATTTACATCAGATTACTCTAACAACGTGTTCTGGCACCGGACCCTGTATACCATACCATATGTATTATATAACGACAAATTACCAACATATATTTGTAAACGGTCAGTGTGACGTGGAATTCTCCTAGGCTGTAAGACTTAACGATGCATAATACTCGACCGACGAATGATAAAAAAAAGGACTCTTTGAATTATGCACAAATTGTTTGTAGAAGAAAACTCACCACTAGGATTTTTTGCAGGAGATTCGATGTTGACTCACTGATTTTTTTAATCTCATAAACAAACTCGGTAAATAAGAAATGGAGATTTAAAACAATAGATTTAATTTATGAAATGTTTATTCTACTTAATAATGTCGACATACATCAACAAGAGGCTTTGTTTACTCGGGTCTTATCCTTCATCTTCATATAATTTCTCAAACTGAATCTTGGAAAATGTTGGGAATACATTTCAACATGTTATTAGTTAAAAATATTTAGTTGTAAAACAAAAATACCAGACTAGAAGGATTTTTTTCGCTGTCAAAGGCAAATAACTAACAGGATAAAAACTGAGTCAATCACCTATTCGAATCAGTCATATAGCGGTGTTTGATTGGTTGAATGCCATGGATAATGTTATCTCTAAATTATCAATATTGTAAAAATTTAATTTTGAATCAGTCGAATTAAAATTAAGGGGAAATGCTTTTGCAGACAACAAGTCCTTTTTCCAACAACAAAAAGTTTTTTATGCAACACAAAAAGGAATCCATTTTGCCAACAAGGTCTTGATCAATAAAGGAGTTCTTTTCTCATTTTATACCAACCGCTTTAGAAACATGATTGGATAAGAGATAAAAACTTAAGCACGCAGTCTACAATGTATATAACAAGAATTAGTCGCGAGCATCGGATAAAATATTAATTTTTGGTATTATCTTTTTTCTGTTTCTTAGTGGTAAATTATACACATAGCCATCTGAATTGCATTTAATTTTTATATGACAAAGTACACACTGATGTTGTTTATTCCTTTTAGCAGCTGTTATCCGTTTTCAAGGATCACCTATTTCCGAGGATGTATGTTTCATGCTATCCTCGCTAGCTGTGGATCGTCCATCCACTTCGTTCCACATCGACTAATTCTCTTGGCATTTGTGCAGAGTTTTCTGTAAGATTTTGCGAGTTTGAGTTCAGGACTCATTCCTTCTAAAAAGTTCAAGGTGTAACCAATAACGCGACTTTTCCCCCCACTCTTTTGCTTTAAACATAATATATGCATCATGCCTTTATTGTTCTGCAGCCAGTATAAATGTCATCAGTAAGGAAATGCACAAAAGCGTGGTTTTATTGGAAAAAAGAAGATTGCTAATGCTCTTCAATTCTGCAGTGTTTGGTGTAATTGACATTGTAAAAGAACCAAGGGCAGATGAGAACAGTGCTAGTAATAGTGACTGTGATGTTACAACTCTGCTGTTGCTCACTGGCTTTACCAAGTCTTACAAGATAAGAAATAAATCCTGATATTTATGTTTTAGGGGTCGAGATCTTACCACCTAAATAACGGCACTGTGTAGTGTGTTCTGATGTTGACTAGCATTGGAAGGAGAAGTCAGATTTTCTCAAACACTTGGCATCCCATATCAAAACTTTTCTACAAATTAAAGTCATGTTTTAGTTAGCCTTAATTACTTTGGTGTCTTTTTTTCCAATAAATTCAAATTCTCACACAAGCAAATGGACATGTTTTTAAGTTCTGTTGGTCAACATTTCAATTGGCTGGAATGTGATGGAAGCCAGGAATGCTGAATTCAGATTAAGTTGAAGTATGTTTCTTTGATGAAACAAATAAAAATTTATTAATATTGAAGAAAGTGTTCATATATCTTTGTTTCATTCAGATACTTATCATCCTTTTAACAGATTTTAACAACAATAATTTTTAAAAATAATCCCTGATTTTACCAGCTTATTATATGGTACATCTACTTTGACAGTATGGAAAAGAATGTTCTTTTTATTGTTTCATGTCCTGTCACACTATGTATGTATGTATGTATGTATGTAACTTAATGGTATGTTGGCACTACACTAGCTGTATAGTTCCAATTGAAAGTTCTGCTCTGAAAATGTAAAGATAAAATACTGTAAGAAATTTTTGGACGGGATCCAACCTTGGTTACTCTCTGGTTTTTCATCTTTAGAAGTCCTTGACTTCCATGGTTGGAAATTTGGAAGTCTGATACCTCAATCCTGAAGTCCCACCATTGTACTTACTAGAAAATCTGTATCAATTTATTAAAACGGTAGTTTTTCTGACAATATTTATAAAGATCTTGAAAAAAAATATCCTCAAGAAAACACCAACCATTAAAAGTTGCACCTTGTCCAGTGATGAAGGTCCATTTAGAATTGCACTTAACTGGTGTAGATGGCTATTGAATATTGAAGCAGATAATATGCTTTTTGATTAGTTAAAGAGTTGTACAATTTATAAAATTGCTTATTGAAAACGATAAGAAAAGATATTTAATAAAGTTCCTGACTAGATTAGGCATTCTGTAAGTCCAGTGGATAAAATGCTTGGACATCCATTAACAGAAAGCCGGCTTTAATTTTTTTTTTTTTTGAGATACATGTATTTGTAATTTTATGTGATGAAAGTTTTTTTGAATTCTTGTTCACACTTTTTGCATGAGCAGTATGTATTATTTTACTCCATATTTTTTTTCTTCTAGAAATCAACTCTATCATTGTCCAATTTAGACTAGTTTCAGGTGAGGATTTCTTGGGAAACAAGGATTTCATGGGAAACAAGGATTTCATGGGAAACAAGGATTGTTACTGGCCAGTCTTCTGAGAAAGAGAACAAAATGAGTTGGGTTGTAAAATTGCTACAGAAATCTGTTTTTCCACTCAGTGCAATTGGAACCTTTTTTGGTGGATCTATACTACTTAAGTAAGTATTTAGTTTTATACATTGTCATGGTCATATAAGCCATTCCATTCCATTCCTAACCTAGCCTAACCTAACCTAAAAAAGGATGATATCTCATTGGGGTAAAAATGCATTATTTTAGTGCAGGCAGCCATCTTTGGAGAACACTGAAAGTGATTTTTTGATGAAACATTCTTGGACTGAAATGCATGGTCATAGCCTGATAAAAAACAGATAGGAATGTGAAGATGTAATCCTACAGACTTGGGGCAAAACACAATAACATGCATGTGATACAACAGAGAGGTCAGCTTATGATAGATCATAGATTTGTAAAATTTGGTCAGGATTTTTACATTCAAAGCAGTAGGGTTTTCATTGACCAGCTTTTTAGCATGCAAATGGACAAAAATGACAACTGTTGAGCAAATTTTCTTTTCCTACATTAAAATATGCACATCATCTCTAATCACAATAAGTCCTTTCACAGTAACTTCATGCCTTTTAGACTCTTCATATATATGGCACCAGTATTTTTAGCCTTTCTTAGTGGATCACTGCCTGGATTATACAAGTGGCAGTCATCATCATTGTTAATCTCAGTAAGTAGGAGATGATGTATCATTACTTTAGTCAGCCTGAATTTTCCTCAGAATAGAAAATGTCTTTTCAGTGTGCTTATTGGAATGGTGCAGTGTTGTTTCAGCTCTTCTGAGTCCACCAAGAAGTTTAAATTGTTTCCTGCCTGTAGGTAGATTCATGTTCCTGACTGCCTGCTAAAACTGCTGATGATTGGTGCTATCTTGGTTGAATTAGATAAATTCTTTTTAAAATCAACATTACAGGAATGGCAGAATGCATTTCATGCTCAGTTCTAACTACTGAAATTCCTTTTTCGATCCATTATTTAATTTAGCAAGATATTTAATTTGTTTAGATTTTGGCATTAGAGCATTGAAAGATGGTTGTGGTGTAAGTAAGAGCACATCCTCTATAGTATGGTTAGACATCTTGACAGACTTAAAATACTGAAGCCAAAATGACCTGTTTTATCCCATTTGAGCTCATTAGTAATGACTAATCCTACCATAATCCATTTTTCTCTTTGATCCTTTACAAATTACTTCTGATTGCACATATTATAATCCATCTCAACAAACTTTAAACACTGATACCAAATCAACCCTGCCGTAAAAATCCAAGTTGATTGTTCATGCTGCTTGAGCTCATTAGTAATCCAGCCTTAATCCAGTCTTAATCCAGAAATGTCTTTAATCCTTTCCAAATTACTCCTGATCACATGTCACTCAAATCTTAACACATACTAGCACATATGAACCACATCTCAGTATCAACATAAAATACTTTGATTTTATGTGATGTACTCTGCTAATGACATTGTTATGTAATGTACTATACTAATGATGTGATGCACTATGCTAATGAGTGGATATGGTTTTGTGATGTGCTGTGCTAATGAGTGGATATGGTTTTGTGATGTGCTGTGCTAATGAGTGGACATGGTTTTGTGATGTGCTGTTCTAATGAGTGGTTATATCTGCTCTTGTGATAGTTGTATGCTTACACAGTCATGAGATCAGAAGAAGTCTTTACTATATTGGAAACAAGGAAAAAATGAAACATTTCAGTTAATAGTGATTTTGAGTACACAGAGATTTCAGTCAGTGATGTAAGGAATAGGAGACACCCCTAATCTTGGGAAAAAAGCCTCCAAGCTGGAAGGTTCACATGTGTGCCATAAAATTAGTATGATACCTTACTCAATTTAACTTTCTTATTCTTTTCACATAGATAGTTTGTCTATCGTGTGAATAATGCTTAGAAATGGCCAAAGATTTTCTTGGCCTGCCCATGGTCATCAAACTTGACTTTGGTCAGCATGACAACAGACATACACATTGGGAAGCCTTTGATGTCTGTCTTCTTGATGTAAATAATTTATCAGGTTGAATTATTTGTTTCTACTCAGTTTGGGTATGTTTTAACATGGTCACATTTTGACTTGAGTACATTGCTGTAGTACATTTTGGTTTCATGTTGACGTATTATCATCAAAATCATGTCAGAATGCATGCCCAATTGACTTAAGGTTACTAATTTCATAGAACCAACATCTGTGATCAAATTAATTATCAAACATTAAATCTTGTACAAATGTTGGTAGGCCCAAGTATTGATTTACTAAGCGACTTTATTTTCAGGGACTATTTGTCTGGTGGAAAATACTCAGGAGATGTAAAGGCTTATGGTAAAACTGTGATTGTCACCGGAGCCAACACAGGAATTGGGAAGGAGGTTGCTAAAGAACTAGCTAAGAGAGGTATGCAGTTCACATGGACAGTCATAGCTGTTGATTACAAGAATGAAAGGCCATATTTATTCTGTTTTCATTGTCCTTTTCAGCCCATTCTAATTAAAGCAACTTTTTTTTATAGCCCATTCTATTTTAATTAGCCCATTCTGTTTTAAGTGCCCTTTCTAGCCTACTTCAGATTTGGAAATACCTCTAGTAAGTAAATATTACAACTTTTCAATTTTGAAATTTTAAAGGATCCGGCTTTATGAAACGGTCAAGTCCAATTCTTGAGATGCAAATAAATTATATTGATGACTGTGTAGCTACATATATAATACATATTGATGACTATAGCTACATATATGATACTTATTGATGACTGTATAGTTATTATATGATACATATTGATGACTGTATAGCTACTATATGATACTTATTGATGGTATAGCTTACATATATGATACATAATAGAGACAATAGGTACATATGTGATACATATTGATGACTATAGCTTCATATATGATACATATTGATGACTGTGTAGCTACATATTTGATACATATTGATGACTGTAGCTATATATATGATATATATTAATTGTATAGCTACAATATGATATATATTGATGATGGTATAGCTACAGTTTTGATACATAATAGAGAAAATAGGTACATATCTGATACATGTTGATGACTATACCTGCATATGTGAAACATTAATGAATGTATAGCTACGTATGTGATACATAATGGAGACTATTAAATATGGTTCATTTTTCTTAATACAGTAGAACCTGTCATGAGTGACCTCTGCTATGAGCGACCACCTGTCATGTACGACCACAATCGTAATGCACGGATCGATTTTATTATATAAACGCTCTGCTATGAACGACCACCTGCTGAATGCGACCAGCGACCGCGATTTCTTGGCAAAATATGCATTTCAACACTGCTATGAACGACCGCATCACAAAAAAAATGAGGAAAAACTCCACCAACTTTTATTTAATCCCTGTAAGAACGACCGCTCATACCGTTCTAAATATAAAAAAAATAAAAAATACAAAATACAAAATAGGCTGGCTACCGATCTCTGATTTTTTTTAGCTAGGCTTATAGTGATTTACAGTTTCTGTCGTAAACCAGACTAAAGTATAATGTAGATTATTTCCTAGCCTGGTTCCCTGCTTCGTATGCTTCCTGAGTTGTTCTCCGTTATTCGTATAGGGGTGAGGAACACAGAAAGCAAACAGAGCAGGGAACCAGACTAATTATTCCCGCACTTAACTTGCTTCCCGGCCGTTGTAGGACCTGGCATCCCTATGATGACTGTATCACGAGAACAGACAGACACCAGTCACCTTTATGTAATCAGTTATTACAACGACCGTTTGATTAGTATAGACTGTTCTGATCAAAAACAAACATTAAAGGAATATTAAAAAAAAAGGATTGTTGCTACCGGTGATAGATGCTACAGTCCGTAAACCAGGCTAATGTACATGTCATGAAATGCCGTTGAAGTGCCAAAGTTGACAAAGTGGCCGCGTATATTGTTTGTCTCGAGTTAATCGGTATTGCCGGGGGTGAATAAGGTCATTGTCTATTAAACCAGCAAGAGAGAATCATTTGCGGGATTCGACTGATAGCGCTCAAGACTTGTGATGTTTGTTCCCCCCGCCCCCATGTTAAGTGATGACATCCCAATCACAAAGCTGTCGTCTATTCAAGTTGCTGCGACCGGGTTACACACTTTGCTTACAGAGTTAATCCCTGTATGTCATCTTTTAATGAAGCGTTGACTTTTGTCACTGAGTAAATGGTCCTGTTTCTGGATGAGATAATTGTTTGTTTTTTTTTTTGTTTTTTTTGTTTTTAATTGTTAGATATGCAATGCACATGTATAGATTTTTCATATTTTCCCACAGCCACCGTCTTTACGTTCGATATTACAACTGAGCACTAATAATTTTAACACCTAGAATTTTAATAACAATGGACGAACCTCCAACTAAAAAGAGACAAATTGTAATGCTGGAGAAAATAATTATTGTAACTGAAAGAAGTGAAAAAGAGCAGACCACTCGCAAAAAAGCAGTTTAAACTTTGGTAAAACAAATTTAGGTTGTTATAAAGGAAAACGAGTAATTCAGAAACAATTTCATCTGCTAAAATATGTGATCTTCAAATATAAATGTGATTTCATGTTTAATGATAGAAGTATATCTTTATTACAATATAATTTTGTTTTTAGATGAATGCATACAATATTTTAGCAACAACTACTAATAAAGAATAGAATATATGTACAGTGATTGTGGTTATATTTCTTGAAATTGTTCTGAAACTGGACCTTGGAAACGTATTTTTGTACAAACCTGCTATGAAAGACCACCTGTCTTGAGAGACCGCTTTTTGTTGGCAGAAGGGGTGGTCTCTCATAACAGGTTTTACTGTAGCATAATAATGAGTTACACTTTTTTGTTGATCACTTGGTTAAATGTTTGTGCTCACTGCATTCAAAACAATGCTATCCATATTTCCTGTCATCACATTATTACAACAGTTCCTCTTTGATTTGCTGTGAATAGGCCAAGTTTACTCTTATCTTTCACACCCTGTGTTACATATTTGGAAATTAGGTTGTGGTGTAAGTCAGAACACATCCTCTATATATAATGTCAAATTTGCTGAAACCACATGGTAGCAGCATTAGTTCATTGTTATATTCATGAGCTTGCAAAATTATGCAAATATATATTAAACCCATCCTGCCTGAAATTGATGAGTAGAATATTTATCTCCACAGACATAATAAATTAAAACATAATTTGTTGTTTTTATTATAGGAGTAAATTCAGTATTTACTAACATATCCTATTTTGTGATGCAACATTAGTTTTCTGATCAGCATATCTCATGGACTACGTAACTGAACTTATCATTTGCCTTTTCCATACATAGGTTGTTTTTTTATATTGTGCGATTGTTTGACCTAAGAGGCCACGAGATCATGGATCACATGACCAAGCAGTGTGAACAAAATGGGCTAGTGAGAGCTACAGTTTGTAAATGCTGTAATTTTAGCTTTTTTTGGCTTATTAAAAAGACAAAATATGTTTTAGCTATAAAGTATGAGAAGATCAGTTATATATATATATCGATTTCAGTCAGCTTGGGTATGACACAAAACCTCATAATACTGCTAGCCTCTGGATAAAGCAACAGCTCTATGCCACTGCAACATGGTGTCAGTGAACTTCATTTTTTCAGTTTGGGATACAACCGCTCCAGTGGCCTAGTGGTTACAGCATCCACCTTGGATGCAGAAGGTCGCAGGTTTGAACACCGGCCAAATCATACCAAAGACTTATAAAAATGGTACTAGCAGCAGCCTTGCTTAGCGCCCATCATTAAGAGTTAGTGTTAGGGCTTGTCGGCCTGGTGTCAGTATAATGTGACTGGGTGGGACATGATGCCAAATGTCTGTTTCATGATGCCCCAGTGCTAGACATTATGTTCTATAAACTACCACATTGCAGACATCATAGCAATATGACTGAAAAATTGTTAAAGTTATGTTAAAAATCTAAATCACACACACACACACACACACATGCAATTTGGGATACTCTCTGACTTACACCACAACATAAATGTCCAAAGATCTAACATGGGGTATGAAAGGTAAGTGGAAACATGGACCAGCAACAGATTTTGATCTTGGTTTTGTTTGATAATTAAGATCATTTATTATTTATAAAATTGTCAATCATTTTCATTGTTGCACCTTGGATCCATTGAGGAAGGGAATTTATGCTTTCCTGTCCCACAACTCTAGAAGAAACACACACTTTTAAATGGGGAAAAATTATTGAATTTATTAAAATTAATCCACAAAAAACATGCAAACAGGGTGCACAGAAGTCAAGCTTTGGGAGACATGGGCATACAATTGTGGGTTACCTGCTGAAGTGCAACACTCAGTTACTTTAACTTGCTGGAAGGTGTTTACTCCTTGAACAACACTTTGCTATATTTATGACCACTGTAAGCAATGGTCAGTAACTTGGAACCAATCCTGTATTAAGATTCCTGGTACTGAATAAGGTATCAGTTACATTCATATTCATATTTTAGTACTTTTAAATATGAAATAATACAAAATGCATTTGAAACTGCTTTTTCTTGGTTTGTAAATTAAAAAATAAAATTATCATTCTCTTGGATCTGGTTTGATCTGCACATGAATGGGTAAATTTCTTTTGTAGAATCTGCAGAGGGGAGAAACAAAAATGGCTTAGAACTTGAAATGGTGTCTCTTCAAATTAAAATAGCTTTCTTTGAATATAATTTAGACAAACATGTTCTTCAAAGTCCGATAATGCAGATCAAGGATTTCTTTATTAAAATAGTAATGCAATCAAACCGATGTGTTGTGTAATATGCAGTACACCCAATGTTTTGTGTAATATGCAGTATACTCAATGTGTTGTGTAATATGCAGTATACCCAGTGTGTTGTGTAACATGTAGTATACCCAATGTGTTGCATAATATGCAGTATACCCAATGTGTTGTGTAATATGCAGTATGTCCAATGTGTTGTGTAATATGCAGTATACCAAATTCTTTAGAGTTTCTATGTGATGCACATCTGGTATGAAAATCAACCATTTACTAAGCAAAGCTGTAGAAGTAGATTGCTCTGTATGTTTCTCACACTTTCAAAGGGTTCCAAAAAAGCCCTGCCTTTGATACTGCTTTGCTGTAATTGTAGAAACAAAATCCTGCAGAGTGTACTTATTTCAGGCAAGCATATGTTAGTGATGAGCACTCACACTGCGAACTCAATGAATGAATGTACTGATTGTAACTATATTATATCAACAAAGAGCTCTGTATTGATTTTTCTCTGCAGCAGTGTAGTTATATAGCATGTTATGATTTTGCACTGACAACAGAGGAAGATATAGTTGAGTTGTGAATATTTTTGTATTGAAAAAATGTCTGTTTAGATACAAATGTTAAGCAGTAGCTAAGCTATTGTCTCCCAAAACAAATTCATGGAAGCCTGTAAAAATGGTTTAAACCTGCCAGATAATTGGAATACAAAAATGTGATGGATAAACTGAGATCGCTGTATTGTTTGAATGCATCATACTTTTTTATGAAAGAAGCACAGAGATGTTGTATGCATTCTCTGAAACAAATTCCGAGCACACTGATAAGTTGGTCAGTCTTGGAATGACCTTAGAAATAGAATGAAATAAACTTGGGCAGATTTTTGAAGCAAATAAAACTAAAAGAACCTGAAGAATATTGTGCATGAAAGTGTACTTCCACAAAAGAAGAATAACTCGCCAACTGAGTCCAAAACAAGTGACATTTTTGACAAGGTCAGTGATGAAGATGTTTAAGAGTAGGCTAATTAAACAAATGCTTTGGACCATAAATATAAGAATGGCATCCAAACTCAGACATGTACTAGAAAGGAGAAGCAGTTGAGCTACCCATCTGAGAAGAGAAAATCTTGTAAGAAGTAATAATTGATGTTGCAGAGTTACAGCAGTGTGAGTACTGAGAACAATTTGCAGAAGGTTGTTGTTGTTGTTGTGGGCAGAATATCCTTGTCAAGTCACAGATATGCTCGTGCCAACAAGCCAAATGTGAATGGATATGACCCTGCTGACCCCAACAGATACATCATGTATGTGGACAAAAATAACCTTTATGGATGGGCCATTTCTGTTTGCTGGATTTCAGTGGATCGATCCTGCACACATTGATCTACAAAAACACGTGCATGATCACAACATAAACAGTGACATTGAATGCTTCTTTGAATTTGATCTGGAATATCCTGAGCATTTACACAGGGTACACAGCAGTTATCCACTGGCCCCAGAAGCACTGTTCGTGCCTAGTTTTTGGTTGTCCCTGTCTCAGTGAGCGATCATAGATGAGTCTGGCTGTAAATATACTGAATGTACCATACTGGTAAAAAGTCTTAGGACCAAACACAATTATGTGCAAAATCGGCAGTTGTATTTGTTATTTGGTATGTATGTAACCAAAATCCATTGAGTGCTTGGAGTTTTTCAGCAAACTTAGATGGCTCCGTACATTCAGATGAATACAGACCAACACACAAAAGTCACCAATGATTTTGAGAAGGACTTTTTCAAACTCATGAACAAAGCATTGTTTGGGGAAACCATGTATCTGTGCAAACGATTTTGACATGACCTTGTTTGTGATAGTGAGTACGACAAACTTTGAAAGCTCATCGCCAACCCGGCCCTTGAATCCAGAAAATTCTTTAATGGTGGACTTATTGTTGTTCACAGTAAAAAATCAAACTAATGCTGACAAAACCAATATATGTTGGTTCCTCCTTGCTGGACTTGCCAAAGCTGCTCATGTACAAATTCTATTATGACAAGGTCAGACCATTTTATCACATCAGATCAAGATGCTGTACACAGACCATGACTCGCTGCTGATACATGATGTGCAGGTGGACATAGCACAACTAAGTTTAGTCAACAGATTTGATACCAGAGAGCATACAAAAGAACATCTGCTATTTAGTACATGTAACGCCAATAAAAAGATGGTTTGCAGGTTCAATGACAAATGCTCAGGCAAACAAATTGAAGAGTATGTGGGACTGCAACCAAAAATGTACTTGATTGTAGTCAGACCACAGAGCTCAGGCAAGAACATTAAAAAGGCCAAAAGTGTTCTGAAGGTGATTGTAGAAGAAGATCTCAAACATGAACTGTATCTTGAATGTTTTCAAGACAGACTTGAATAGGCAAACACGGCAAATATGATCTTATCCAAGAAACATCGTCAGGATGTATTCCAATGCACCAAGGTGAGTTTGTCCCTGCTCGATACCAAGTGATGGATACTTCAAAATGGAATTAGCACTTAAACCTTTGGTCCTTGTGCTGTTGTTTGCCAACTTACAATTAATACTGGTTAATCATGTGTCAAAACAAATCGTGGTGGCAGTTCCATATTTGCTGGAATGACTTGCAATTCCTCTTGCACAAATGTATAGTTTGGTGGATGAAGTCCAGTTGTCTTTGGTCCACCATGTGATGATGGCCCCAGTTGGTAACGAATTTGATAAAAGCTGATAGATGGCATTCTGGCATGAAAACCTTTCACATTTGTACAAAAGATGCCGATCTGCTGTAAAATATGCCTATTGTTTTAGACCATTAAATAGCTTTTCCTCAAAAGCCACTCAAATTAGACCATTAAATAGTTTTTCCTCAAAAGCCACTCAAATTAGACCATTAAATAGCTTTTCCTCAAAAGCCACTCAAATTAGACCATTAAATAGCTTTTCCTCAAAAGCCACTCAAATTAGATCATTAAATAGCTTTTCCTCAAAAGCCACTCAAATTAGACCATTAAATAGCTTTTCCTTAAAAGCCACTCAAATTAGATCATTAAATAGCATTTCCTCAAAAGCCACTCAAATTAAATCATTAAATAGCTTTTCCTCAAAAGCCACTCAAATTAGACCATTAAATAGCTTTTCCTCAAAAGCCACTCAATAGAATTTGACTAAATTTAATGCATTCAAGTTTGTACAACTGATGAGCTGCCATTAAACATGGCCACTGTTACTAAAAAGTAGAAACACCTTTATGCAACTTCTCCAAAACTGTTGAATAGAATTTGACCAAACTTAACAGAAAGCAGTCTGGCAAGGAGACCTTTTAAATATGTACCAGCTTTATGCCAGTGATACCAATCAACTATCAAATATTGCCTCTGTTGCTACAAATAGGAACACAATTAAATGACTTTTTTGAAAAACTGCTCAACAGAACTTAACCTTACAGACAGCAACGTGGCATAAAGGGTTTCAAATCTGTAATATTATTGCCTACCTACATCTGAAAGCAGTCAATATCTTCGAGCAACATTGACTCAAAGCATCCAGGCATAGGGGCCTGTCAGTACTGGACACATTTATATGGTATTAAATATTGATGAAGATGAATAAACTTAAGAAACCTTGAAACAGTTGTTTTTATAACATTTGCATCAGCAACATTTGAAGAAACTTCAACAGAAAGCATCCTATTGACCCGGATTTCCAGCTGCTATTTCATTTGACAATTAGACAGATGTCAGTCAGTAAGTAATCTAAACCTCTAGTTAATTTTCTTTAAGTGTGTGTATGTGTGTGTGTGTGAATGTGTGTGTTGAATAAAATCCGAAGAAATTAAAAGTTAACAGTGTGTTTTTTTATTTGTTGTAGGTGCAAGAGTAATCCTGGCTTGCAGAGATGTAGAAAAATGTAGCCAAGCAATGGCTGACATATACCTGGAATCTGCCAACAGGAACCTTGTTTGTAAAAAATGTGACTTGGCTTCCTTTGCATCAGTAAGAAACTTTGCCAGAAGTGTAAGTGAAAGTACGTAACATATGCACTGTTTGTTTTATTTATTGTGGAGAATCGACCCTAAGCTGTTCTTATATTTCTTCCAGCTTATATAACAATGATGGGTGTACTATGTAAACATAGGACAAACTGTAGACTTGGGACAGAATTAAATACTGCATTTAAATGGTGAAAAGAAGCAATACAATCGTTAATTTTCTTGAACAAGACATATCGTTATGGGCTTATGACAGCTTTGAACCATTTCATTGCAATTTTGGGTTTGCATATATGAAATGTGGAAATGTAGTTTTTTATGCACACAGGGACACTAAAACAGTCATCAATGAGACTTGCCCTTCAGATAGGATGCTAAGAGCATTGAATATTTACATTGTCCACTTGCCTGGAATGAGAACTTCCAAATAATTGCACCCCATTCCAAAGTCTGTTTTCCACTTTGTTGGCATGAAAACTTCCTAAAAAAAATTGCACCTCAAAATCTATCTTCCTTTTTGCATGAAATTCAGTTTGTTTTTGTTTTTGTTGGTTTTAATGTCTCTTTCAACACATTATTGGATATAGGAAATGGGAACTAAGTGCCTTTCTCAAGGATACGCTGGGACGGCCAACCCGAGCTGGCGAGTATCAAGTTTGTGAAATTCATTTTCATTTGCCTTTGAAAATGTTAATTTTAGCTCAGTTGGTTATAGACCTGCAGAGCTTATGAGATGATCTGTTGTCTGTTGCGTTAACCAACATCCATCTATCTGCTGCTCTTAAACTACTAGCACATTCATTCATCCCATGGTGTAGTTGGTCCTAATGAAAATGGTGCAGATTGGACATCCAGTATGGCTGCCAAATTGGCCATCTTGAAAATCTTGATATTGCTACTTTTTCTCAGTGGATGGTGATATCTTTGTTACATGTTCACTAAAAGACTTCTTGTGATGTCAGGTTGGTCTTAAAAGAAAATATTGGCACCACAACAATGAACTTAAAAATCTTGTTATTTTTATTCCTTGTGAAAAAAATTGGATGTTTGTTGGCTTAATGCCATTTTTCATGGCATGATAGGTTATATATACTTAGTGGTCAGAATATTTGATGGAGGGAGAACCCAGGAAAACCCCAGGAAGAACCAATGACCCATGGGAAGCTACTGGCAAGCTTTCTCACATACCCACATTGGCTGAGGTTGAGACTCGAACCCACATGTACAGAGGTGAGATGACAGTGATTGGCACAGGTAAGCATTTTAGACCAATGGCCACCCATGGTCCCTGAACAAAAAGTAATATTGATGTGGAGTTTTCACCAGAAGACGAATTAGGAAGTTTAAGTGGTCTTAAATGAAACTGGTGTGACATGCACTTCCAATATGGCTGCCACAGTGGCCATATTGAATTTTTTTTTATCCCTAATCCTCCAGAATCAGCATAGTGTTTTTAATAAAACGACTGTGTGTGATGTTTAGTAGGTCCTACATGAAAATGGTGCTGCTCAGACATTCAGTATGGTTGCTACAGTGGCCATTTTGAAAATCTTCCAATTACTACTCCTGAATAAATGGTCATATTAGCATGGGGTTGTCACAGAAAGACTTGTGATGTTTGGTTGGTTGTAAATGAAATTGGTGCAGGTCTGATGTCAAGCATTGCTGCCACAATGGCAATTGTGATACTTCTCATCGATGGCTGGTTTTATATCGGTATTGTGCTTTACTTATTATGATTAGTTGGTCCTTAATGGAAGTGGTGCCAGTCATGTATCCAATATGGCCTCCATCATGAAAAACATACTAACATGATGGTTTCCATCAAAGGACTTGATATGATGGGTTGTTGGTCCTGAATGATGTCTTGTTGGTACTAAATAAAAATGGTGCAGATCTGACATCCAGTAGTCCACCACAGCAGATAATTTGAATCTTGTTGCTGCTGAAGAATATAAGATTCAACACTCAGCAGCTGAAAAGAAGAAATTGTCTTACCAGGATATGACAGAGAGTCTGTTTGGCCAGCAAAGCATCAGTCTCTTGAGAGACAATGGGTTTTAACATTTTTTTCTTGCCCTTATGCTTGTTCATAGGATGTATCCATTTATAATCATTTGATTCTAGTGAAGGAGCAAGCATGGAAATCATGATCTCTCTTGCATATTTTTCTAGGGCAGAGCAAAATGCCACAACACCACTGTTCCCCAAAAGTACAGTGGTCCTTCATTATAGAACCCCTCATTATGTTGTTGCTTCTCTTGTAACACATATATAGTCTTGGATTAGATTAAATTTGTCAGTTTTTGAACATTAATTTATTTAACTAAATTTTGTTATTTGTTATTTGGTTCTTTTGTGTTTTAATGTACAGTCAGCACACAGGCTTTTGTGTTTTAATGTACAATCAGCACACAGGCTTAATTAAACATCCCTCAGTAGATGGTTACCTTGCTTGTGTTGCAGGTCATTTTTGTGGCTTGTATAAACATTTCTATAAGAGGGATCACTGGTATGTTTCATTAGCTGGTATGTTTAATTAGCTGGTATGTATCATAAGCTGGTATGTATCATAAGCTGGTTTTTTCTTTTGACATGCATGTAAATGTGCTGCTATTTAATGTTGAATATATTTGTTATTTGTTGTCTCTTCCAGGTGAACGACACATTGACATTTTAATTAACAATGCTGGTGTGATGCGATGCCCAAAGATGTACACAGAAAATGGTTTAGAAATGCAGATGGGAGTCAACCATTTTGGTAACTAACTTTACTTAAATTCCAAGTTTAACTTTGTTAAATTATAGTTTTAAATGTTGTGATCAAGTGACAATAGCTCTGGTGCTGGCATTAAGTAGTTTGTTAGTTTTAGGAAACTAGAGAAGCTGGAAAAAGCCAATGTTCTGTAGTCTAGGATCAAATGTAGGACTGCAGATGTGCTAAGCAAGTGCACTATGATTGCATTATCCAGATTTCTCATTTTAATCCACACTCCTATAATAAGGGTGTATATGTTTATAGCTATCACTGAGTCTGCTGTTCTGTCCATAACATTTCCATTTTTGGAGAATGATCAAACCATTCAAGGTCTATTAACCAAACTTGCTACTCATGTCAGGCAGGTTGCATAAGGCACCTTTTGATGCTTTAAATCATTTCTCTGGGTCAGTAATATGGGGAGGGTGGGAGGTTGGCGATCTTCATGACTGTATATTTGTCCATAAACATTTTCATTTCTGGAGCATATCTAGCAAGGTATTGTCATAGGAAACCTGTCAAAGCTGCAGATAGGTGCCTTTTGAGACTCGTACATTTTTCCATTTCACTATTTTCATGTTACCTACCACAGTAACAAAGTTTGGCACAGGTAGTGTATAAGAGTGTTGGGACATATTGTACTTTATGTAGAAGTCTTGACCTAATTAATTATTATTTCAGAAAAGTCACTCATTGTCAGTCAGTTGAGGGAGATTGGGCATTTTCCAACCCCACTCCACCCTGCACCATTTTCTTCATACTGAAAATAATGAGTTGTAATTGGAAGATAATTCTGATATCCCTGTCAGACACGTCATGGGTCAGTGATCTAACTGATCTAGTGATAGACCTACCCAGGAAGATTCAATCATCGCAAGTGTTCAGCACCTGTCCGGACCATCTACTCCTGCATGCCTGGCTCTTTGTCAGGATAGCCTTGCAAGAGCATGATGGCCGTCCACTCTGAAGGCTTGGGATTGAAAGTTGTGTGCCTGCAGGGACTGGTGTTGAGTCAGTAACATCATCCCTTTGAGTGCCTGGGTCCCTCAACCAGCTGACTTTTTTCTCTTGTCCTGTAAGGAGAAAAGGTGGGCACCATTTACCATTAAAGGCTACCACTCCATGATGTCTGATACATTCAGGCTACCACTCCATGATATCTGATACATACAGGCTACCACTCCATGATATTCGATACATTCAGGCGTCTTGGCAGAGGAGATTTTGGTCATGAGCTATCAAGTCTACCAGCCAAGTTTGATTTGAATTGACCAAAATCCTCACCCTGTTTCCAAAATGGAATCTGTCCTGGGTCTTAGCATGGCTTAATTCAGAAAAATTCAAGCCATTAGCCCAGACCTCACTGAAGCTGTTATTCAAAACCTGTTTCCTAACAGCTTTAGCTTTGGTTGGCAGGGTGAGTGAGCTACATGCCCATCCAAACTATTTACAGTTCAGATTGGATGTTTCTGTGATCCTTATCACATAAGCAGGCTTCGTTGCCAAGAAATGGTTACTATCAGTGGGCAGTTGGAGAGTTTTTATAAGCATCCTCACATCTATAGATAAGTCAAGAGAAGCTGCCATGCAAGATCCTGTCCATGCCCTCGAGTACTACTTGAAGCATGCTGAGACAAGTCATGGCAACCACAAAACAACTCTTTCTCTCTGGTAAAGCAGGATATCACCACCTGAGCCCAGTCTTTGTGACTTAAGTGGGTTATACACTTGGTGCATCTCATTACATCGAGAGTGGCCTCATAGAATATCAGCTGATGAAATTAGAGCAGTCTCTGCAAGTCTCATGTTCAATGCAACATTTTCATCCAAAACATTATGGAAGCTGTTGGTTTTCATGTAGTGTCAACCTTCTTCAATTTTTATCTGAGGGATTTAGCTCCACAGAGAGAAAACTTGAATTTTGTGAGTCCCCAGTTGACCACCAGATCCATTTAAAACCAACAGAGTCTCTTAGCTTAACTGGATTCATCAGTGAATTTTGACAGAAAAAAGACTTAAATAATCATGTTCTTAACCTGATAGAGCAGTCATGGTTCATGTGACCATATGCTGTGCTGCTTTAAGTAGGAGAGTAGGTCATAATTCACATAGAAAATCTAATCTTTCTTCCCTAGAAGGACACCATAATTATAGGTAGGATGCTAGCATTCCTTTCTCCTATTACCTAATGTGATCAGGGAATGTATTCAAAGGAGTAAGCAAATTTTTCTGGTAATACTTTTCTCTGATAATGTACCCAATTACATTACTTAAAGACTCTCCCATCTACCCCACTTTGTGAGCATCCTTGTTGGTAGTTTGCTCAGCTTAAGCTCTACTGACACCTAGTGGTGACATGGGGGGTTAATGGGCAAGATTATTGCCCTGTCTGTGTGTGTGTGTGTGTGTGTGTGTGTGTGTGATCTTTTTAGTATGGCTGAATTCAGAAGTAGCAGATTTGTATCCCATAGTGTTACAGTAAAACCTGCTTTGAATGACCACTGCTGTGAAAAACCACCGGTCTTGAGAGACCATGTCCTAAGAGCACAGACTGATTATATAGTATTATGACTTGTAATGAGAGATCATCTGTCTTGAGAGACCATGTCCTAAGAGCACAGACTGATTATGACTTGTCTTGAGAGATCATAATATTTAGGCAGATGGTCTTTCATGACAGGTTCTACTGAAATGTAATCTAGAGAGTATTCTTGGAGAAAAATAATTTACTGGAAAAAATTTGATTTCTTATTCAATTTCACTAAATTTTGGTACATAAATTTATATGGTCAAGATTGTGGAAGAGTTTGATATCTGAGCAAGAGACTGTACATATTAATTATATCTTCATCTTTTGAAATTTTTTTTATATCATAAAATGGGTAAATTCAGTATGGTATAAAGTTTGGGAGAGTTTCTGTATTGTTGAATTCATAAAATACTGTGTAAAACATCTTAGTGATATTTATGTATTGTTGAATTCTTGCAATACTGTGCAAGACAATCTTAGTGATATGGTCAGCTTTTTGTGTTAGCAGGCGAGTGATATGTGGCCATTTGGGCCTCCTGTTACTATTGCAAGCCTGATTGTACAATAGAAAGTCTTATTGACATTGTTTGTATGACCTCCTAAGTGATAGATATATATGCATATGGTGTTTAATGCAGTGATCAAAAGGCCTGTATTTGTTTATTATCTGAAGGTTAATGAATTTAAATATAATTTAGTACTGCACACTAAAAATATAATTCACGGCTATATTGTATACAATGGACACAGGTGAGACAATATATTCTGTAGAACTGTTGTGTTGATTTGCATGTACATTCTACTACTTGCCAGTATTCCATTCATTTAATCTGATAAATATCATTTTAAAGTGATCAAAATAGATTGTTTTTGATCACACTATCATATTCCAGGCCATTTCCTACTGACCATGTTACTTTTGGATAAGATGAAGGCATCAGGGAATAGCCGTATCATCAATGTTACCAGTATTGCCCATACTAGAGGAGAGATCAATTTTGATGACTTGAACAGTGCCAAGCATTATGACTCAGTGAAAGCATACGAGCAGAGCAAACTAGCCAACGTGTTATTTACCAAAGAACTAGCCAGGCGCCTTCAAGGTAGTTGATATCTTGACTATCCATAATTATATAATTGATGTCATCTCTAATGATAAAGAAGAATTATTTAATGAATTTGAATTGGTGATAGAACTCCATATTGCTCCATTTAATCCATGTCATTAGGACTGTGTGCATCAGGATATGCGAGCCCTATAGTAATTTGTTTTCATCTATTTGTCTGTCCATGCACTCTTCTTGTAACCAGCATAGTTCTGTAACCTTTACACATTATGGGGTGCTGTTTGGTAGGTGAATTGCCCCATTAGGAACCCACCGTTTAATTATCTGGTAGGGTCCTGCAAAGTTTTTGGAAACAATTTTTGGACTCCAAATACCTTGAAAAAAATATTCTTGCTTTGATTTGTAGAAAAAAAGAACTAATCATACCCAGTGCATTTTTAGGTTGCACTCTGACCCCATTAAAAATGTCAATCAGATGGTCACTTCTCAGAATGTAGAGATCTTTTAAATATTTTGTCCTTGCTATCCAATTGATTGAATTTGTTGCCTTTTCCATTGATCTTTACAATTTTCTATTGCAATTTGATGTGTACACTGTCTCAGCTTTAGTGGAATTAGGCAGGGAATCAGTCTAATTTTACAGTGGTACCTCAGACACTGTAAACTGCACATATTTTTTAACACAAAGCGTCTGCATGATCAAACTGGTGATTATACAGCTTTTTTTAAAATGGGGTCCAGCTACAGATACATGTTAAAGACAAAAGGAAAAAATTAGCATCTTTAAAATTTTTAATAATCAGTATAGAAGAATAAAGGAATGTTTAGATTGTTCTGGGTAAAAGCAGGAAGGGATACATTTATGTTTATTGGACATCACTTGTCAATTGGAATATGTCATGTTGCAGGAGATACAATTGCCGTCATCATGTGAAATGAAGAAAATAATTCCAAGAATTACATCAAGTTGAGAGATAGCAACAAGCCATTCGGCTGCATAGAGTTTGGAATTGAAATTTGTGCAACTGTACTAGAAGTAAATAAATTCTGTGTGTACTTTACAGACTTTTCAGATGAATATAATATTTACTGTCAATGCATCAGTTTGGAATACCAAATTTTTTAAATATACGTTTTCCAACTTGACATTAGCAGTACATGACATTTTGTTACACCTTATTGAAAACTGGTCAGACTACTGAGACGATCTTGTAAGGGTTATCAGGTCTTAATCATTTCACATAATACCATTTGAATTGCCTATTGCATGCATACATGCCTTTTAAAGATTTCATCTTTTCAGGCTCAATCATAATAGAATTTTTTCCATTTCACTATCAAAGTATATATGACATTGATGGAATCTGGTGTTTTCAATATCTCATAGAGATTGATGTACCTTATATGGGTTTCATCTCATCAGCTCCATTTAGAATATTTATATCCCTTGAAAAATAAGGTCATATATGCGATGGGATTTTGCTGTTAACCAGAATATTTCTGCAACTCTTATTTGTCAATGGAGGCCATTTGAATGGTGAGTTGCTTCTTACATGTATCATTTTACAAAGAGTTATTGCCCTTTTGCAATCAGTATTATTTCTCAACTACAGCAGATTCTCATGATTGGAAAAGCTCAGGCAACATTGAGCATCATCTGATGCAGTTCGGTATGTATATTGTCTCTGTACCGCTACGTGCCCTTTTAAGAGTTTTGTGACTTTAGTTCTGTTTTGTATATAGTTGAGACATTTAACAAGTACCTTAATAGCTTCACATGGGATGTTGCTTGTAAATCAGAATAGCTCAAAACCCATTTAACATGTTCTGATGTAATTTAGTTTTAACATTTGTCTCATAGATTTACCTGTGTCTTTTATAGATTTAGTCTCATATGTAAGAGTTGTGGCCTTCTGATTATCTGTTGATCTGACTTTCGTTTCCACAAGTCCCCCCAAAATTATTTGGATTTAAGTGAAATTGGGTGCATTGCTTCAGGCAAATGACACCTTAAGAGTGTTTGATTTCTTGTTTTCCATGCCTTATTGATAGGAGTTATGGCCCTTTGATCACCCATCCTTCTGACTTAGATTTCTGCAGCATAACTTTACCTAGGTTTGTTGCATTTCACCCAGTTTGGTATGCAGCTGTACATTGGTGTGATCTTGAAGGAGTTTAATTTCAGGTGTTTCACATTATCATTTAGAACAGTTATGACCCCTGATTACCAATCCTCCTAACTACTTTCCTGTGCAAACCTTTCCTGAGGAATATTGTATTTCAGCCACTGTTATGTATCATGTATCTTTTATGTTTTATGAATTGGATTTCCAGCATTCTTTGCATTTATTTGGAAGAGTTACAGCTTTTGATTGCATATCTTTTGCAAACTTTGGTTTTCCATCAGAGTTCTTATGTTTAAGCTTCAGCCATGAAAATTGTAGAGAGAAAGCAGTTTGTGATGTGCTGATCACTGCAGGCTCTAGTTTTCATAAATGGCAAAATTTTATGAATATTAATAATTTCAGCTGCAGATGTCAGTAAAGTCAAATTATTATATTTGAAAATTTGGACATGAAAAAAGATGCAAACTTTATGCACATCTGAAACAGTAATTTCCTCTTATGGATATCATCATTCACTATTAAAAGGGAGATACTCAGTAGCATCATTCACTGTATAAAGTGAAGTACTCAGTACCATCACTCCCTGTATCAAGGGAGATACTCAGTAGCATCATTCACTGTATAAAATGAAGTACTCAGTACCATCATTTGCTGTAAAAAGGGAGGTACTCGGTACCATCATTTGCTATATAAAGTGAAGTACTCATTACCATCATTTGCTGTAAAAAGAGAGGTACTCAGTACTATCATTCATTGTATAAAGGCAGGTTAGCATTAAGATGCTTTGTGGGATATACTTATGCAAAACTGAGAACTTTATATGTGTAGATTGTATTTTACTACCAGACTTTGGCCACATATAAATTATTTTTCTACATTTTGGCCAAAATGAGTTTGAATCCTACCATTGGATCATTCCGAGTCAGCTATTGCAAGTTTGGTTTTGTTTAATATTGTAAACCATTTTACATGGCTCAATAAATATCCTCTCTTTTTTCACTAACAGTATCTCCAACACACTCCAGTTTGAATCTAAAACAACAGTGAGCCAATAAATAACTATCTTTCTTTTCCACATGTATTAAACCAAACAGAAAACTGGATATAGCCAACAGCATGGCATAATTCATGTATTAACCAAACAGAATATTGTATAATGCAAATTGCATGGCAGATCTACTATGAAAATGTATACTATGTTGGTAATTATGATTTTATATAAACGAAGTCGAGAGTTACCAGTCATAATGATTCTGTATATGGTTTTTAAACCAAACTAATTACAACTGATTAACTGTTAAATATTAAAGTCAACCCTACTAACTCAGCGTTTGATTATTTGTATTTCATGTGAAGTTGATCATCATAGTATGTTTATCATTCTTGTAGTGTATTCCTTGTTATTTTCATCATTGCATGTATCAATTTTATGGATCTAATTAAAATAACCCCGAGTAGGTAAACAACACTCTAATTTTCCATTAAAATTATTCCTTTTCTCAATCTAGAATTGAAAATAACATCATACTGTCACTGATCAGTTGCTGTGATGCTTGTGATATCAACTGTTTCTAATTGCAGGAACTAATGTGATAGTCAGTGTTGTGTACCCAGGACTACCTAGAACTGAAATTGTGATATCAACCATTTCTAATTGCAGGAACTAATGTGACAGTTAATGCTGTATACCCAGGACTATGCAGAACTGAAATTGGACGACACATGTCAGTCTCAAAGTCTGTGTCCGGCTCATTTTTCTCACCTTTTAACTGGCTTTTCCTCAAGTCCCCAACAGAAGGGGCTCAGACAATAGTGTACTGTGCCTTGGACCCAAGCCTAGAAAAAGTGTCTGGAAAATATTTTGTGTAAGTCATACTGTGATGCAACTAAAGTAAAATCAATCTTTCATATATTTATCTGCCTCACTGTGTTGAGTTAGCAGTTTAAATAACAAACGACAAGAAATATTTACATTGTACTTTTTTAAAAAAAAAATTGACAATTACCTAAAACCAAAACCTCACAGGTTTAAGGATAGGTTTATGGGACTCAGGTACATAATTATTCATTTTCCATTGGATGTGATCAAACTTTCACATGTCAATTCAAAATGACTTTTTTTCCAACAAGATGAAGGCAATGTGATTTATGTAGTTGTTTTGCAAGTCATAAGAAATGGGTTACATCATCAATAATATGCTTTTGTTTTTTTAAGTCCTAACATTACCTATTTTATGATGTCATTTTGTTGTGTTCTGATTGACTAAATCACCAGAAGCTGTTTTACAAAAAGGTTATAGCAGCCTCACATGTGCATGTAGCGGATAACGTTGCATGCTTACCAGATCATCGAGTTCGAGGTCTGATGTTGTTCTTCTTCTGACTACTGGCAATGAAAGATGTATTTCATTTAGAGGCAGTCATATTTGATTATGCATCACACATCGCTTAGTGGGAACGAAACACGTATTATGTTAAGAGATAGTCATATTTGATTATGCATCACACATCACTTAGTGGCAATGAAACCTATTTCGTTTCAAGGCAGTCATATTTGATTATGCATCACACATCATTTAGTGGCAATGAAACACATATTCTGTTTACAGGCAGTTATATTTGATTATGCATCACACATCACTTACTAACAATGAAACAAGTATTCGTTTTAGAGGCAGTCATATTCAGTTATGCATCACACATCACTTAGTGGCAATGAAACATGTATTCTGTTTAGAGATGGTCATATTTGATTATGCATCACATATCACTTAATGACAGTGAAACACATTCCGTTTAGAGGCGGTCATATTTGATTATGCATCACACATCACTTACTGGCAATGAAACATATTCCATTTAGAGGCAGTCATATTTGATTATACATCACACATTACTTATGGCAGTGAAACACATATTCTGTTTAGAGGTAGTCATATTCGATTAGGCATCACAAATCACTTACTGACAATGAAACACATATTCTGTTTAGAGGCAGTCATATTTGATTATACATCACACATCACTTACTGGCAATGAAAATGAAACGTAATCAGTTCAGAGGCAGCCATATTAGATTATACATCACACATCACTTACTGACAATGAAACATGTATTCCGTTTTGAGGCATTCATATTTGATTATGCATCACACTTCACTAACTGTATGTATTCCATTTAGAGATAGTCATATTTGATTATGCATCACACATCATTTACTGACAGTGAAACACGTATTCCATTTAGAGGCAGTCATATTTGATTATGCATCACATATCGCTTACTGACAATGAAACAGAACTTCTGTTTAGAGGCAGTCATATTCATTTATGCATCACACATCACTTACTGACAATGAAACAGAAATTCTGTTTAGAGGCAGTCATATTTGATTATGCATCACACATCACTTACTGACTTGTGCTGCTGGCTAGCTGTCCATTTGTCCGCTCCAGATTCTTTTGTTTTTATCTCATTTGAAATGTAAAATTGGGTGCTGAAAATGTTCATGGTTAAATCTAAGCATATACTGTTTATCTTCTTCCTTCTTTATCCCCCTATTTAAATCACATTGTAAAATAATAAATGAAAAGTTTATTATTTGCTAACTTTTGTTGTGTCATTTCATTCAGTAGACACTTGTAACTCCATCTACTGTTGCCTTATTACCACAGAAATGAGTTAAGGAAATAAGTCTTTTGTTGTTTTTTTTCAACAATTATTAAACTTTGCTTTTGGGTCATAAGATTTATTAAACTTTGCTTTTGGGTGATAAGGATTTATTAAACTTTGCTTTTGGGTGATAAGGATTTATTAATTCCATTTTAATCCAGGTTGATAAATCTTGCCAAGTTAAATATAATCTTCAGGGCTTGATAAATCCAAGTATCAACAGAAATGAAAATTTTATTATTGTTAATAGTACAGGCCAATTAGTTTTCCATAGAAGCCTTGATTTTATATTTTACCAAAATTTGATTTTGAGCCCCTGTCATCACTCTCATCCTATATTTCTCCACATTTCATCAATCAAAGGCAAAGTATTTCAGCATTGAATACAGTCTAGTTTGCTAACATTTTTTTGTTGTTAAAAGGTTCTTAATTTAGGGAAAACATGAGTTCTAATTTGTAATAAGCACCTGTCATTATTCTTGCTACTTGAAATTGTGCTGTAATTGATTACTGAAAGCCATTGGCATCAGCAAGCAGAAAATAAGTATTTAAACAGATTGCTGTCAACAAGCAGAAAATAAGTATTTAAACAGATTGCTGTCAACAAGCAGAAAATAAGTATTTAAACAGATTACTGTCAACAAGCAGAAAATAAGTATTTAAACAGATTACTGTCAACAAGCAGAAAATAAGTATTTAAACAGATAGGTGAGTTAAGAATAACGAGAATGTAATATCTCATTGCAGAAATCAGAAAGAAACAGAAAGTGCACCACAAGCAAATGATGACAAGGTTGCCAAAAGACTTTGGGCAATTAGTGAACATTGGACTCATCTGTACTCCTGATGCTGTAATTTTTTAGAATTCTATAATTGTTTAAATGGAGACTGAATGTGTGAATAAATGTGATACTTTGTACCTTAGTATGGGTTGCTTCTTTCTTTCTTTTGTGTTTAACAAAGCAGACATACAAGAGAATTTTTGTATCACCTATCAATCATTTTGTTTACATCCAAGAGCATGTGCAAGTTTTTGTGGTGACTGAAACCATCCTTAAAATATTCTTAGTTTTGTTGCCCCAGATTTAGAAGTTTTAGTTGTGGGGTATGCAGGTTGGTGCTATGGTTTTTTTTAACTGCCTATATGATCTGAAACAGTTATTAATAACAAAAATTGAAAATTATGAAAATATTTTCCCCAGGTTTATGAGAAAAAAGACAAGTCAGAGGTCAGCAAACAAAGCAGTCTTTCTGGAAGGTCCATCCAATAACATTTTACTCTTGGCAATCTCCTATCCTATTCTCTGAGACCACCTCATAGTGAGTCATCTGGGCTGCCAGGCATTCTTTATTGGTTTAAACATGTTAATACATAAAACAATTAATGATCGTGGCAGAAGCTGGACATAGTACATTCACCAAAATGAATTCAGTCACTTTAAATTATGAAAATCATGTCTTGGTTGATTAATATTAAAATTAGCTGTGATTAATTGAGTCAAGAAGTCAAATTGTGAATACTCTGTAATTATGTAAAGCGTTTAATATATCTTTGGAACAAGTCAAATAAACTATTATTAATGTCCACTGTAAATTCAGATGATCTGGATAACAGATTATTAGTAGTCACTGTGAGATAATTTAAATTCTGAACCAATTTCCTATGCTTTTCAATATAGTATTTACAAACAAATTTGTCATGGCATGCATTTTCTATATCATAACCATGTGCACATAATGGGCTATCTCTCAAATGATTAGAATATAAACCATGAAGTAAATCACTACAATTATTTCTAATTCTAGTATACTGAATGGGTAATTAATATTAATTAGACCACCTCATACATCCAACTGGGCTGCCAAGCATATGCAGCCATCTGGACTGCCTGCCAAGCACACTTAGACCACTTCATACAGCCATTTTTGACTGCCAAGCATACTTAGACCACTTCATACAGCTGTCTGGACTGCCAAGCATCCTTAGATCTCTTCATACAGCCATTTTTGACTGCCAAGCATACTTAGACCACTTCATACGGCCATCTGGACTGCCAAGCATACTTAGACCACTTTATATAGCTGTCTGGACTGCCAAGCATACTTAGACCACTTCATAAATAATGAATTCAAAAATACAGATTTGTTTGCAGATGATGCAACCATGTATACATCTAGTTCTGATACTGAAGTTATCCAAATGAGACTCTGACCTTATTAGAATTCAAAATTGGGCACAACTAAATGGAATCGTAATTAATGAAGGTAAAACAAAATGTATGATTTTGGGAACATCACAAAAGCTACACAAGTTAGGGAACACAGAACTATCTCATACAAGAAATAATCATTTCTTAAAAAATGTCAAACATGAAAAGCTTGTAGGAGTATCTGTAGATAATAATTTACAATGGGATGACCATACTGACAAGCTTTGTAAAACACTTGTCATCCAAAATTGCCCTATTCAGCAGAATCAAGAACTATTTACCTACAGAATGCTTGCAATCTATACTACAAGTCATATATTCCTCCAATAATGGATTATTGTTTAACTGTATGGGGAAAGTGTGCCAAATCTCAGCTTGACAGGATTTATAAACTTCATAAACGCATAATTTTAGATGCATCTATTGATCATCCCTCAAAAGCATTGTTTATAGAACTAAAATGGTTCACAGTAAATGAAAGGATGGATTTTCACATGGCAGTTCTTGTATATAAATGTCTACATGGAGTTGCACCAGAGCATCTTTAGGATTTATTCAGGCCTTTTTCAACTCAATACCAGTTGAGATCAATGTCACATGGAAACCTTCAAGCACTAAAACCAAGAATAGAGCATTTAAAAAGAGCTTCCAATATTCTGGTACAGTTATGTAGAGCAAGCTTCCACTACATGTAAAATCTGCTGAAAATATTACAGTATTTAAGAAGAAAGATTATGTGTATGTCTGTGTTTCTAATAGATAATAATGGAATTTAGTATTTTGATACTAAACATGTTAAAATAAACAGTAATTACTGCTATCTTTCGTATAATGCACATTATTATACTCTCCTTAAGAGGGCCTCAACAGAGAATAGTCCTTGACTAATTGAGTCACCCTCTATAAATAAATTATTATTACTATTATTATTAATATTATAGATTTCTTGTTTTGGTCAGAAGAATATGCTTAGGACATAGAAGGTGACCAATCAAATGTTTATATTTGGCATTACAACTCCCTTACTTCGTATTTTGCATTTGTGTAGAAATTTTACATATTCTTGATACAAAACTTCAAAGTTTTAAAATTTTCTTCAGAAATGTTGACTCAACAATTTCTCAATATATAATGTACATTTTTTACATGAGAACTTATTGTATCACTGAAAGAAAAAGAAAAAAACATTTTTATGGCTAATTTGAATCAAGCCTAGCTAATTGCACAGACACATGATAATAACCGGGTTTTCCTTAAGAACAACATAAATGGGAGGTCAAGCAGTTACCTCTGAAATATAAAGTCTTGGGTTGAACTGGACATCAAATTAATGTGTATTTTTTCCCATCAACTTCTAAGCTCTTCTATGAGCTCACAAACAAGCAGAAGAACCCTTCGTTCTAACAGTGCTGCATGGTAACAAGTAATAACACTTTTTCAGAATACCTGTCTAGAAAGTTGTGAAGGCAGTTTTAATAAGTTTCATGAAGACAAATTGCTGATACCATCCTCACTAGCCTCATCATACATTGCTCCAGATGTGTACAGGATCTTGAAACAACAAGCCATATCTGTTTAAGGTCATGATGTAGTGTATTGGGCTTCCAGATTTACCCTGGGATAAAGCTGATAAAGTGTCTCTTCCAAACCATTGTGTGGATATATAAATCTCTTCTCAAACACAAACTTGTAGCACTTTTCAAATGACCATGTAGGATTTTTATAGAAAACGTAGGCAACCACTGTTGATCCAGCTCGCCCTATTCCAGCTCGACAGTTTACGATCGTCTTTCTCCTCAGTGCATCTTGCTCCTCAAGCCATGACACAGCCTCCTGTATCATGTAATCAGGGATTTTATTTCTCGCTCCATCCATCATAGGGATCTTTTTATACAAAATTTCAGGGCTGAATTTTGAAGGCACAAGATCTAAGTTATCAGCCACATTTAAAATGGCATCGAAGCCAAGTTCATCAGCGACTGAGGATGCCATGAAATTTCCTAAGTATATATTTTCACATATTTGATTACATTCAGGTCCTTGTGTCCATTGTTCACCTGTGGGTGGGGATATTCTGATCAAACCATCTACCTTGTAAGCATTTGCCCACATCCAAGTTCTTCTTTGTTTTAATCTCACTCGAAATGTGAATCTGTACTCCTCACCATCACTTGTAAGAATAAATGAATCACTGAAAACTAATTCTTTTTTTCCATTTTCCAACTCGGTGGTTGATTCCAGAACTAGCAATGGAACAGCATGCCACTGTCCATTTGGATTACCCTTGTGATAAATGTTAGTCCAGACCTGGGCACAAATGTCATCTGCAGTTATGTTTGGGTTGTCAACAACTATCTTCATTTTGAAGGTCATGGCTTCGAGCATAAACATGTGCTGCCAGGAAGGAACAGGTGGTTGAGTTGACAAAATTCTTAACATTTTAGCAAAGTACCAATTCCTAATAACGCTCTGGTAGAAAGCTATTGAATGTACTCCGTGGTTATTAAATAATAATTGTCTTTGGTCTGAAAAGAAACAATAACCATTTTGTTGGAATGTCCATCTCCACTGTTAATTAAATAAAATAAAAAGTAATACCCTGAACAAGATTGTAATGTATTTTGACAAAGGTCATTTTTACCCATCTATCATCAAATACTTACACATCTTTCCTTTTTTTCTAATTGTTTGAAGAACTGATGCAATGGGCTTCAGTCACTATTATCTGTGTTATACCTGTTAAGAGCTTTTACCTCCTAACTCAACCATGGTATCTGACCTTCTGATGATCACCTGGGTACCAAAATTAAATTGCTGTTAAAATTAGCATAGGAAGTGTATTCTTGTAGGTAAGTCATGAAGATTTAGGTTCAATCATTTAATTTTCAATTGGAGGGAGAGTGAAAATGAATAAGATAATCTTTTTTGAACCAGAACTGATAATTTATGGGGGGAGGGTGTATGCAGGATTTTCTTTCAAGCCAGTATATTTTATTTTCCTTTTGCCTGAAAATGATGTATTTGTATCAACTATTACAAATGTTTTGGTGGTGGTGGGCGTGGGCCTATAAATCAGAGCAAGAATTTTTTTTTCAAGCAATGTGAGAGAGGGAATTTTTAAAATATTATCCCCCTCCCACTGAATGGTAGGTCCATTTTGAGTTAAAATAAATAATAATCTTAGCAAACATGTCATCAGGAACCAATCATTAAATTTCTTGGGGGTGACTTTGCACTATTTAACCAATTTCCACCACTCCACCCACCAAAAAAATAGTAAAAAATAATCTTGCTCTGATTTGGATACAAAAGCTCTTACTCTATCCATCATTTTTGTTGAAAAAAAAAATATATTGTGATGCAAGAAACACAAATAACCTGATCAAAAAGAAATTCCTGCTGAAAAGTAAATGGTTTATTCCCATTAGCACCAAAGGAAAATGCTCCAGACTGCATAATAGTGCAAGCCTACAACTGTCTCTGTTAGGAAGATTAAATATGAATAGGATTTGAGTGGATATGTTTCTGATGTCAAGCCAACCCATTTTTTTAAGCATAAAAAGCAACAAATTAAGACAATGTGTTAAACATTATCTTGTACCATTTTTACCACAATTAGCAATGGGAGCCCAGGTGGTCCAGTGGTCTAAAGTGCTCACCTTTAACGATCTCTGCCATCTCACCTCTGTGCAGGTTAAAATCTTGGGCTCAGCCAATGTGGGTATGTGAGAAAGCTTGCCAGTTGCTTTCCATGGGTCAGTGGTTCTCACCAGGGTTCTACTGGATTCTTCCCGACCAGTTGTACTGGCCGCTATGTATATTATGCCCTGAAAATGGCATTAAGCCCAAAGAAGCAACAACTACGGTGGCAGGTGATACTTTTGTAAATTGTTTTGCTCTTGAAATTGAAGTGATGCATGTACACCACCAATAGTTACATGTACTTTGCAATATGAACCAATCCCAGTTACCTGTGGAGTCAAACAAGTCTGCATGTTGTACCCAACCCACTTCAGTATGATATTCTCTGCCATGATTACTAATGCCTTTTGTGGCTAAGTCACTGGGATCAACATTAGAAACCAGACTGAAGGCTCTTTAATCTGAGGAGACTATAGGTGAAGACGAAGTTACAAGAACTAAATGTGATCTCTTATTGCTGATGAATGTTCCCTCAATGCCGAATCTGAGTGTCTCGCAATCAGTATAAGAAGATAGAGGTGATGCACCAACCTGCGCCAGGAAAGTATGTAGAGCCAACAATCACAAAAATGGCCAAACTCTCGTGTCAGTGGACAATTTCATCTATCTCGGCAACACTGTCATTTGCAGTCCACATCGATCATGAAATCAACGCCAAATTGCTAAAGCATGTATGGCCTTTGGCAGACTACATGTACACGTGTGGGTGTGCAGAGGAGTCAATCTACATACATAATTCTAGCCTGCACTGTGTACAGACACAATGCTAAGAAGCTGAATCATTTCATATGGACCATCTGAGGACAAGATGTCAGGGCAGGGAATCAGAAGATGAGGTTCTCACAAGGGCAATAATTCTAAACATCAACATTATGCTGATTACATTACATCATGGTTGAGATGGGCTGGCTGAAGGTGGGTAAGCAATATTTGATTACATTACATCATGGTTGAGATGGACTAGCTGAAGGTGGGTAAGCAATATTTGGGTGGTCAGAAGAAATGCTTCAGAGGTTCCCTCATCCTTGAAACATATCAACACTGACCCCGAGTCTTGGAAATATCACACAGGATCGCCACACTTGGCGGAGTCTCATCCATACCGTATCAAGACTTCAAACGAGGAAGAATTGCTGAGATAGTGCAGATGCATGAGCAGCAGAAACCTCAGAATTGTAGCACACCCTCTATTGTTTAAGTAAATCCACATGGTGTCTCCTGTCAAATGTGCCACGGACAGTTCGGAGCACAAATTGGCTTCTTCAGTCACTCACGCACTCACAGAGACCAAACCAGTTGTGATGTCTTGGTCATCCTTTTACTCGAAGGATGAACAACAACACCTTGCAATATGTAGAGAGTGAAATACCAGTAATGGGCTAGGAGGAAAAGCTAGCCACACATAAAAGTAGAGATGCTGGTTCAAGGCAAGTAAAATACATGTATCTCAAGAATGGCCTGGATGACAACTATTTTGAATTAAATCAAGCTGTTTAGTACTCAATGTTTTTCAGAATTAATACCTTGCAAAATGGCTTGCTATTGCACTGTGAACATCACTTGGTGTAAAATGACCTTCTCATCCTTTGTTTTATTGTAGCTGTTCAAAAATATGGGCCTTTTTGATCTCACTAATCTACTTTTTAATGAATTTTTTTCTTAGCCATGTAGGATTAAGTTTTTGTATAAAAACTCTCACCCTTAAGTACAATTAGCTATGTTCAAGTAAGGTGGGGATAACTCTATACAGTATACACGTTATGCATAACAATCACAAAAGTACATCAGATTTCCTAATACACTTTTATATACCCACTGAAAATATCTTTATTTTCCAAAATGTCATTGAATTGAACCCCTTGGGGCAATTTGGTCTATTTTTATCTGACAAATGAATAAAATTAGGTGACTTCTTATAACTGCCCATTTTATGTACATGTTTTCTTTTTACAGATACCCATTAATGAAATAATTATTAATTTCACTGTTTTTTTTTAATATGATTCTTCTTGTTTTCTTTGTTTTCTTATTTGAAGTTTTGAAGAAAAAAAATATAAAAAAATAATCGATTATAATGAAATCAATATAATTTTCTACATATAAATCTAATTTTTGGGGGTAAATTTCCACTTACATAATATTTGAAAGCAAAAAGTATTAAAACTTTTCTAAACCTATGATAAATGCATTACACACAGTTTTCCATTATTTCCAGTTAAGAACGTAGCAATGCTGCATGGTGCTCCAGAAACCACTTTATGTCAACGTGTCGTTGGTGAAGTGGATATTGACACCGTTAAATCGGGGGTCAAATCCATAATTTTCCTCGGAGCAGGAATTCGGGCTTGCATACCACGTTTCGCTTTTGGCGAAAGTAGGCTATGCTTGTACCTGTTGGCATGTATGTAATTTGGCAACTGACTAAGCTGTTGACATCGGACTTTTTCAGAAGGATAATCCGCTATCACTGCAGTGGTATAACAACAACATATCGCAATAGTCTAATATAACAGTTAAAAAGCTTAAGTCACTGGCAATCGCCAGATCCACGACCAGAGAGAACGTACAACATATTTTGAAGAACCTGAAAAAATAATGAACACTTATAACCTAAAGGAGAAACATTAATATGACGATGAGAAATGAACTGCTTGAGGGTGCAACAATTGGGATTTCTGGTCCTGTTTCTGAGACTGGATGGTCCTGTGATCAGGTCTTCAGGAAAGGTCTCGATGAACGTTTCGTTAGCTACGTTCAAGGGCGTGATCCATTCCAGCCACTGTTTCAGTTGTATGACAGGATTAGATTACATATATCTTTGACAATCACTGATTCGGAAAACAACATAACATATTTTCGTATTACAGTTTCACACTACAACTTAGCACTCGACGTCCGATGTTTCGGACCGTTTCAGAAGATACGCAATAACGAAAGGACGAAATACATGCTAGAAATTATATCATCATCTGTTTCAAAGCATGCCGTATGTGAAATAACATACAGAGCCTGTAACTTCAGTCTGTCTGGTACAGATCTTCGAGCATCTTTTAAAAAATGTGGAATCTATGCCTTCAATTCACCTGTTATATACCAGATACAGTATTTCACAATCAAAGCAAGGACTCGATCTGATTAAAAGCAGATCTTCACTGTTCGCGTACGACAGTAGAGATATGGTTTTATTCAGACTGAGCAATTACCCGATTCCAACAAAACTACAGCCGGGTACCATGCCATCTCTCCACAAAATAAAGAATGCATTCTTCCCAACGAGGACAAAGCGGTAGGTACTCATGCTCCGAGTCCAAGCAATCGAGTGCATTACTGGACAAATCAAAGAAGACCACTAAGAAACGCAGTGTCCTAACAGCTATTGTTGGTGGAAAGCTAATAACAAAGGATAGCAATGTGCAGGAAATAATAGCACATAGTGAAAGGCAATCACCAAAAAAGGCTAAGAAAAATGTGGAAAATGGAAAAATGCAAAAGAGTAAGGAATCTTTACTATATTAGGGTCCAAATAAGTAATGGAAAAAAGTAAAGTTTACACCCCCTTTTACGATCCAATCATGTTGTATCAATATGCATCAGTACGTGACTCGGAAGAAACGGAAGACTCTTAAGTTTGTTAAGGACGGCGAATCCTGCTGTGTATGCAAATAAGAACAGCCCGATGCCATGAAACACAATGATTACATCGAGTTCGTCAGTTGGGCACAACGTTGTGTTCAAAGTTGCAGTCTTTGGGCTCATTTGACGTACTGCACTGAAGTTAGTCTTGAGGCTGCATGAGGTCTTCATTTATCCCGGTCATCCAGAACAGCCAAGGAAAACCATGACAGATTGTAGAGATCTTTAAAGAAAATTTTCACCTGTATATATATCTCATTTCAAAGTTGACAGTTAAGTTTGTTTTTAACCAGCTTAAAAAGTTATCCATCTAAATTTGTTACTTATCTGTTAAGGAAACTAAGCAGAAAAAAAATTGATTCATATTAAGATACCTCATTGTTATGTTCGTTATTGGGGCCCCAAGTGGCCGAGTGGTCACCTTTGCGGATCACTGTCATCTCACCTGTCTGTGTGAGTTCGAGTCTTAGGCTCGGCCAATGTGGGTATGTGAGAAAGCTTGCCGGTAGCTTCTCGGGGGTCGGTAGTCCGAGTTTACTCTGACCCTTGCCACCCCATTTTTGATATTTGGACATTTATGTTGGGGTGTAGGGTCAGAGTCCATTCCCTATCGAAAAGTTGGAATTCGCCGACACCGTTTGGTGTCGGCATAGGGTAGCCGCTTACTAACCGGCCTAGCAAACTTTAACGACCTTTCATCGAGATATACCTGCATGAAATCGATAGGAATATGATTTATTCTCTCAGAAATAGCGAGTGTAGCTTTCGTTATATCTTTAATCCGCTGAGAGACGAGATGCAACTATAGCGTTGATGAAATTTGACCTGGAACTCGCCATTTGCATTCCGAGTCACATGACTACACAAATCTCGCAGCCTACATGTCAATGACATCAGAGGTCCAATAGTCACGTGATATCAACAAAAAACCATTTCGAAAGCTGTTGTACATAGAATTCGAAAATATTAATTAAAAGTCACGTAATACTTGTACATAAATATAATGCACACTTAATTCTCAACATATTTATTCTGAGAACAACGACTAGAAACCTGCCAGTATCGCAGCAAGGTGGAGAAAACCAGATTCATCAAGTACTAAGCACGTGTCAGCGATGTATTTTGTTGGTATCACAGGACTACTTCGTTGACCTGTGCTCTCCGCTTGTTGAATGTTTTTTTTTTTTTTTTCTTCTTTTTTTTTTTTCTTCAAGCTGCTGACACATTTACAGATTTCTGGTCGTTGTTTCCAGAATAAATATTTTTAAAGTTTATGTTCTTTTATTTTTCTATAAATGTTACGTCACTTTCATTTACATGTTCGATTTGTTTTCCTACAGTAACATTAGAATTGGTTAAATGTTGACATACGTGACTATTTGAACTCTGAAGTCATTGACATGTGGGCTGCGAGATTTGTGTAGTCATGTGATTCGGAATGCAAAAGGCGAGTTCCAGGTCAAATTTCATCAACGCTATAGTTTCGGCTAGCCTGTCAGCGGATTAAAGATATAACGAATGCTATACTCACAATATCTGAGAAAATAAATCATATTCCTATCGATTTCATGCAGGTATATCTCGATGAAAGGTCGTTAAAGTTTGCTAGGCCGGTTAATATGCGGCTACCCTATGCCGACACCAAATGGTGTCGGCGAATTCCAACTTTTCGATAGGGAATGGACTCTGACCCTACACCCCAACATAAATGTCCAAATATCAAAAATGGGGTGGCAAGGGTCAGAGGAAACTCGGACTAGGGGGTCGGTGGTTCTTTCCGGGGCTTTCCCGGGTTCTTCCTCCACCATTTATACTGGCCGCCATGTATAGCCTATATAGCTTATCTTGTGCTGAAAAATGGCCTTAAACTCTATAACAACAACAACAACGTTCGTTATTGTTGCCATTTTGTGTCACCATACATTTCTTTACTCATCTCTATGATGGCCGCGAGTGGCGCTGATATCAACGCTCCGAAACCGATTACGTTATAACAAGTAAAATTTAGTACTCATAAACAAGCTGTCAATGGGCAAATGTCTGAGCCTGGGGGAGAAATCGGTAGATGTTCACTTTTCCGGACTACCACTAGCAGTATCGACAAATGAAATTATTACCAAGATAGAAAAGAAATATGGGGTTAAGGTACTACGATCATCCATGGCTACTTACTGGGGATTCACCACAATTTATACTGGAGGGTAAGCCTCTCGATGGAAGATGCAAAGAAGATCCCACCTTTTTTCTACACCATGGGATTCATTGTAAAGTCCTGGTATAAGGGATGCCAGAACTATCGCTAGTGCAACAAATGTGGAACCACAGGCCACCTCCCCAGAGATTGCCATAACCAGGCACCACCAAATATATCATCAAACACAACTCCAAAAACATATGCGGCAGCAGTATCAAATGATATAGGACTATCCAATGCTGAGCTGGAAAAGACCTTACAAACAGTACCAGAACTAGAACCGACAAAAGTAAAGCAGAGGAAATAGTATTGTCACAAGACAATACAGGAAATCCAACGCAAGATCAGGATAAATGGGAAACAGCAGACCAGACGAGTTCTGCGGAGAAAAAAAAGGACAAAAGCCAGAGCCAGGAAGCTTCAGAAAAGAAAAGAAAATTAAGCAAAACAAGCTAAGCTGGTGGAAAAGAATGCAGCACCTTTCTTCATTTTGGAGGAGCCCAAATTTGGAGTGACAAAAGATAATCTGGAAGACACAACTTGTGAAAATACACAAGCTAGCCCAGAAATATCAATCATAGAAGAAACGATTGTATCAGAAGGGAAAGAAGACACATCAGCTGAAATAAGCAATATGGGGAAAAGAGCAGCATCCACGCCATGAACTCCCACTGAAGTGGATATAACAGAATTCATAAAAAGCTGCAAATCATCGGGTCAAACAGAAACAAGAGAGTCCCGCAAGGAAACGAAAGAAAGGAACAAACGAGACGCACCGTTTCTCTGAATAGAGACGAAAAGAAAAGGATTGTTAGTCTGGAAGATTACAGAGCAAAGAAAACCACCCACTAGTACCAAACATGTAAATTTCAAAATTACATAATGTTTTAGATACATTATATAATTAGCATTTACAAATTTAGCCAAGATGGAGGGATTAAACCTGCGAATCTTGACTATGAACATTAATGGTATTAAAAACAAAGTTGATAAAATCATATTACATTCCAAAGACTATGACATAATCTTAATACAAGAAACTCACGGAATGCCAGAACATGTTGTGAAAAAGATAGAGGAGGATCTGGACGCCTTAGTTTTTATCAGCTGGGGTGGCTACAATTGTTCGGCGGACCGCCAAGGGCTTAAACCTGGAGAATATTAAAGTATCGAATGAATTACAAGGACGTTTAATCCATATAAAATTGAACACATGGAATATTTTTAACATGTACATACCACCGGGCATAAATTCGAGGAAAATTAATTTCATTACAAATGTAAACCGTTATATTCAATGTTTTGCTCTAGACCCCTGTGTAATAAGGGGTGATTTTAATTGGGTAATCACAGATCTAGATAAAAGTGAAGGACTTACCGAATCTGATAAAAAAAAACTGTATAAATGGATTCATATATTTGTAAAAACTAATAATGTAATAGATGCTTTTAGACACTTGAATAATAAAAACAAGGAATACACGTATAAATATGATAACAATAAAGGAAACCGTCTTGATACATTTTACATATCAGAAAGGCAGATTGATGCAATTAAGAAATGTGTAATACTACAAGAACAGATCTCAGATCATAATTTGGTTTTACTTGAGCTGTTTATCACGAACACAATCAAGTGGGGACAGGGGATATGGAAACTGAACAGTGCTCTCGTGCTAGATAGTGAGTACGTGAGCACTGTTCGCACTCACCTAAGTATTTTTTAAAAAAAGCATGCCGGGGATATTATGAATGATTGGGAACTAATTAAAAATGAAATCAAACGTATAACAAAATATTTTAGCAAAACTAAGAGAATTCAAAAACAGTGGGTTAAAGAGAAATATTTCGAAATTATAACTACATAAATCGGCCACTAACAGAATCAGAACATAAAATAATTAGACAATGGGAAGAAATAGAGAATGAAATCTCTCAGGGTACTAAAATCAGGGCAGGCAAATTTGGGTATTTATATAAAAAAGGTAGGGGAATTTATAGAAGAATGGAAATTAAAAGAGGGAATTATTAAACGATGGAGGCTATACAATCAAATGACATACTTTATAAGAATAAAAAAGATATACTAGAGTGTATTAAACAATATTATGAAAAAATATACAAAACTCAAAATATTGATGAAGAGATAATAAATAACTACTTACGAGAAACTAATTATAAACAAATATCATCAGACGATAAAGAAAAATGTGATAATTTTATTACTACTGGGGAAATACTAAAAGCAATAAACAGTTTAGAAAAAGAGAAATCCCAAGGATCTGATGGTATTACATCAGATTTTTATATTAAATTCCAACACGAATTAGTAGATATATTAGAACTGCTATATAATAATATACTTTTAAATGGAGAAATGCCAAAAGCCTAAAGGAAGGGATTATTACTTTAATATACTTTTAAATGGAGAAATGCCAAAAAGCCTAAAGGAAGGGATTATTACTTTAATATATAAAAGGAAGGGGGATAAGAAAGATTTTTTTAAAAAACTGGAGACCTATAACTCTATTAAATAATGACTATAAGATTCTAAGTAAAATAATAACTAATAGAATACGAAGTTGCCTAAACACAATAATTGACATAAACCAAAGCTGTGGAGGGATGGGAAGAAACATTATAAATAATACTTTATCAATATCTTCTGTAATTGAACTTTTGAATATTAAAGGAGAGAAAGGAGTCATGTTTCTGTTCGATCAAGAAAAAGCTTTTGATCATATAGAACATGACTTTATTTTTAAAACTCTGGAAAATTGCGGCTTTGGCCCAAACATTATTAATTGGGTCAAGGTTATGTATAATAATATTACTTCTAAAATAACTGTTAATGGTGCCCTTACGGGAGAAATGAGTATACAACGCTCAGTCAGACAAGGCTGCCCCCCTGTCTATGCTGCTATGTGTGATAGCTATAGAATTACTGAACATTAATAATAACACTAACATTCAGGGGATAAAAATACCAAATTTGAAACGGGATTTTAAAATTATATTTCATGCAGATGACTGCACTAACTTCACCAGAAAAAGTTCATCATTTAAACATTAACAATAGGAATTTACACAATTTGCAAAAGCCTCTGGTTCAGCAATTAATCATGACAAGACAGACATTTTAATAATAGGCAACTGGAGGGGTAACCATCCTGGCTTACCCCCTTGATCTGATTAAAGGACAAGTAAAAGCACTAGGAATAACATTTGGAAAGAACTCTACTCACAAGAACTATTGTGAGCTATTAATTAAGATAGAAACACATATAGAAACTTGGTCGCACATGAAGATCAACTTAATGGACCGTATACAGTTAGCTAAAACCTACATGTATAATCAATTGAATTACATAATGAGCACAGTGCAAATCACATAAGCCATGATTAATAACATTGAAAGGAAAATATTGAGCTTTATTTGGAATAACAAGATCCACTATTTAAAGAAGAATCACATATGCAGACCAAAAGATAAAGGTGGGCTAGACTTACCAAATTTAAGTCTAAAACAAAAATCTATTATTTTAAACAGATTTAAACAGTTAAATAACTCTCCCCAATTACCAATTTTATATATATATATATATATATATATATATATATATATATATATATATATATATATATATATATATATATAT